>WNGS01021324.1:12749736-12763985 GCA_020271785.1 Procambarus virginalis
ACCTCGATAGCGTTGTAATGCTTGGAAATTGTATGTGCGGATCCCGCTTTACACTGGTCTACACATGATAACAAAAATATATGAGTCGTAGTCAACTCTGACTCCAAGGTTCAGAATTGTGACTCCAAGGTTCAGGAATTGTGACTCCATGGTTCAGGAATTGTGACTCCAAGGTTCAGGAATTGTGACTCCAAGGTTCAGGAATTGTGACTCCATGGTTCAGGAATGCCGACTCCACGGCTCAGAAGACAAAGCCAAGGGTTCCTTCATTTCTGAGTCTTTTCTCAGCCATAAATACCATACAAACCCTCCATTAGACATTACAAAAGTGACAACAACCATTAATAAACAGAACGATGGTTCATTGCCATCAGCAAGAAAGCCAATGTAGAAATCCAAATATTCAAACTGGTTCTTATGTGTGGGAATTAAATAGGAATGTGCATCTAATGCAGCTGCTGTCGTTGGATTAATATTGAGTTTGAGGCGCAGGGCTTCAGTAGCTTCACATTCCAGTAAGTGAGTGGCGCCTCTGCTTCTGTTCCACAGATATGACACTCTTTAACTATTGGGTTTATTACCGCCCAGCAGCACTTGCAACCAAGTCTGAATCTGTGTATGGCTACTGCAATGTCTCTGGATATGTTTTGCCAGGCTTGAAAGAGGAGTACCCAGTGGCTTGTTCGTACCATATCGCAGAGGATTGTCCTTCCGCTACTTTGGCTCTGTGGCGACGTTTGATAGTCGAGAATATTTTCTTCTTGATTTGCTCCTTAATCTGTGAAAAACTTGGAGGTATTTGAACCTGTACAACAGGTAGAGCAGTGGCAGTTTTTGCTAGTGAATCTGCCTTTTCATTACCATCTATGCCAATGTGACTTGGTATCCAATTTAGGGTGATTGACAGCCCTAGATTATGGGCTTCTTTTCCTATATGTTAGATTTCTGTGATGATTTGTATATTATCTCTGTACTGGCTGGATAACAATGCCTGGAGCGAAGATTTAGAGTCGGTATGAATGATGACATCATGTAAATTATTCTCAGTTGTATAATTTATGGCCTCCTTCAGGGCATATAATATTGTCTGCAATGTTGAGCACCCACTATTCATGCTCCAGTAAGCTTCATGGTTGTTAGTGCAAACTGCTGCCCCAGCAGAACCTCTTTCTTGATCAACTGATCCGTCTGAGAAGATGGGAGTGGTTGTCGGTCGTGAGATGGTTTTTATTTGTTGTTTAATGACGGCTTTGAGCCTCTGCGAGTCACACGTTGATTGTTTAACTGGTAATCCTTCAATTATTATCTTTAGACTCGATTCTTCCCACGAAGGAGACTGCCGAAAGTGTTGATATGCTCTATCTTCTTTTGTTTTTATTGGTCCATTTCAGGTTCACTTTCTCTAGAATCTTTACTAGATTATCCGTCCATGTACTTGTTCTATATTGAAGGTTTCTCTGAAGCGATTCCTGAGTAAATTATGTTCCCTTTACATGTGTGCGTCCACATGTAGCCCGAGTGTCAGGTACTCACCTAATTGTGCTTGCGGGGGTTGAGCTCTGGCTCTTTGGTCCCGCCTCTCAACTGTCAATCAACTGGTGTACAGGTTTCTGAGCCTACTGGGCTCTATCATATCTACACTTGAAACTGTGTATGAAATCAGCCTCCACTACATCGCTGCCTAATGCATTCCATTTGTCAACCACTCTGACACTAAAAAAGTTCTTTCTACTATCTCTGTGGCTCATTTGGGCACTCAGTTTCCACCTGTGTCCCCTAGTGCGTGTTCCCCTTGTGTTAAATAGCCTGTCTTTATCTACCCTATCAAGTCCCTTGGGAATCTTGAATGTGGTGATCATGTCCCCCCTAACTCTTCTGTCTTCCAGCGAAGTGAGGTTTAATTCCCGTAGCCTCTCCTCGTAGCTCATACCTCTCAACTTGGGTACTAGTCTGGTGGCAAACCTTCGAACCTTTTTCCAGTTTGGTCTTATCCTTGACTAGATATAGATTCAGAAACACAAGTTTCTGAATGCCGTTCTTATGTTGGCCAGCCTGGCATATGCCGCTGATGTTATCCTCTTGATATGGGCTGCAGGCCACAGGTCTGGCGTGATGTCAACCCCCAAGTCTTTTTCTCTCTCTGCCTCATGAAGAATTTCATCTCCCAGATGATATCTAGTATCTGGCCTCCTGCTCCCTACGCCTATCTTCATTACATTACATTTGCTTGGGTTAAACTCTAACAACCATTTGTTCGACCATTCCTTCAGCTTGTCTAAGTCTTCTTGAAGCCTCAAGCAGTCCTTATCTGTCTTAATCCTTCTCATAATTTTGGCATTGTCAGCAAACATTGAGAGAAATGAATCTATACCCTCTGGGAGATCATTTACATATATCAGAAACAAGATAGGACCGAGTACAGAGCCCTGTGGGACTCCACTGGTGACTTCACGCCAATCCGTTGTCTCACCCCTCACCGTAACTCTCTGCTTCCTATTGCTTAGGTACTCCCTTATCCACTGGAGCACCTTACCAGCTACACCTGCCTGTCTTTCCAGCTTATGTACCAGCCTCTTATGCGGCACTGTGTCAAAGGCTTTCTGACAATCCAAGAAAATGCAGTCCGCCCAGCCTTCTCTTTCTTGCTTAATCTTTGTCAACTGGTCGTAGAATTCTATTAAGCCAGTCAGGCAAGATTTACCCTCCCTGAATCCATGTTGTCGATTTGTCACGAAGTCCCTTCTCTCCAGATGTGTTACTAGGTTTTGTCTCACGATCTTCTCCATCACCTTGCATGGTATACAAGTCAAGGACACTGGCCTGTAGTTCAGTGCCTCTTGCCTGTCGCCCTTTTTGTATATTGGGACCACATTCGCCGTCTTCCGTATTTCTGGTAGGTCTCCTGTCTCCAGTGACCTACTATACACTATGGAGAGTGCCAAGCAAAGTGCCTCTGCACACTCTTTCAGTACCCATGGTGAGATCCCGTCTGGACCAACATCCTTTCTAACATCCAGGTCCAGCAGGTGTCTCTTGACCTCCTCACTCATAATTTCGAACCCTTCCAAGGCCGCCTGGTTTACTTCCATTTCTCTTAGTACAGTTACCTACCTTGTTCTATTGTGAAGACCTCCTGGAACCTCTTGTTGAGTTCTTCACACACCTCTGTCATTCTCTGTATACCTGTCTTCTCCTGTTCTAAGTTTCATTACCTGTTCTTTCACTGTTGTTTTCCTCCTGATGTGACTGTGGAGTAGCTTTGGTTCGGTCTTGACTTTGTTTGCTATATCATTTTCATAATTTTTCTCTGCTTCTCTTCTCACCCTAACATGCTCATTCCTGGTTCTCTGGTATCTCTCTTTGCTTTCTGGTGTTCTGTTATTTCGGAAGTTCCTCCACGCCCTTTTGTTCAGTTTCTTCGCTTCCATACATGCCCTATTATACCATGGATTCTTCAGTTGCTTCTCGGATTTTTCTCTTTGGGATGGGATGAACCTGTTTACTGCCTCCTGACACTTTTGGGTGACATAGTCCATCATATCTTGTACAGACTTAGCTCTAAGATCTGTGTCCCGAGGTATTTCCCGTAGGAAACGTCTCATCTCCTCATATTTCCCCTTTCGGTATGCCAGCCTTTTGTTTCCTATTTCTTTTTTGGGGGAGATAATTCCTAGCTCTACCAGGTACTCAAAGTTCAATACAATGTGATCACTCATTCCCAAGGGTGCTTCCATCTTAACTTCCCTTATACCCACTCATTTAGGGTAAATATCAGATCGAGCATGACTGGTTCATCTTCTCTCATTCTTGTTGGTTCCTTGATGTGCTGGCTTAGGAAGTGTCTTGTTGCCACGTTCAGCAGCTTAGCTCTCCATGTTTCTGGTCCTCCATGTGGATCCCTGTTCTCCCAGTCTATTTAACCGTGGTTGAAGTCTCTCGTGATTAGTAGTCCAGGTCCATTCCTGCTAGCAACAGAAGCTGCTCTCTCTATTATATTAATGGTGGCCATGTTGTTTCTATCCTATTCCTGTCTGGGTCTTCTGTCATTTGGTGGTGGATTATATATGACTACGACTATAATTTTTTGCCCTCCAGTTGTTATGGTACCTGCTATGTAGTCACTGAAACCCTCACAGACCTGAACAACCATCTCCTCAATATCCCAGCCTTTTCTTACCAGCAGAGCTACACCACCACCACCACCTCTTCCTTCCCTCTCTTTTCTCATAACATAATATTCCTGTGGGAACACTGCATTTGTTATGGTTTTCGTTAGCTTTGTTTCCGTGAGTGCTATTATGTCTGGGTTTTCCTCTAGTACCCATTCTCCAAGCTCATTTGCTTTGTTTGTAATTCCATCTATGTTAGTGTACATTGCCTTGAGGCTCACTTTCTTCTGTCCCTTCTCAAATCGCCTCCTTGGTGAGTGTTCTGCTGGTGGGGGAAGCTGTTCCATGGGTGTGAGGATTTGTGAGGTGGATAACAGGGTCTCAGAGGATACTGGGATGAGGGGTGGGGGGTCAAGTGAAGGGGGGGGGCAGGGAGGGTATGGGATGAAGGGGGAGGGAGGACAGGATGGAAAAGGGGGAAGGGGGGACATGGCAGGAGGAGGGGAGGGGTAGCAGGGTGGGAATGGGGTATGGGGGTAGGGAGATTTGGTTGAGCATTTGAGTGGGGACAGGGAG
Organism: Procambarus virginalis; assembly: GCA_020271785.1. Taxonomy (NCBI): domain Eukaryota; kingdom Metazoa; phylum Arthropoda; class Malacostraca; order Decapoda; family Cambaridae; genus Procambarus; species Procambarus virginalis. The sequence continues at coordinate 12,754,422 of WNGS01021324.1, forward strand.
GGTTTGGGGTAGGGGGTTTTCTTTGCAGTTGTTTATGTGTGCGCGTCCATATGCAGCCCGAGTGTCAGATGTTTATAGATGCAGCAACTTCTTGTGCTGTTTGGTCCCAAATGTTTAGGTCAGAGTGTGGTAACACCGTTGTCAGACGGTACTTAGTGTACCATGCTGGTGTACCTGGTACCTGTAGGTACTTGTAGCGTGCCTGACTCTCCATGACCATGCTGGTGTACCCGGTACCTGTAGGTACTTGTAGCGTGCCTGACTCTGCTGCTGGTTTTAAAAGTCAATTAACAAAAGTGTTTTAGAAGTTCGTTATAAACTTTTAATATTTTTTACAAGCACATCTAGTTGAAAACTTATATTAGCCCAGAGCCAGTAATGATGGCGTTCTGATGTGGGTTTTATACACACACACACACACACACACACACACACACACACACACACACACACACACACACACAGTCCTATGACTAGGACTGTGTGTGTGTGGCAAAAAAATTGGTAGTTACAGTTGATTGATTGACAGTTGACAGGTGGGCCGAAAGAGCAGAGCTCAACCCCCGCAAGCACAACTAGGTGAATACAACTAGGTGAATACACACGCACACATGGATAGCGGATAGCGCTATCAATATCAAGCTATCGCTCGCATAGATCCGATAGCATGGATCATGGATAGCGCGCAGGACTCGTAATTCTGTAGCGCGGTTCGATTCCCGCACCAGGCAGAAACAAATGGGCAAAGTTTCTTTCAGCCTGAATGCCCCTGTTACCTAGCAGTAAATAGGTACCTGGGAGTTAGTCAGCTGTCCCGGGCTGCTTCCTGGGGTGTGTGTGTGTGGTGTGGGGGGAAAAAAGTAGTTAGTAAACAGTTGATTGACAGTTGAGAGGCAGGCCGAAAGAGCAAAGCCCAACCCCCGCAAACACAACTAGGAGAATACACACACATACAGCAGAGGTAGTAGAATCTCCAGTGGAATCAACAGAAACTGTGGATGGAATGAAGAGAGTCTCAACGTAATGTACTCGAACATAGATGGGATTACAAGCAAGGCAAGTGAACTTATGGAAAGAGCACAAGAAGGGAATGCAGATGTAATTGGACTCATGGAAACAAAACTCTCAGGAATCATAACGAATGCGATGTTTCCCCAGGACTACACTATAATAAGGCAAGAGAGGGAAGAAAGGGGAAGAGGCGGAGTGGCCCTACTGATAAAAAGGAATGGAGTTTCGAGAGAGTAATCACAGGCTGCGTGGTTTTCAGAGACAACATTACAGGCACCATGACGATGGCAGGATCGAGAGTAGTAGTAGCAGTGATATATATAACCCTCCACCAAATAACAGAAGACCTAGGCAAAAGTATGACAAACAACATGGCAGTCAACACTGTAATTGAGAGAGCAGCCAATACTGCCTGTAGAAATGGATCCCATCTGCTCATCATGGAGGGACTTCAATCACAGAAGGAGAGACTGGGAAAACAAGGACCCACGTGGAGGTGAGGAAACATGTAGAGCTAAACTGTTGGAAGTGGCGACGAGAAACCTTTTAAGTCAGCATGTCAGGGTACCCACAAGAATGAGAGGCGGCGATGAACCAGCAAGACTCTACCTAGTCTTCACTCTGAACGACTCCGACATAAGGGAAATTGGCTTCGAAGCCCCCGTGGGAATGAGCGATCACAGTGTACTAATGTTTGAGTATCTGGTCGAAGAAGGGCTAAAATACTCAAGGAAGGGCCCAGAAAACACAAGGCTGGCATTCCGGAAAGGAAACTATGAGGAGATAAGAAAATTAATAACAGATATAACTTGGGAACCAGAGTTCACAGGAAAGATGGCCCAAGACATGATGGACTACATCACACAGAAATGTAAGGAGGCAGCAGACAAGTTCGTCCCAGTCCAAAAGGAAAGAAATGAAATGCAGACGAGAAACCCATGGTTTAATCAGAGATGTAAGCTAGCAAAGCAATTAAGTTCAAGGGCATGGAGGGATTATAGAAACAATAGGACACTAGTGAGCAGAGAAAGATAGCAGAGTGCCAGGAATGAATACGTCAGAGTGAGAAGAGAGACAAACACAATATGAAAATGACATAGCAAGCAAAGCAAAGACTCAACCTAAATTGCTGCACAGCCACATCAGGAGAAAAACAACAGTGAAGGAACCGGTAATGAAACTGAGGACAGGGGTTATCTTGAGGTTATCTTGAGATGATTTCGGGGCTTTTTTTTTTAGTGTCCCCGCGGCCCGGTCCTCGACCAGGCCTCCACCCCTAGGAAGCAGCCCGTGACAGCTGACTAACACCCAGGTACCTATTTTAGTGCTAGGTAACAGGGGCATAGGGTGGAAGAAACTCTGCCCATTGTTTCTCGCCAGCGCCCGGGATCGAACCCGGGACCACAGGATCACAAGTCCAGCGTGCTGTCCGATCGGCCGACCGGCTCCCTACACAAATTCACTATAAACGACAAGGAAGTGTGCGGGGAACTCAATAAGAAATTCCCGGTCTTCACAGTAGAGTAAGGGGAAGTCCCAGAGATAAAAGAGGGAATATCTAACAAAACACCACTAGCTGAGTTTGTGAGTGGGGAGGTGGACGCTTCCTCACCTCCCCTCACCAGTAGGGAGGTGGATGCTTCCTCACCTCTCCTCACCAGTGGGGAGGTGAGGAAGCATCTGCTAGAGTTGGAAGTGACAAAGGTTATAGGCCCGGATGAAATCTCATTTTGGATACTGAAGGAAGGAGCAGAGGCTCTGTGCCTGCCACTCTCCATAGTGTAAAGCAAATCACTGATAACCTTACCTTGAAGTGCTTCCGGGGCTTAGCGTCCCCGCGGCCCGGTCGTCGACCAGGCCTTCTGGTTGCTGGACTGATCAACCAGGCCTCCTGGTTGCTGGACTGATCAACCAGGCCTCCTGGTTGCTGGACTGATAAACCAGGCTGTTGGACGCGGCTGCTCGCAGCCTGACGTATGAGTCAGGCTGGTAACAGGTAAACTTCCAAAAATTTGGAAGACGGCTAACGTAGTCCTGATATTCAAGACGGGTGATAGACAGGAGACACTGAACTACAGGCCAGTGTCCCTAACCTGCATACCATGTAAGCTGATGGAGAAGATTGTGCGAAAAAGCTAGTGGAACATCTGTAGCGAAAGAACTTTGTAACACAACATCAACATGGGTTCAGGGATGGCAAGTCCTGCCTCACAGGATTGATTGAATTCTGTGACCAGGCAACAAAAATCAGGCAAGAAAGAGATGGGTGGGCAGGCTGCATGTTTTTGGATTGCGAGAACGTCTTTGACACAGTAACACATAAGAGACTAATACACAAGCTGGAGATGCAGGCAGGAGTGAAAGGGAAGGTACTCCACTGGATAAAGGAGTACCTAAGCAATAGAAGACAACGAGTCACTGTGAGGGGTGAGGTCTCTGAGTGGCGAGGCGTCACCATTGAAGTCCCTCAGGGATCAGTTCAGGGACCTATACTGTTCCTGATATATGTAAATGATCTCTCAGAGGGAATAAACTCGTTCCTCTCAATGTTTGCTGATGATGCAAAAATTATGAGGGAGGATTAAGACAGATGAAGATAGTAGGAGGCTACAAGATGACCTAGACAAACTGAATGAATGGTCCAACAAATTACTACTAAAGTTCAACCCGAGTAAATGTAAAGTAATGAAACTAGGCAGTGGAAACAGGAGGCCAGACACAGGATGTTGAATGGGAGATGAAGTCCTTCATGAAACGGACAGAGAGAAAGATCTAGGAGTTGATATCACACTAAACCTGTCTCCTGAAGCCCACATCAAAAAAGTAACATCGGCGGCGTATGCGAGGCTGGCTAACATCAGAACTGCCTTCAGAAACCTGTGTAAGGAATCTTTCATAACCTTATATACCATGTATGTAAGACCAATCCTGGAGTATGCAGCCCCAACATGGAACCCGTACCTTGTCATGCACAAGACAAAACTGGAAAAAGTTCAGTGGTATGTCAGTATAGCTAGTCCCAGAACTTAGAGGCATGAATTACGCGGAAAGGCTGTGTGAGCTGCACCTCACGACGCTGGAAGACAGAAGAGCTCGGGGAAACATGATCACCACATACAAAATTCTCAGGGGAATTGACAAAGATGGATTTTTATATGGGAACCATGGAAGACAGAGTCTACAGTAGCAGACAAAAACCAATTGTATACTGCCGTTATGTAGATGACATATTCGTCATAGTAAAAAAACTCAGACGAACTAATTGACCTAAAAAGACATCTAGAGAGAGAGTCAGTACTCCGATTTACACATGAAAATAGTGAAAATAACCGTCTGCCATTCTTGGATGTACTAATAACAAAAACAGGAACCTCTTTAAGCACCAACATATATACCAAGCCCACCAACATAGGATTATGCCTGAACGGTAGAAGTGAGTGCCCCCAAAGATACAAAGCCAGTGTTCTCAATGCTTATATTCGTCGAGCGCTTACCCACTGCTCCGAATGGAGCAACGTGAGTAGAGATTTTGAACGAATAACTCAGGTATTGGTGAACAACGGATATAGCAACACGGAAATAAACGCTGCTATAAGAAGACACTTGGACCGCTGGTATAATCCTGAACCTAGAACAAAAACTACAACACCTCCAATAAAATTATATTACAAATCAACCATGCACAGTGAACATATAAAAGAGGAAAGAATAGTGAAGGAAATAATCCGTAAAGGAGTAAAAAGCATTACTCCTAACCAAAACATAGACCTGATCATATTCTACAAAACCAAGAAGACTACCGACCTCCTTATCAAAAACAGCCCGATGCCGACAGAGAACCCTCTACAGCAGTCAAGCGTTGTATACATGTACACTTGCCCCCACGAAGGATGTAACCTTCAATCTAAGTACATAGGTATGACGTCGACCAAGCTGACGAGGTCTTTGACCTGTCATCTTCAATCCGGTGCCCCCAGAAATCACATGAGACAAGCCGATGACATCACCCTAACAAGTTCAATATTGAATAAAAACACTTCTATAATAGACAAAACCCAAGATGTAAGAAGATTACAAATTCTTGAAGCAATCGACATAAAAGTAAAACAACCTACCATAAATACTCAAATTACGGAACTATTCACACTACCCACCATGAGAGTAAGAACAAGACCAGAACGTCAAGATGCCAACATAGAAGACACTGCTCGACTGCCCTATTTAACATTCTGATCCTTAGCTTCTTTTCTCCATGTCTACCCAATGTATACCCTTTGCTTACACCTGATCCCATTGTTCGATCCCTTTGTATTCACCTGACCCACTATTAGTATAAAATAGATTGTTCTGTACTGTAACATCACTTGAGACTGAACCATGTAGGTTCGAAACGTCGTGCGATTTTTTAATTAGTGTAATACATTCTTCAGTTATTCAATTCTTTTTCTTCGCCTTGGAAACAACATGACTTTTGGTGAACTCTTCCAGCTGAACCCTGATGCAAGAGCACCAGTAAGAGGGATAGAAGCCCTAAATCAGAAAGTAGTAAATACGGAATATGCGGTCATATTCAATGAGACATGCACATATGTATATATATATATATATATATATATGTGTGTGTGTGTGTGTGTGTGTGTATATATATAATTACCGTTGAGGGGATGGTACAATAAATAATACGTGGCGGAGAGGAGCGTGGTGGCCCGTGAAGCGCCCTGACGACACTGAGACATTACCCGCACATCCCCCCCTGCATTGGCGAGGTGTTTACACAACCGAGCCTCTCATTGGTCGAGAGCACTGTCTTCTTCTCCAATACCAAGCTTTTCCTGTTGCACCTTACCTCTGAATGGTCCAGAGTGATATCTGCCTGACCAATAGCGAGAATGACTTGGGAGAAATTAAAATATTCTGTTTGACGGCAGAAATAATTAGTTAAGTGTGTTAGTGAGAGTGGACATGCACTCTGGCCCGACGCCTCCGCCACGCAGTTCACTAACTCAACTTCCGCCCCACAAGCTCGCAATTAAATATATATTTAGATCACGATACACTAAATTATTATTGTTTCTTATGAACCAGAACTCTAGCCCAGAGCTAAAGCTGGCACTCTTGAGCAATTGTAAGCTTAAAGATGACTTATGTTCAGTGTATACCTATGTTCATTAAATATATTATATTAAGTATGAGAGAATTTATATATATATATATATATATATATATATATATATATATTATATATATATATATATAATATATATATATATATATATATATATATGTCGTACCTAGTAGCCAGAACGTACTTCTCAGCCTACTATGCAAGGCCCGATTTGCCTAATAAGCCAAGTTTTCATGAATTAATTGTTTTTCGACTACCTAACCTACTTACCTAACCTAACCTAACTTTTTGGCTACCTAACCAAACCTAACCTATAAAGATAGGTTAGGTTAGGTTAGGTAGGGTTGGTTAGGTTCGGTCATATATCTACGTTAATTTTAACTCCAATAAAAAAATTGACCTCATATATAATGAAATAGGTAGCATTATCATTTCATAAGAAAAAAAATTAGAGAAAATGTATTAATTCGGGAAAACTTGGCTTATTAGGCAAATCAGGCCTTGCATAGTAGGCCAAAAAGTGAGTTCTGGCTACTAAGTACGACATATATATATATATATATATATATATATATATATATATATATATATATAAACTGAAAACTCATACCCCAGAAGTGACTCGAACCCATACTGCCAGAGCAACGCAACTGGTATGTACAGGGACGCCTTAATCCGCTTGACCATCACGACCGGACATAAGGAAGTGATAGCCGGAGCTATGTGAACCACTTCCCCACCGGCACTCGGATGGTAATCTTGGGCATAGCATTTTATCAAATCACCTCATTTTTTGGGGCAACACGTGAGGAACACAAATGCAAACAAGCCTGAATGGTCCTCAGGACTAGATACAAGTGAAAACTCACACCCCAGAAGTGACTCGAACCCATACTGCCAGGAGCAATGCAACTGGTATGTACAGGGACGCCTTAATCCGCTTGACCATCACGACCGGACATAAGGAAGTGATGGGCACATGTATAAGCAAGTAGATGGGGTCGCCATGGGTTCTCCCCTAGGTGTCCTGTTTGCGAACTTCTACATGGGTACCATCGAACAAAAGGTCTTAGTCGGCATGAACTTGAAACCAGCCATATACTGCAGGTATGTTGACGACATTTTTACACAGGTACCGGATGTCAGACATCTGCAGGAGCTGAAGGAGGCTTTTGAGCAGAATTCTGTGTTGCGTGTCACTTACGAGATGGAGAAGGACGGGAAGCTGCCCTTTCTAGATGTAACAGTCATGGAAAGGAGCGGAGGTTTCCACACTGCAGTCTACACTAAGGAAACAAACATAGGAATGTGCCTCAATGCCAACAGTGACTGCCCAGACAGGTACAAGAGGAGTGTCGTTAATGCTTATGTCGACCGTGCTCTCAGCCACAGCTCAGGATGGAAGCAAGTTGATGAAGAACTCTGTAGGGTAAGGCAGGTCCTAGTCAACAACGGCTTCTCCAATGGTTTCGTTGAAGACATAAGAAGGAAGGTGAAACGCCATGCAACCTCTGAAGAGACAACTAATACAACACCTATACCCCCTATTAGACTATTTTACAGGAACTTTTTTTCCACAGCTCATAAAACGGAGGAAAGGGTCCTGAAAGATATTGTTAATAGAAACGTTATCCCTACAGACAAAAATCAGAAGATACAATTGACGATTTACTATAAAACCAAGAAAACTGCCAACCTACTCATGAGAAACTCTCCAGACACAAAGCAGAACGCTTTAAAAGAGACAAATGTCGTCTATGCCTTCAAATGCCCACTTGGGGACTGTAAGCCTCAAAGAATTCAGTATATAGGCAAGACAACAACATCTCTTTCCAGGCGATTAACGATGCATAAGCAACAGGGCTCCATCAAGGAACATATAATCTCTTCCCACAACCAGACCATCACCAGAGAAGTCTTAACAAAAAACACGGAAATCATCGATAGATACAGCGATAGCAGGCGGCTAGATATCTGCGAGGCACTACACATTAAGAAGTGACACCAGCAATCAACAGCCAATTAATGCACAACTATATTCTACCCACTTCAAGACTCCGCACCAATATAGAAGCATCAAGAAATATGGGCCAATAGGCCCTTTGCAGTTACTTCCATTCTTCCCTTTAACTTACAAAATATTATACCCATTGTTTCGTGTTCTGTGTTTTCACCTCATCCAAAACTGTTGTAACATATCACCTCACCCAAATGCTGGTATAAAATCGAAGGTGTTTTAAAACTCTGTTCAGTTATAGTTGTGTGTGTGTAAACTAAAGTCTTTGAAAATGTAATAAGTTTTACGAAACGTGTTCAAGTGTCGCGTCAGACTAGAAATAAAAATTAATTTTGGAGATTTGATTTTTCAGTTACCATCAACAGTGAAAAAGAATATAAGAAACATTGAGAAAATGTGTTAGAATTATTAATCTTACTTTTTCAGTCATATTTAATAATATATGTCTACAGGAAAGACTGCTACCAAAATATACTAATATATATATATATATATATATATAATATATATATATATATATATATATATATAACTGAAAACTCACACCCCAGGAGTGACTCGAACCCATACTGCCAGAAGCAATGCCTCCGATGTACAGGTGGGGATGGGGAATTACCCTCGGCTACCATCCTCTTTTGTTCGGTGTGTTGGTCGAGTGGTTAAGGGATCCTGTACATCAGGTGCATTGATTCTGGCAGTATGGGTTCGAGTCACTTCTGGGTGTGTGAGTTTTCAGTTGCATATATGCCTGGAGACCGTTCAGGCTTGTTCGCATTTGTGTTCCTCCAACTGTTCTCGCACTTGCTTATAGTCAATATTGGCTTATTTAATAAGTGCATATGTGACATACTAATTGATTGTAAATGTTTTAGTTTACCTTGAAAAGCTTTATAGAAAACACCGACCTCACTAACCTTCTTAGTATGTTAGATAAGCATCTTATTGCTTCTTAATTACAATTATTACTTAACCTATACCGTTAATAGGTTAAGTAATTGTAAATAAGAAGCAATAAGTGCTTATTAACATACTAAGAAGGTTAGGCGAGGTCGGTGTTTTCTATGAAGCTTTTCAAGGTAAACTAAAATATTTACAATTAATAGTATGTCACATATGCACTTATTAAATAAGCCAATATTGACTGTAAGCAAGTGCGAGAACGGGTGCAACCTCATTGTGTCCCCCAAAGAATGACGTGATTGATAAAATAACATGCCAAGATTACCAAGATTGTGTGTGTGTCTTAAAGTCGCCAAGTGTTGTGTTCTGCCTTAAGGAAAGTAGACCTTAACCCAGATTGCTATGTGTAACCCTCGTCTCCTGCTATATGGGTTCAGGAAAATAATGTAAGATCGAGGTGGTGAGGTAATTATTGTACTGGGGGGGGGGTAAGTGTTAGGGTTAATAAATG
>WNGS01021324.1:12776251-12787414 GCA_020271785.1 Procambarus virginalis
CGAATTTGCTCCCTGCACCTCTGGTCTTAACAATAATGGCTGACCACTTCCTACTACTGACGCTTCTGGCCTACTTTGTCCAGATATCAGTAACTGATAGAAGGGTCACATTTACTCTATTTTGATACTGATTAAGTTAATTCATATGAGATGGTTTTATGATGGTAAAAGTCCAAAGACTAATGTATTTAAGAATATTCCCAACAAATAGCTGGTGATTTTATAATAGTATGTGGCAATGACATCCCGTTTTCTATTGACGGAAAATTCCACTACAAGCTACATTTTCTATGGTTTAACTTGTGTATACACGCAGCAGCAATATTTCTGCCTATTGTATGTAATATTATAAATGGTGTCGGGTTTTCTGACATAATAATCCTGACACCAAGTGCCGGCGGGCTGATGGACAAATAGCCTCGGCTACCATCAGTTTTTGTCCAGTCGTGATGGCCGAGTGGATTAAGGTGTTCTGTACATACCAGTTGCGTTGCTCCTGGCAGTATGGGTCGAGTCATTTCTGGGGTGTGAGTTTTCAGTTGCATATAGTCCTGGGGACCATTCAGGCTTGTTCGCATTTCTGTTCCTCACATGTGCCTCAAAGAATGAGGTGATTTGATAAAATACTATGCCCAAGATTACCATCCGAGTGCCAGCGGGCTGATGGACAAATAGCCTCGACTACCATCAGTTTTTGTCCGGTCGTCATGGTCGAGTGGAATAAGGTGTGCTGTACATACCAGTTGCGTTGCTCCTGGCTGTATAGGTTCGAGTCACTTCTGGGGTGTGAGTTTTCAGTTGCATATAGTGCTAGGGACCATTCAGGCTTGTTCGCATTTGTGTTCCTCACATGTGCCTCAAAGAATGAGGTGATTAAATAAAATACTATGCCCAAGATTACCATCCGAGTGCCGGCCGGCTGATGGACAAATAGCCTCGGCTACCATCAGTTTTTGTCCAGTCGTGATGGTTGAGTGGATTAAGGTGTGCTGTACACACCAGTTGCGTTGCTCCTGGCAGTATGGGTTTGAGTCTCTTCTGAGGTGTGAATTTTCAGTTGCATATAGTCCTGGGGATCATTCAGGCTTGTTCGCATATATATATATATATATATATATATATATATATATATATATATATATATATATATATATATATATAATATATATATATATATATTATTAAATATGACCGAAAAAGTAAGATTAATAATTCTAACACGAATTTTCTCGATCTTTCTTATGTTTCTTTTCACTGTTGATGGTAAATGAAAAATCAATTGTCCAAAATTCATTTTTATTTCTAGTCTGACGCGACACTTGAGCGTGTTTCATAAAACTTATTACATTTTCAAAGACTTTAGTATACACACACACACAACTATAACTGAATAGAGCTTAAACATCTTCGATTTTATATACCTGCATTTGGGTGAGGTGACATGTTACAATAGTATTGGATGAGGTGAAAACAGATTTTCAACACAAGCCAGAACGGGGTATAGTACGGGGTATAAGCTAAAGGGATGAATGGAAGTAACTGATAAAGAGTTTGTGTGACCACGCTATTCAGTGGGATGGTGCGAAAAGTATTACCAATTGTGGTGATTTCATGGAACGGAATTTGATTGAGTCTGCCTTAATCAGTGTCCAAATCTTATCAATGTTAGTACTGGTATGTACAAACTTGATCCATTTTTAAGTTACAATATACCACAACACTTTAAGAAAAAACTCTGAAGGGGTTACTATATCTCATTTCAATATTATATTTATATATTGTGTATTTAGTGAGGCTTTCTTTAATCTGTCATCCTTATTCTCTGACCGCTTAATCCTATTATTCTAAGCTAATCTATACCTGCTTCTGGGTAATTGTTTCCCTGGTAATTCTATATATATATATATATATATATATATATATATATATATATATATATATATATATATATATATATATATATGTGTGAGAAAGCTGCATGAACGCGCAAGCCATATATCACTAAGAACTCTTTGACCCGGCCAGGATTCGAACCCATGCCGTCCAGGATCACCCCTAAACGTACACAGTACCGTGACCACCGATCATTGGTGCGGTGGTCACGGAACTGTGTACGTTTAGGGGTGATCCTGGACGGCATGGGTTCGAATCCTAGCCGGGTCAAAGAGTTCTTAGTGATATATATATATATATATATATATATATATATATATATATATATATATATATATATATATATATATATATATATATATATAGGCTGCCTGTATTAAAGTTTGACTCACCGGAGCCGTTATTCCAGACAATGTTGCCTTCCGAGGCCTTGTCGTTGATGGGGAAGGCGACCCCTAAGTCGGCAGCGTTCAATATGTACTTATCCATCCAGTTCCAGTCCGAGGCGCTGAGAGGCATGTACATCTGGGCGTAGACAGAGTTGCACTTGTTCATCCCGTCGTCCCACGAGCCAAAAAAGCCATATATGTTCACCACACGACCGTTCTGGGATGTGAACCCGTTACCCGCGTAATCTGAAAATAAAAACATATTATGTTTTACTTTGACAGTAAGGATTTGCAGTTTTGTATTTGGGTTTTTACTATTATTGTTGACCAGACCACACACTAGAAGTTGAAGGGACGACGACGTTTCGGTCCGTCCTGGACCATTCTCAAGTCGCTTGTCACAAGCGACTTGAGAATGGTCCAGGACGGACCGAAACGTCGTCGTCCCTTCAACTTCTAGTGCGTGGTCTGGTCAACATACTTCAGCCACGTTATTGTGACTCTTCGCCTGCTTACTATTATTGCCTCCAGGGTCCAGCTGGTAGCTCTTGAGCCCCGCCTTTTTAACCGTCGATTGCTTAATGTACTGATTCCTGATGTATTTTCCTCTATCATATTTACGACATATATTTCTTTCTAACACATTTCCAAAATGCAGCTGCCTGATTCACAGGCATCTATTTACTGCTAGGTGAACAGAGGCATCAGGCGAAAGAAGCTCTGCCCATTTGATTCTGCTCGGACGGAAATCGTACCCGGACCCGTTGGACTACGAACTCCCGAGCGCTGTAGGCTGTGTGTATAATTACCTAAGTGTAGTTACAGGATGAGAGTTACGCTCGTGGTGTCCCGTCTTCCCAGCACTCTTTGTCGTATAACGTTTTGAAACTACTGACGGTCTTGGCCTCCACCACCTTCTCACTTGTTCCAACAGTTTATCACTCACCAAGTAAACACTTCTAATATTTTTTCAACACCTTTGTTGCCTTGGCTTGATTCTGTATCCTCTTGTTCGTGAAGTTGCTGGTTTCAGGAATTCCTTTTGTCAATTTGGTCGATTCTTGTTAGTATTTTGTATGTGGTAATCATATCACCTCTTTTTCTTCTATCTTCTAGTTTTGGCATGCTTAACGGCTCTAAGTCTCTCCTCGTATCTCTTGTTTTTCAGCTCCGGAAGCCATATTGTAGCATGTTGTTGCACCTTTTCCAGTTTATTAATGTGCTTTTTGAGATTTGAGCACTAAACAACTGCTGCATATTCTAATTTTGGTCTCACAAAAGTCATGAACAATTTATTTAGTATTTCATCATCCATATAATTAACAGCAAGTCTGAAGTTGGAAAGCGACACATACGCTCCTCCCACAAAGTTCTTAAAGTGTTCCTATGGCGTGTTCCTCTGGCGACAGTTCTTAAATTCCTTTCCACCTAATTTGTAAGCTGTGTGTGTGGTCTATTTTGTTCGATTCCACGTTCCACAACGTGCCTTTAATTCACATTGATTTTCATGTGACACATGGTGCTCCAAACACTTATTTCATCTAGATCAATTTGAAGGACATTACAATCATCTACGACTTCTATCTTCTCCAGGAAAAGGACAAGGAAAACTATTCAACACTGGCGGGACACGAACAAGGGACACAGGTGGAAACTGAGTACCCACATGAGCCACAGAGACGTAAGAAGGAACTTTTTCAGTGTCAGAGTAGTTAACGGATGGAATGCATTAGGAAGTGATGTGGTGGAGGCTGACTCCATACACAGTTTCAAGTGTAGATATGATAGAGCCCAGTAGGCTCAGGAACCTGTACACCAGTTGATTGACAATTGAGAGGCGGGACCAAAGAGCCAGAGCTCAACCCCCGCAAGCACAAATAGGTGAGTACACACACACACTTGTCTATTATCAGTTTGTCCAGGTCTTCTTGAAGCCTCAAGCTGTCCTCCTCTGTCTTAATCCTTCTCATAATTTTGGCGTCGTCAGCAAACATTGAGAGGAATGAGTCTATACCCTCTGGGAGATAATTTACGTATATCAGAAACAGGATAGGTCCAAGTACAGAGCCCTGTGGTGACTTCACACCAATCTGAGGTCTCACCCCTCACCGTAACTCTCTGCTTCCTATTGCTTAGGTACTCCCTTATCCACTGGAGCACCCTACCAGCTATACCTGCCTGTCTCTCCAGCTTATGTACCAGCCTCTTATGCGGTACTGTGCCTTTAACACAGTACCGCGATTTTGATTCCAGGTTGCTGTTGATTCCAGCAATCAACAGCCAATTAACGCACAACTATATTCTACCCACTTCAACACTCCGCTCCAATATAGAAACATCAAGAAATATGGGCCAATAGGCCTTCTGCAGTTCTATCTGTTACCCAACTTCTGCAAATCTATACCCATTGTTCCGTGTTCTGTGTTTTGTTGAAAGTTTGTTTTTCACCCCACTATTGTACTACATCACCTCACCCAAATGCAGGTATAAGAGCCAATGCTGTTTCATTCATAAGTTAAGTTTGAATAAACTAAAGTCTTTGAAAATGTAATAAGTTTTACGAAACGCGCTCAAGTGTCGCGTCAGACTAGAAATAAAAATGAATTTTGGAGAATTGATTTTTCATTTACCGTCACCAGTAAAAAGAAACATAAGGAAAATCGAGAAAATTCGTGTTAGAATTATTAATCTTACTTTTTCGGTCATATTTAATAACATATATATATATATATATATATATATATATATATATATATATATATATATATATATATATATATATATATATATATATGTTTGACCATTTAACCTAAATGAAACGTTTTAAGGTGAGATAAATATATAAAAAGTTGTAGAATATATACAAATTATACTTTGGAGAATTGTTTATGTGGCAAATATCCCTATATTGTGATGGATGCTGCTCTGTGGTATTTTTACCGATTTTGTTTAACACACTTCATATATTACATACATGTATTCATACATAAAGATAAAGAATTGGGAGAAATGAATATTAATTTTTGCTTTCCTTGGAACAGTATATGCTAACCAAATTAACTAACTTCACAAACTAAAGTATCTCATGTACCATTTGTAATTATTTTTAAACAGCCCCTAAAATAAGGACAAATTAACGTCCTCCTTGAAGTGTATCTGTTATTAAGCGTTAGGAAATGTATATGTTTATCTCTCAGAATGTTTGGTAATATGATTATTGTTTGTGATGTGTGTATGTATGTATTAACACGATGTACTGAACGGGGTGAGAATAGCTTGAGCTACCTCATCCCTTTGTGTGTATTTTACATCAATAAACTTATTTCAATTTCAATTTCAATTTCCTTGAAGTGTCGCAGGACGAAGGGCAGTGCTCAAAAGCAGGTGTGTTCTTCTTCAAGAAGGACACAGTCGGGCTACCCTACCTAAGAGGACCCGCTGCCAAATACAGTTGAAGAATTAGCGAAACTAATCATTGATAAACAACCACGTCTACTTCGACTACAAGAAGGTCATCACTAAAGGGATATCTTGACTAACTTTAAGAACTAACCAATAGAAAGCTGTAGCCTCATCACACTCAGGCTACTAACACATCAAGCCCATTTCCTCATAGCTATTTGAGACATGATTTGAGTATATGTACTGCCTAATAGTGAGTACAAGAGAGGGATGATGATGATGGTAGGTCAGGGTTATTGAAATTGCCGGTCTCGATCTATTAGTAGATAGTAAAATAAATAATATGGGTCGCGATAAATAGAAAAAATCCACAAAAATAATTGCAAGTGAAGGCGATAATCTCATTCACACTCACTAATTATCATTGCGATTGACGAGAATGATAGTAGGCTTGTTGCCAGGCGATTGGTGCTGAATTACTGCATCTTAGTACATTTACACTGAAGAATGAGTTTGAGCGATTATATTTGCCATCATTTTGGATTAAGGTTAAAGGAAAATTTCCACTTTTAAGTAAGAAGGCATCGTGAAAATTTTACCGTTTACATGCACTACTTATGTGAACTAGCATTTTCCACAGTAACTCAATTAAAAACAAAACATAGACACACGCTCAACACCGAACCAGATATGCGTATAGCATTGTTTTACTGTCTTCCAAATTGTCATCAACTACTTACGAACACACCCACATCCTTCTCATTATATGAAACTTTGCAAAATATTGTTTTACCTTTTCTTCCTAGAATTTTACACATTTATTTATAATTTTCTATGTTCTTCCTAAGAATACAAATATGTAACTTAATTGAATAGGTTCCATCCATAAATATGCATTCATCATGTATCAACAGTAAATAAAGGCACATAATTCACAGAGTTTGTGGGTGATTACACAGGTATACTGAGTAGATATATAAAATGCTGATCTTTTGTGGTTTCTTGCTGCTGTGCTGCAGATCTTGCTGTGGTCTCCAGACAAGAAAAAAACAAAAAAACTTGAACAACGCTGGTATAAATCTTACCAAATACGCAGCCATTGTTAGTGCTGTTGACAATGAAGCTGCTATTGCAGACACAGGTCTTGGGGGAGCCGCTGCAGACTGTGTAGTTGGTGGTGGCCTGGCACTGCACGTCTGCTGAGCAGGAGGCGCCGAACGCTGCCGGCACTGTCAGGAGGCAGGACAAACTGTCAACATTTACAGGTCTCCAGGATGGTAAAGGCTCTAGGCTATGTTCCAGGTCAAGACCACTCTGGGGTTTATAGACAAAGGATGACGAGACACAGACTGGCCTTGCTAGGAATTTCCAATCCTACTCTGGAGAAAGAATACCAGGACACAGACCATAACTATGTTGGGAGCAAAATTATACAAAGTTTAAATAAGATAAATAGAAAGCGGAGAAACTAGGCTACAGCTTCTTACACTCATTTTCTATGGATAATGAATAAAAGAAAATTCATTCACCTGAACAAGGCATGTTTGACTTAAACAACTTCACAACGACCTCAGTCCTTTTTAATAATAATGTATAAAAACTTACTGTTTCCAAACTATTTAGTTAGAGGCCTACTGCGCCTTCTCCTAGAATTTCTATGGTGGAGGACTACCTCTTGACAACACTGGCTGAAGTCCGCACCCCTGCAGCCTTGTGACCCGCCACCTACATGCACTCACTCTCCACTGGATTACCACCACAGCCTCTCAATAATAATAATAATTTATTCACAAGAAGGTACAAAGGGTTGGTGTGACTATATAAGATTGGTGTTTGCCTATTCTTGCAAAGCCACTAGCACGCATAGTGTTTCAAAATAGTCAGGGTGTTTCCAACTCTTAAGAAGGATGTCCCACATCACTTTAAATTATCTCATTAAAATACAATGTTTATTCTTCATCTTAGCACAACAACAACTTCGGTGGACAGATAGATGGTAATATAAATTAGAAGTTATCAACAACAAAATTACTCATAAAAATACAAAATAAAAACAATTAATAACAATGCTCGAATTTAATATTTCTTTAACTAAATTCGCACATTAGCTATCAGTTGATAATTAACAATGGCCACCGGGCTGTAAACTCTCCAGTTTACAACAACCAGCAAACTATTTCAACTCACTAGGCTAAAAAATAAATGTCACTAATCATACGGTAAATAACTTTCCAACTAAATTATTATCACTGTGCACAAAGCAATGCTATCTTGAGATGGCAAACAGAATAATATTAACTTACCATTATAACTAAACAAAGTTATTATGTTATTGAAAACAAAAGCAATGTCAATAAGCTGGAATAACTAATATACAAAATCAACAAACTGACATAAAAACATAAAAGTATATATATCAATATTGGATGATTTACATGAGCATCATATTGTGAATAAGCAATTATGTCTTGGTGGGTGTGGCCACAGGCCATGGTGGGTGTGCCCACCGGATGTAGTGGGTGTGCCCACAAGGCGTGGCGGGTGTGCCCACAAGGCGTGGCGGGTGTACCTACGGGCATGGTGGATGTGCCCACGGGACGTGGTGGGTGTGACCACGGGGCATGGTGGGTGTGCCCACAAGGCGTGGCGGGTGTACCTACGGGCATGGTGGATGTGCCCACGGGACGTGGTGGGTGTGACCACGGGGCATGGTGGGTGTGCCCACAAGGCGTGGCGGGTGTACCTACGGGCATGGTGGATGTGCCCACGGGACGTGGTGGGTGTGACCACGGGGCATGGTGGGTGTGCCCACATGGCGTGGTGGGTGTGCCCACATGGCGTGGTGGGTGTGCCCACATGGAGTGGTGGGTGGTTCCCACAGGGCGTGGTGGGTTGTTCCCACAGGGCGTGGTGGGTGTGCCCACTGGGCGGTGGGCTCCTTCTCTGCCAGTCACGGAAAGACGTTTTAGCGTATGTTTCCATTTGGATACGAGTTTGGGAGTGGCCATCGCATTTCGGCTGCGATTTTGATGTTTTGTGTGTTGGGGTGGCGGCCTTCGTCTGCCTCCCTCAAGCACCCAGGGACTCCCCAAACATCTGCCCGTCAGTCCATTTATCCTACACAAGGCGCGTTTGTTTCCGCCCACAGCCAACGTGTATATAGCTGCAAAACTTTTGAGTTTTACCTTCCGAGGGAACGCCGTAGCACATCCGGCGCCAATTCGTCGAGGTCCCCTAAATCAAATAACAACAGGAAAAAAATCTCATAATATACCCAAATTTGTTTGCCCTAATATGGAATATTTGTCCTGGGTGGCTCCCGAGATGCAGTCAGGAGATGTTGAAGGGGCCGGCCGGTGACACAACAGGTAAACAAGAACGCCGCGCACCTGCATAGCGAACGCTACACAACTACCTTATCTTCCCTGCTTGGCGCCTTTTATTATTAATTTCCTACTGTTCAGTGAACACCCAACTACTGAGTAAACAGTGTACACCATACCACACACTTGCTACACAGTGTACACCCCACCACTCACCTACTGTACAGTGTATACCATCATTGGTGGCATATCCGACAGGACAGACACACACACCAGCACTACACACGGCAGCAGGCTCTATTAGGGTACAATCGGCGGTGACGCTGCACAAGTCTCCCAATATCTTGCAGACTGTGGAACAACAACAGTATGGTGGTTAGTATGGAACAGCAGCAGGGACGGTGGTTAGCGTGGAACAACAGACCTTCTTCCCTGAACAATCTCCACCTCCCGATACCTACTCTCCCAGCAATAACCCCTTCCCAGAGACCACTTGGTCAAGAAAGACCAAGAGTTGGTCCTAGAGACCAACTTGATCAACCGAGAAGCTCTGCTACAGATCAAATTAGTCAGGAGAAACTAAGTTGGCCAGGTGAGACCAAGTTGGTCGGGAGAGAAGCTCCTAAAGACCAAAAGGAGAGACCCCTGGTAGTGATCAACAAGAGAGACCCCTGCTAGAGACCAACAAGAGAGACCCCTGGTAGAGACCAACAAGAGAGACCCCTGGTAGAGACCAACAAGAGAGACCCTGCTAGAGAACAACAAGAGAGACCCCTGCTAGAGACCAACTTACTGCCACAGTAGAGGGTGGAGTTGCCGTCAGCCAGGATGCTGGTCTGGGTGCCCAAGACGGTACAGGTATTGGGGTTCTCCGCCGCCAGCTCCATGTTGTAGCTGACGCCCGACAACTGCGCACACAACGCCGCGCACTCCAGCCTCGTCGACACCTGCAGGTCGACTGTCTACTTGGTGAAGGAGTATTAAGGTAATAAGAGAGGGTGACGGGGTGCTGGGGGGCGGTAGTTGTGACGGGTTCTCAGGGTTGTGTGGTACTGTGGCTGCTTATTCACCCAAGTGAACACTGGGGTGTTAGTGGCACACTGAGGCTGCTAAATGGTGTACTGTTCTTCAAGGTTACCGGCTCACTGTGAGTAAAACTGACTTGTGGGATTTATTTATTTATTTACAATTTATACTTATATAAATGTATATAGTGATTTGTTTCTTATGTTAATATATTTATTTCGATAGCGGACTGTATGATGTTTAGAGTAGACTTTATGATTTAAATTCCCACAAATCGTTTAAACACATTCTGGAGGGGGGGGGGTAGTGTTAATTGAGACATAGACCTTACACGACACCTGCACCAGATGTATAATTGTAGATTTCTCAGTGTGCACAGTTTTAAGAGAGTTCACACATTTTATGTGTGTTAATTTTAGTTGAACCCGTCTCCACTCCAGACCAGTCAGGACCTCTGGTCACCACGCATAACACAACACTCTGGTGTGATAACTTAAGTTGTGCTGGTGCATTTGTAACTGTTTAAAGTGGAGCTTTAAACATATGGAAGTGTCTGTTTCGGTAAAAGATTAACTTAGTAAATGCTAGATGGGGAAATTTAAATTAGTGCATTTTGCAGAATCTAACCTAGATGGTGTACTTTTTTAATAAAAGTGACCTCACTTTCCCAGGGAAAAATAAAAAGATAAAACAAAACTTGCTATACAAGTTTCTCGAGGGAGCAGATAGGATGCGTAGAGACAGTTTATTTATTTATTTAACACGAGACGTCCACGCAGTAGTGAAACGTAAATAATGCTGACTAAGAAGACTGCCTCCATGAGAATGAAGATGAGCACGGATATTTCGGAGTGCTATTTAGTCGAGAAATGATGGAAAGGAAGTTTCGCTAGTGAAAGAAAGAGGGAGAGAGTATGAGGTGAATGGGTCCCTTGATCTTACAAAAAAAAAATTAGAATTTGTAGGTTGTGATCACGTCTCCACACTTAACTGTCTTCCCAGCATGGCGTGTTCATATTTCGCAAAATCTTTCCTCTTCTGTACCTATTAGTTCATGGACTAGTGACTCACGTTTGTAAAACTAATCTACACACACGATATGAACTGTGAAAAACTAAATCTACTCGCAT
>WNGS01021324.1:12796201-12817772 GCA_020271785.1 Procambarus virginalis
GTCGTCGCTGACTGAACAATGACACTAACTGAACAAAGTGGTACCCACTGGTGACGCAAGCTTGCAAGCAATATTGTCACAGCTTCACGTGAACAATAATCACTAAACTTGACTGGCGCTCCCTGTTCTCAACGAGGTACCCAGTAACAAGGCGGTTAATCCAAGAATGATAACCCCTTATAAAAAAAATCTTACGTTAACACTTGTCTCTCAGGACAATCAACAGCAAACTCTAATTGAATTTAAACAATTACGTTAACACACACGTGTCTCCACGACACTTTAATGGCAGCAATAACTCGTAAATCAATAAATTACATCAACTTGAAAGTCAAGCATTCGGTGAGTAATTCCCAATTAATTACTGAATACAACAGCCTATTAATTCAGACGAGTATTGATAACGCCTACTGTCTCTCAACTGACAGTTCACTTCCGGTCTTACGACCAGATTACCTTAACGAGGGTAGACTACTGTACACACACAAGGTTACAACACACTACGTGTAAACAACAACATCAACACCTGGTGAATTCACTAAGTGGCGGTTACTAATTCTCCTTAATTAGCTACGAGTGCTTAATCCCTCTGTCCACAGACAGATCTGATCAGTCCAACGAATTACAGCAGCTTAATTACAGCGCAATTGACTCCGATCATAACAGACCGTCAACCCCTTACGTTAATCAATCAATTAACGACAGCTCGTTAAATCGCTAACACTACGTTAGTCTTCACTTGACAATTCCTCCACGGCGTGAACTTCACTGTGACTGTTGCCTTTACACGTCTCTACGTTAATCTCAACAATGTTCAACGAACAAGTGACCTCGTTAAGTAAATCGTGACCCCCGGTGACGTTAACTGACTTTAATTCTCACGGAATCCTTCACAGTACACAACGCCTTCCACCAAGGACAAACTTGTCTACGGTTTACCCACGGTACAACACAGTACAACACAGTACAACACAGTACATCCTTGCCACTCACGGCAAAACTTGTAAATGATTTCCCAGTAAATTATTACCCAATAATTCACACTTACCACACTCAACAGTAACATAAGCGCTGGCCAATATAATAATGAAAATTATTTATAACCAAGGGAAACCTCCCTGTTACCACTTTCACTGCTGAAAAAGGGAATCAAATTACAGCAAATTACATACACGGCACATAGAGAACATAGAAGCAATTAACTCACTGTACTCCACCACTGGATGTGTCTCTATGTGTCCTCACACACGTCAAAATCACAGTTGGGCCCAACCTCAACTTGGTGACGTCAAACAGGGTAACTCACACGTCTCCAATCCCCATTCACCTCACTAGGTGGTCACAGGGACAGAGGACAGACGGAACACTGGGGAACGAACCCAGCTTCAGAGTTTTATTACCCAAACTGAAACAGTGTACTGTACTTACATCACATGCGGGCCCGCTACACACACTCATACATTCGTCACCCTCACACTCCCACTGCTGCTGCTGGATGATGACGTAGACGTCCTCACTTCCTACACGTGGTCAGGTGGAGCACAGGGTCCTCGACCACGGGGTTAGCTCCACACACAGCGACCAGGTGTCGCGGGCACTCAAGGCTCAGGCAGCCCAGGGTGTGCGCACAACAGATCACACAGCGGGGATGCGGTACCACGCCCATCCACTTGACACGGTACCCCAGGGTACGACGGTACACGGTGTTACACGGTACACGAGACAGAGTCCTACACTGTTCGTTTGTTTTCTCAGAGTTTCGTATTTAAGGTTTCTCTCATAACACTGAAACCTTCTCTAGCACGTCTTACTGCAGTACCTTCCAACCCAGCTGATAGACGGCGGATGGCACTATCCTAGCGCGATAATTAACGGCCCCACTTAGTCCAGTTGCTCTAAGATGGCGTCTCACTATCACGCGCTTAGACGACAAAGTTCACACTGGTACGGTTCATGCACCTTCCCGATTACCGGATTCTTACGGACGGCACACGGCAAGATAGCAAGAATATGGGCGTGACTTTAGTAACGTTGCAGGCGGTATTTCCCGATGCTTGGCCTAGCACGGGAGAATACGTCTACTCATAGCAACGCACAAGGTAAGAATGGTTTTTTCCCGCCAATACGGCCTCAAGCATACCATGTGGTACCCCTCAGCGTCTTGACCAATCACGGTTCAGCATTCCTGAGGCCCAGGAGCCCTGGCCAATGGTGCACCTGCTCCACGACGCTACCCCCCCCCCTCGCTTACGAGGTGGACACGTGATAGGGGGGGGTGGTCTACAGCCGTTAACCCCCCATACCTCCCTCTCTACACTTGAATAGTACAAAGTTTCCCTGAAATCAACTCCCTCCTGTAATTTCCTTCACAGACTTGATACAGCGATCAGAATGACATCACTAGCTAGCATATGTCCTGGGCTGTCCAACGACACCCAACACGACTGTGGAAAAGTTTATATTCAGAAAGTTGAATCATGGTGCACATCACTGGTGCACTATGCAATTTCGTACTTCATTCAGTGCACGAGAGAGCAGGAAAAATATGTCCCCTGACACTTACCATTGTGACAGGTCACTAGCGTCGGGACCGACAGCTCTGCCACTCTGGACGGTGAGAGACGTCGATGGAGCCCGTCCTCGTCAGCGTTCCCAACGTCAAGAAACTGTTGTACTCACGTGCCCTAACCTAACCTACCAGATGACCTACGAACAGAAAACGTGTCAGTGTGTAAATTCCGCGAGCCGCTACCATTTTCTAGTACGACGATTTTTAACCGTATGTAAATAATACGTCAAAATGCGACTTGCTATTAAGAAGACGGGTTGGCCAGTGAACTCTGCAACCTATCCTCAAGGCTAGGCTCGTTAAATTGGCGGCAGTCCACCAAGACACATTCATCAATTTTTAACTTACTGTGTAATATAAACAGGTTTCTTCTCATATATAAATTAATATTATTACACATTAAAACTCCATTAGTTGTAAGCGTCGCTGATTAACTCCACCTAATTATGCGTAGTTTATAAGTGTTTAGGTTCTGTTGGGGATTATTTGTATTTGACAACCCGTCCTTACACCAAGTCCATTCCATGGTGTCCACTCTGAGGGTGGAGCCCCACAGTGCTGGCAGCAGTCACGTGTTACATAGTGTCCACTCTGAGGGTGGAGCCCCACAGTGCTGGCAGCAGTCACGTGTTACATAGTGTCCACTCTGAGGGTGGAGCCCCACAGTGCTGGCAGCAGTCACGTGTTACATCGTGTCCACTCTGAGGGTGGAGCCCCACAGTGCTGGCAGCAGTCACGTGTTACATAGTGTCCACTCTGAGGGTGGAGATGAAGTAACACCCGCACCCACAACAGGCGTTACACTGGGTCTTCCCTCAGGTATTCAGCTTTTCTGCGCCAGAACCTGAACGTTTACCTCACTACTAGGCTTCAAGTATGTTGACCAGACCACACACTAGAAGGTGAAGGGACGACGACGTTTCGGTCCGTCCTGGACCATTCTCAAGACAATCGACTTGAGAATGGTCCAGGACGGATCGAAACGTCGTCGTCCCTTCACCTTCTAGTGTGCGGTCTGGTTAACATACTTCAGCCACGTTATTGTGACTCATCGCCAGCACTAGGCTTCAAAATACCCGCATTGCCACCATAACCTAACCAGAAGTGCTATACTTACCATGCCAACAATGACAACCACACCAACAATGACAACAATGACAACCACACTAACAATGCCAACAATGACAACCACACTAACAATGCCAACAATGACAACAATGACAACCACACTAGCATCTCTTGTACCCAGCAGCCTCGCCTCTGCCACCAGTGTTCGCCAAACTGACTGTCATTCACTTTTGAATAACAATTATAGATCAAATACGTATAGATTTGATATAATACAATATCATTATTTGATTTAAAATGTTTCCCACTTATCAAGTTAAGTTCATGTACGTTTATTGAGACAATAAAACACGTCTCAAAGGGATAGAGTAACTTAGGCTATTTCTACCCTCCGATTTAATTGTACTGCGATGAATACACTGCAAGTTTAACCGAACTGTTAGTAACTACAAAAAGAGGTTCAAGGATACACTTACTAGTTTTATATTGTAATTTTAATTGAAGAAAGAACGCTGCGAATATTCTAATGTGCTTCCATACAACACTGAAATGTATAATCCAGTATACAAGCCTAGTATTATCACGATTGTGAATGGTTTAATGGACCATATATACTAATTAATTAATATTGTGTCGCAAAGTTTAAAATTACAACCTCTTGTTTAAAAAGTGCTGTTTCTAACTATGTGAACTAACTACGTACATACATACATAAACCTAATAGACAATTAGATAGTTGAAATTGGTACTATTCACTTTATGGTCCGAAACAAATAAAGCTAAAACTCCAACTTAAATATTCCTAGGTCTACTATAGCACATATATATACTATATTAGGCCTCAGATAGTGTGAATTAGACTTAAGAAGGCTAGGTTAGGTTAAATTTTCTTTGCAATATAAACCCAAAAACCTTTTCCGGTTTGTCCAAATTCAATAGTACCGACTGCTACTTTCTAATTGTATTCTTCGTCAATATATGTACGATGGTGCTCATCATTACGATAAGTACTTCCTAAACAGGAGGAAGATGGGCGGATTATTGTGACAAAATCTTTCTCGAGCAAAGAAAGAGAAACAAATGCATAACAACAAAGAAAGATGCAAACAACAAAACAAGAAGCCAAAATAAAAAGAAAAAACTTTCGAAATTATTGAACCAACATGATGTACAGGTCACTATTCTTGACCCAACATGATCTGTAGGTCACTATTCTTGACCCAGCATGATCTGTAGGTCACTATTCTTGACCCAGCATGATCTGTAGGTCACTATTCTTGACCCAGCATGATCTGTAGGTCACTATTCTTGACCCAGCATGATCTGTAGGTCACTATTCTTGACCCAACATGATCTGTAGGTCACTATTCTTGACCCAGCATGATCTGTAGGTCACTATTCTTGACCCAACATGATCTGTAGGTCACTATTATTGACCCAACCTGAGTTGTAGGTCACAATCCTTGACCCAACATGATCTATAGGTCACTATTTTTGTCCCAACATTATCTACAGCTCACTATTCTTGACCAAACCTGATCTAAAATTCACCATTCTTGACCAGACCAGATCTATAGATCACTATTATTGCCCCAACATGATCTACAAATCAGTATTCTTGATCAAACCTGATTTAAAATTCACCATTCTTGACCAGACCAGATCTATAGATCACTATTCTTGACCACTCAACTATAAATATAAAGATAAATACATGATAAATAAAAAAGTTTCGTGACCCAATATGACCTACAGATCACTATTATTGATAAAATCTGCACTATAGGTCATAATTATTGATCAAACCTCCTATATATAACCACACTTATTCATACAATCTACTTTATAATTCATAATTATTAACAAAGCTCTTTTGTAAATCGATGTGATTATCTACATCTGTTTAAAGACCGCTGTTAGTGACCAATCACGTTTTAAACGACAAGTACTGGCACATCTTTTTAATATCATGAGTATTGACCAGACCTGCCTGAAGATGACTCTTTCTGGACAACAAATGTTAAAAAAAATCGTTATTATGTAGTGAAACGTTCAGAAGGAAATTGTTATTGATTTAATCTGTTTAAAAGATCATTAATACTAAACAATTGCGTAGATAAGGATTATTAACCAAACCTGTACTAAAAACCACTCTTAGTGACGAATCATGTGCCAGACCGTTATTATAAACAACCTATGCATTAATGACTGTTATTATTGATAAATCTTGTTGTAAATACCACTGCTATTGACCAATTGTGCTCTGAAGTTCACTATAACTGACCACTGCTTATTGCTACACACCAATATTACTCTTTAATCATTTTCACAAAAAATACCACTTTTATTGACCAATCCTGTTCCTTAGATCAATAATATTGACAAATTCTTAGAAAAATCTACTTGTGAAACACTTGAGTTAATTTAAGTCCGCTAATGTTGACAAATTTCGCGCAGAAACTCATGATTTTTTAACAATAAAAATAACATTAAATAGTACTGAAGCCTACTGTTATTGACCAATTATATGGTAAGGTCATTAAGGTCAACTCTAAGATAAGGTCACGAAGTCGCAGAGGTCAAGACTAACTCTGACTCAAATGTTCTTTGTTTTGCCTTCAAGGTTAATACAACACACGGGTCATTATTAATACACAAAGTGCTTAAGGTTAATACAAACACACAGGTCATTATTAATACACAAAGGTGCCTAAGGTTAATACAACACACGGGTCATTATTAATACACAAAGGTGCCTAAGGTTAATACAACACACGGGTCATTATTAATACACAAAGTGCTTAAGGTTAATACAACACACAGGTCATTATTAATACACAAAGGTGCCTAAGGTTAATACAACACACGGGTCATTATTAATACACAAAGGTGCTTAAGGTTAATACAACACACGGGTCATTATTAATACACAAAGGTGCCTAAGGTTAATACAACACACGGGTCATTATTAATACACAAAGGTGCCTAAGGTTAATACAACACACGGGTCATTATTAATACACAAAGGTGCTTAAGGTTAATACAACACACGGGTCATTATTAATACACAAAGGTGCTTAAGGTTAATACAAACACACGGGTCATTATTAATACACAAAGGTGCTTAAGGTTAATACAACACACGGGTCATTATTAATACACAAAGGTGCTTAAGGTTAATACAACACACGGGTCATTATTAATACTCAAGGGTGCTTAAGGTTAATACAACACACGGGTCATTATTAATACAACGAGGTGCTTAAGGGTAATACAACACACGGGTCATTATTAATACACAAAGGTGCCTAAGGTTAATACAACACATGGGTCATTATTAATACACAAAGGTGCCTAAGGTTAATACAAACACACGGGTCATTATTAATACAACGAGGTGTTTAAGGTTAATACAACACACGGGTCATTATTAATACAACGAGGTGCTTAAGGGTAATACAACACAAGCCACTACAATGATATTCTTAAGATCAATACAACACACAGGTCAATATTAATACATAAACAAGGAATAACAGTTCGTATCGAGTATCAATTTTTCAGTATACAGTGGTATACACACTGCTATATAGTGTCCCAGTATACCCCAGCATATAGGCACTATGGTTTAACCATACAGTATACCCCAGCATATAGGCACCATGATATAACCACATAGTATACCCCAGCATATAGGCACTGTACTGGGAATATACATGACTGGTGTGGGAACCGACCTGTGAGATTTATATATATTTAATTTATATGAATTTATATAGATTTATATTTACGTTAATTTATATACTTCGATAGCAATTTGTATAATGTTGAGTGGACTGTATTTCTGCAATAATCTCACAAATCGATTCATGCACATTAGGGGGGGGGGGTTATATTGAATTTATATTTATGCAGCTAATTAAACTACAGTATAAACTACATATATTGTTAAACATTAAAGAGGTTCCTTATCTTATTGTACAGCAGCTTAGTCCACCAGGTAAAACTAGGATGTAGACACCAAATTTCCTCGTGTGAGGTAGCTTTCATCACCCTGCAGTAACTGATACACAAAGCATGCTTCCTCGTCTTGTTCCTGTCAAAGGGCGCTAGCTATAAAGCCAGAATCCTAATATATGACAGCTATATCAGAGAAAACACTGTACTTGAATCAAATAAAGACTAAGGCTTAATTACCTTAGTTTGAGGCGATTTCGTATTCTAACCGGCTCACCCTATCTACAAACATTAATGGCCAAAAATGATTAGATATACGGGTTTCGGCAGAACACTTAGCTTGTTTATTGTTGACTGCGTGTTGATAATGGTAGACCTTTGGTTCCCATAACACTTCGTCCAAGAGAAATAATAGGAGCTGAATTTGCTCTCTTGCGCCTCTGGTCTTAAATAATGGCTAACACTCCATACTATTGACGCTACTGGCCGACATTGTCCAGAAATGATAGGAGCTGTTTACTCCACACGTCTCGGAGGTGACACCATGGCTGCCTCCTGGTGACAACAACAATGGCTGACCACACCCTACCCCTACTTTGTAGAGATGTCAGTAACTTGATAGAATGGTCACATTTACTCTATTTTGATATTGATAATTAAGTTAATTAAATAAGATGTTTTATGATGGTAAAAGTCCAAAGACTAAGTATTTAAGAATAATCCCAGCAGAATAGCTAGTGATTATAATAGTATGTGGCTATGATATCCCGTTTTCTATAGACGGAAACTCCACTACAAGTTACATTTCTATGGGTAACTTGTTTATACAACGCAGCAGCATTATCTGCAATTGTATGTAATATTAAATGGTGTCGGATTTTCCGACACTGGGAAATACATGACTGGGAATATACATGACTGGGAATATACATGACTGGGAATATACATGACTGGGAATATACATGACTGGAAATTACATGGCTGGGAATATACATGACTGGGAATATACATGACTGGGAATATACATGGCTGGGAATATACATGACTGGGAATATACATGGCTGGGAATAAACAAAGTATAATACGTATAAATATTTATAAATAAAAATTGTGATATAAATTTTTTTTTATTAATGATATATCATACAGACACAGACACAGACACACACACACACACCACACACACACACACACACACACACACACACACACACACACACACACAAACACACATCAGGTTGCCTGGTAGTCTGGTGGAGCGCGCAGGACTCGTAATTCTGTGGCGCGGGTTCGATTCCCGCACCAGGCACAAAACAAATGGGCAAAGTTTCTTTCACCCTGTTGATTGACAGTTGAGAGGCGGGCCGAAAGAGCAAAGCTCAACCCCCGCAAACACAACTAGGTGAATACATATACACACACACACACAAAGACAAAAGTAAGAGAGGATTCAGCGGTATGCCACCAGGCTCGTCCCGGAACTGACAGGTATGAGCTACGAGGAAAGACTAAAGGAGCTGAAAAACAAAGAGTAAGGGGGAGACATGATAACAACCTACAAAATTCTCAGGGAATTTACAGGGTGGACAAAGACAAACTCTTCAACACGGTTGGGACACGAACAAGGGACACAGGTGGAAACTTAGTACCCAAATGAGCACAGAGACGTTAGAAAGAATTTTTTCAGTGTCAGAGTAGTAAACGGATGGAATGCATTAGGCAGTGAGTGGTGGAGGCTGACTCCATACACAGTTCAAAAGTAGATATGATAGCGCCCATTAGGCTCAGGAATCGGTACACCAGTTGATTGACAGTTGAGAGGCAGGACCAAAGAGCCAGAGCTCAAACCCCCGCAAGCACAATTAGGTGGAGTAAAAATAGGTGAGTACACCACGCACTGAGAAGAGAGGCAGAAGGAAATTCGAGAAAGTTATAGCGACAAAATGTAAAAAAGATCCAGACCTTTTATATAAATTCATTAAAAGCAGCTGCATGTAAAGGATAAAAATCCAGAGGATGACACGGGGAAACAAGACTGAGAATGAAAAAGAAATGTGTGAAATGCTAAATGGAACAGTCCATAGTGTGTTTGTACAGTTCCATTGTTCCAAAGTGGTTGTACAAAATGAGGATTCAGAGAGCCGGACCAAATATCAATTCAGAAACTCGCAACAGAATACACAGAGCTATCTCAAGACGAAATGAAAAAATTACTCAAGGGATAAAGAAGAATAAAGCAGTTGGACCTGATGGGAGTTTCACCTTGGGTGCTGAGAGAATGTGCAACTGAGCTGAGCATTCCACTCCAATAATATTCGACATCCATGTGCACAGGAATCTTTGCATTATCCATATAAATAGGATAATGGCAAACATTGTACCAATCTATAAGAAAAGTACTGAGAGGAATCTTTAAATTACAGACCCGTATCATTAACAAGCGTGGTAGTCAGAACACTAGACACACTAGTTTAAAGCCAATGGTGGAACAGCTAGAGAGTAAGACATAATACAGACCAGTCAGTATGGTTGTGGAACAGGAAGATCCTGTGTAACAAGTCTACTTAGTGTAATGATAGAGCCACAGAGATACTACAGGAAAGAGCTGGTTGGCTCACTGTGTCTATCTGGACCTATAAATGGCTTTTGACAGCCCACCAGAGGCTGTTCTGGAAACTGGAACATGTGGACGGGTGACAGGGAGACTGCTGACATGGATGAAAGATGTTCTAACTGCCAGACAGATGAGGGCAGTAATCAGAGACAATGTATCTGACTGGAGGAATGTCNACGCTTCCAGTTAGACTCGGGGGTATAGGTATTCGCAAGGCGACACAGTTAGCATTGCCGGCATTCTTATCCTCGACCAGTGCTACGAGTGAATTAGTGAAGGAAATACTACCAGAATACCTAAGGAACTCCATTGGGATTCGTGATCCCAAATTTGTGGAAGGAGCTGGTCGGTGGGACACACTCGCCAATTCACACACCCGACCAACTTGTCCAAACGACGGTAAACAGGCCAAATGGGATAGCCCCATAGTGGAGAACATCGCCAAAGCATTGCTGGACGTAGCTTCTCAGAAGGACAGAGCGCGTCTCCTAGCTGTGCAAGCCCCCCATGCTGGGGACTTCCTGTTGGCAGTCCCTAATTCCGCCTTGGGCACCCGCCTGGATCATCGGGCCCTAAGTATTGGTGTTGCTCTGCGCCTTGCCGCCCCTATCTCCACCGAGCACCGGTGTATTTGCGGCCAGGCACGGGCAGACCAATACGGCAGCCATGGTCTCATCTGTCGTAAGACACAGGGAAAGATTGCCAGACACGAGGCAGTCAATGACATAATCAAGAGAAGTTTGGCTACAGCTGGGTGTCCAGCACAAAGGGAACCCCAGCTGTGCAGACCTGACAACAGCCAAAAACGCCCAGATGGAGTCACCCTGCAGCCATGGAGGGAAGGTAAACAGGTCGTATGGGATTACACCTGTGCATCTACATTGGCTGATACCTATTTACGTTACAGCTCAGCGGAGGGAGGTGGGGCAGCCACCTTCAGGGAGACCCAGAAAATCCACAAGTACAGAGACCTAGAACGTTGTTACAGGTTCGTGCCGATAGGCTCAGAGACTCGGGCGCCTGGGGTAAATGTGCACTCAAGTTTTTAAAAGGAGGTTGGTGAGGAACTCATTGGGAAAACTAGAGACCCACGAGCAGCCAGTTTCCTATTCCAGCGCCTCAGTGTCGCAGTACAGAGGGGAAATGCGTGCTGTATCCTGGGTACGCACCCAACCTCCGAGGAGCTGGACGAGGTCTTCGAACGCTGATTGTTTAATTGTTATAAATTTGTGTGTGTGTGTGTGTGTTCTCTGTAAACTGTAGCATTGCAATAAAATAAAACAAAACATACAAAAAAATAATAGGGTGGTAGGAGAAGAAAAGAATTAAGTATTCAGTGAGAATCCACAAGATCTTCTCTGAATGCTCTTTGTTTTCTTCTTCGAGGATGTGGGTCCCTGCAATTGCACCAGAGGTGGTACCCCTAAATATATATATAAATATATATATATAATATATATATATTATATATATATATAGGATAGGCACAACAATGATATAACTTCATACAAGGAGATACTGATATCACTGATGACTTCCGGTGTACTCTGGAGCGCTCGGGAGATGCTGAACTGAGAGAAAGTATAAAGAGCTCTTATTGGCGTATAATGCGCCAATAGCGAGAAGGTACAGGGAAGCTGCTCTCTGGTTGGTTCAGCCTGTGTCGTGTTGTTCAAACTGAGGATAAGCAGTAGTGTTGCCACTACTTCTCATAACGCCAGCAGCAGCCTCCAAGAGATATATATATATCTCTTCCGGGTGAAAGTAGCCTAATACTGAGCACGGAGTTCGGTTGTACTGGTGGCACTATCACCCCGTGTACTGGTGATGTTGCTTCTACAAGTGGTGGTGCTGTGGTGGTCTTGCCTGGCCATCAGCCAGGCCATGGCTGTGTCATGCCAGATATACCCCCCGGGCCATGCTTGGGCCACACTGCCCGCCATGGTCAATCTCCGGCCCTCGGTCACCAGCTGGACTCTCGAGTTGAACTTGAGGAAGCAGGCAGGTCGTGTGGTAGAGTGCGTGCGGCTGAAGGTCGCCCACAACCACACCGTCTCCGTCACTCAAAACTCTGGATATTGCCGCCACGGAGACGCTGTGTCAGCCAGCTGGACCACTGACGCCATCGGACCAACTTTACAAACAGACATTTACGTGTACCACACGGAATGTGAACTAAAGTTTTACTTGAAGAGTCAAAGTTTTCCTTTTGTACTGAAGACGTTGACCAAGTTGACGGACGAGCTGAGTGTGAGCTTGGTGACGGAGGCGGCCGCCTTCTACACCTACAACTGTCCTGAGGAGTGTTTGTCGAGGTCAGACCCGAAACTTGTTCGTGTCTTGGAGAAGTCTTCAACCTTCTTCTTCGTTCCTCGTGAAGCGCCTACAGAAGTTTTCATTGGTACAATGACTTCGTGTACGAATACGACAATCGCTCAGACGCGGCTGACGCTGGCTCTGGACGTCAAGAACGGTTCATGGAACAGATTGGACGTGTTTTTTGTCGCCGATACTGGCTATCAGGTCATAATTAATGGCAAGAACGTGCACGACTCTCCCATAGGCCTCTCCTGCTACAAGCTTGTGCAAGTTACAGTATCCGTTGAAACAGTAGCTTCGTGGAGCCTCAACTGCGACCCTCGACAGCTTTATAAAATGCCAGAAGCATCAGAGCCGCCTGAGAACATCACGGGACCGACATCCATGTCCCTCACTAAGGGTACCCAGGTACCCAGGTCCGAGGTGTGGGTGCTGCGAGTGTTGATGGGTGCAGTGGTTGTTATGGTGGTGATGGCTCTCGTCAACTTCGCCCTCGCCACCAGGCTTTCACCGGCGAGTGTTGACCCAGTATTCGGACACCGTCAGCCAGTTGCCCTGTAAGACATGGCAAGTATCTTATGCGTCGTAACTTGCTGATGTTATGCTTTAACTAACCAATATTTAGATATATAATGCAGAGACATTGTGAAATATTGTTCAGTGAGCAATGCGTCCTTATGGAGGATTAGCAGGTGTAACCCAGCTAACCAATCAGGTGGAAGGTAATTAACCTAACCTGACCATGTGTAATTAATGATTCACGTAAGTTGAAATGTGTGTGTAATACTAAACTCTCAAAGTAATCATGTAATTGTTGTTCGTCCAACTTACTATATATTCATACTAAAATTAATTATGTGAAACATTTATTAATACTTAAAATGATTCAAATCAATCAAAGGTCATAACCCAATTCGCAGACGATGTCATTCGCTCCCTGGGAGCTGTTGGAAATTTCCAACACTGACACACTACCATTGTATTATAATACATCATTATTGTATACTAATTACAATAGTTATTAACTCCACTAATGGTAGTATTAACTTAAATTAATATTTCTACATCTAAACATATTTATTCCCAATATGTTCTAGAATTGAATGTGGTTCTCTAATTTATTAGTATTCCGTGTAATAATTAACTACGGATAATATAACTCCTAATAATCCAAAACCGAGAGTTATTAACTGAGATTATTATCAAGTAACAGTTTTTCTGTACTTGTAAAAGTATTTGTGTACGTCTGGTACCATACTACTTGTGTAAAGGAGAATATGTAGAAGTTTATCTCTCAGAATGTTTGGTAATATGTTTATTGTTTGTGATGTGTTTATATGTATGTATTAACACGATGTACTGAACGGGGTGAGAATAGCTTGAGCTACCTCATCCCTTTGTGTGTATTTTACCTCAATAAACTTATTTCAAATTCAATTTCAATTTTTCTGTTACGTACGAATGCTATGGAGGAAATAAAATTTATCTCCATTTCTCGATTAACACCATTTAACGAGAATATGATATTATTTAATTCCCTATAATTGCAACCCGGTTCTCATTAACGTATTACATCAGTAATTACACGGAAAAGAATTATCCGTGATTATTAAATTCTGTTGTGAATGCGTGAGACGAGTTGAGGGAGGGTGTGAGGACGCCATTATTCACCATATTAGCCTCGTGGAGACGCCAACAATCACATCGTGCGTCTCGGGAGAGTCGATTTCCATCAATTCTACGTTAGGCCCTTGCATTTAATCGGCCTAGGAGCGTGCAATTGATCCAGTAACAATCTAGGATTGCTTCGGTGGACAACCAGCAGGTTAAGTGCCCTAGTATTATTTATAATTGGAGATCTCTTTTTATATTTATTTAGTGTGCACTGTCTATCGTTATGCCACGCGACCTCCCCAAACAATAAGTAAGTCCATGAGAATTAAATTTATTCCTTCTATGGCATAGTGAGGATATTAGATAGTAGGTGTAACCAATTGGTATATTTAGTTGAAATTTCAGCTTGTGTTGTAAGCGGTGGTGGTGCTCATGTTCCCACGCCATATCACGTGTTGCAGCAAGTAACAGACGACGCCATTGCACCTCTACTTCTCCGTTCACTATTACAGCTAAGCAGCTGAAACTTTTTCTATTATTTCTTTAATTGAGAAAATTCTAGATCAGTCGAAGAGATTTAGTTTATTTGATTTGAGATATATAACGGAATATGTTAGCCTCATAAAAGTCAAATGAGAATAATTGCTTGGTTAATCAACATATAATCTTTTTACCATTAATCAATTTATCTAATGTTTCTTAATAGTATGTAGTAGAATTACTAATTTTTATTCGAGGAAGAACCAGCCTGGATGAAGCGTACTGGGAGTAGATTACTTCTGGTATTAACCCCACATTTTGTGAAGGACGGAAAGTTTATTCTCGAACACTAACATTATACAGCCCATAGAAGTTTAAAGAATAATCTTTAATAGTTTCATATCCATAGGCACTGGTGTTTCAGTCCTTATCATTTAACTTTATCTGTTTCCCTTTTCAGTCAAAATAAGGTGGTCCTTCGATTAATTTAAATGAATCTATTAACTCAATATCAATCAATCAATAGAGAGTAAGCTTTCTTCCCAACAGGAGCTATCAACATTGGAGGCACGCTGACAAGGGTACATAACTCAACCACGATCCTGGGATATAACATAGCAAGGCTCCTGAACTCTAATGAACATATCAACAGGAAGGCAGCAATTGCCAGGACTCAACTAGCCAAGCTATACCGCTTCCATCAGGCCCCGCAACATGTAAAACTTCACCTCTACAAGATACTCATTCGGCCAACCCTAGAATACCCGTACACCCCACTCACACTGGCAAAGAAATCGAACATGCTGAAACTGCAACGGGTCCAGAACAGGGCACTCTGATTTGTGGCAAATGTGTCACTCTTAGACAGAGTGCGCATAGAAGACCTTCATACCAGACTGAGGATTGACCCACTGAACGTTCGCCTGAGTCGCCTCTCAATCAAACAGCGATATAAAATGATAAGTATGTACATGCCAAACCGAGAGGACCCCTTTGTTGTCCTCAACACGACGAATTACGCTATGCTCGACCAGCCCCACAGGTCGAGGTGGATGTCCCTCCAACAAAGGGTAAGAAGATACATCCACGACAGAGCCTACCCCAGGCCCAGGATCTTAATTAAGCAACCTACCACAAGAGGACGAATGGCAGCCACCAGCCCCACTGTACACCTAAGTCCTACGATCTGAAACCCACCGATTAAGGATTTAAAAACTCTACTCAACCACCAACCACTGATAAAAAAACAAGCACAGCTCTCCAGGAAGATCGGCGAGTAGCTGCTTAATCAGCCACCACCGGCACCTTGGCTACTCACCGCCTGCTGATCAGGAAAAAAACGAGCCTTCTACTAACCACCATGTATCACCTCCACATTCATCCATCACTTCTCATCACAATCAACCCTAAAGTGGTTGGGCCACTTACCTGTAACCCCCTCCTCTCCCTCACACCCTAATCCTTTACAAGTTTTCCTACCTCCTCCCCCATCCTTCTGTTCCCGACTTACCAGTCCTATGGTCTTGAAACTGACTGAATCAAAAGTGCCCTAAACTGAAGTACCCTTCACTAATACTCTCATAAACTTACTATGAGATTTTTTTTCTTTGACAATTATCAAAAGAAATTAAGTCCTATTGGTGTTACTTTAATCGTAACTACCTCGCAAGAGAGGCAGACCTTAAACAGCAAGAGCTGCCAGTGGCAGATATTTAATCTTAAAGCCTAAGATCATAGGACCGCGGGAGCAAACCGCCAGGCGAAACCACCCGGGTAACACCTGTCACTTAGGTCGCTGGCTCCTCCTAGTTGACAACTAAGGAAGGGTAGCCGACGGATTCTCACTTCGTATTTATAGAAGTGTGGTGCTGTGCAATGGACTCGAGCTTTAGATACAGACTTGATATGAACATAAGCAGGCAAAGCGTTGCAGAACATGAAATGTGGGGCAGTAATATTGGAAGGTTTGACGTAAACGACCGTTTTCTATAACAAACAATTTATTCACAAAATAAACTAAAACTACTACACAGTGAATTGACGTTACTTTACTGTCACTCCAGTGGCACATTCAAGAACAGCTAATCAACAGCCTGATGGACCCACGGTACCTTATCCCGTCGTCGCTGACTGAACAATGACACTAACTGAACAAAGTGGTACCCACTGGTGACGCAAGCTTGCAAGCAATATTGTCACGGCTTCACGGTGAACAATAATCACTAAACTTGACTGGCGCTCCCTGCTCTCAACGAGGTACCAAGTAACAAGGCGGTTAATCCAAGAATGATAACCCCTTATAAAAAAAATCTTACGTTAACACTTGTCTCTCAGGACAATCAACAGCAAACTCTAATTGAATTTAAACAATTACGTTAACACACACGTGTCTCCACGACACTTTAATGGCAGCAATAACTCGTAAATCAATAAATTACATCAACTTGAAAGTCAAGCATTCGGTGAGTAATTCCCAATTAATTACTGAATACAACAGCCTATTAATTCAGACGAGTATTGATAACGCCTACTGTCTCTCAACTGACAGTTCACTTCCGGTCTTACGACCAGATTACCTTAACGAGGGTAGACTACTGTACACCCACAAGGTTACAACACACTCCGTGTAAACAACAACATCAACACCTGGTGAATTCACTAAGTGGCGGTTACTAATTCTCCTTAATTAGCTACGAGTGCTTAATCACTCTGTCCGCAGACAGATCTGATCAGTCCAACGAATTACAGCAGCTTAATTACAGCGCAATTGACTCCGATCATAACAGACCGTCAACCCCTTACGTTAATCAATCAATTAACGACAGCTCGTTAAATCGCTAACACTACGTTAGTCTTCACTTGACAATTCCTCCACGGCGTGAACTTCACTGTGACTGTTGCCTTTACACGTCTCTACGTTAATCACAAAAATGTTCAACGAACAAGTGACCTCGTTAAGTAAATCGTGACCCCCGGTGACGTTAACTGACTTTAATTCTCACGGAATCCTTCACAGTACACAACGCCTTCCACCAAGGACAAACTTGTCTATGGTTTACACACGGTACAACACAGTACATCACAGTACAACACAGTACATCCTTGCCACTCACGGCAAAACTTGTAAATGATTTCCCAGTAAATTATTCCCCAATAATTCACACTTACCACACTCAACAGTAACATAAGCGCTGGCCAATATAATAATGAAAATTATTTATAACCAAGGGAAACCTCCCTGTTACCACTTTCACTGCTGAAAAAGGGAATCAAATTACAGCAAATTACATACACGGCACATAGAGAACATAGAAGCAATTAACTCACTGTACTCCACCACTGGATGTGTCTCTATGTGTCCTCACACACGTCAAAATCACAGTTGGGCCCAACCTCAACTTGGTGACGTCAAACAGGGTAACTCACACGTCTCCAATTCCCATTCACCTCACTAGGTGGTCACAGGGACAGAGGACAGACGGAACACTGGGGAACGAACCCAGCTTCAGAGTTTTATTACCCAAACTGAAACAGTGTACTTACATCACATGCAGGCCCGCTACACACACTCATACATTCGTCACCCTCACACTCCCACTGCTGCTGCTGGATGATGACGTAGGCGTCCTCACTTCCTACACGTGGTCAGGTGGAGCACAGGGTCCTCGACCACGGGGTTAGCTCCACACACAGCGACCAGGTGTCGCGGGCACTCAAGGCTCAGGCAGCCCAGGGTGTGCGCACAACAGATCACACAGCGGGGATGCGGTACCACGCCCATCCACTTGACACGGTACCCCAGGGTACGACGGTACACGGTGTTACACGGTACACGAGACAGAGTCCTACACTGTTCGTTTGTTTTCTCAGAGTTTCGTATTTAAGGTTTCTCTCATAACACTGAAACCTTCTCTAGCACGTCTTACTGCAGTACCTTCCAACCCAGCTGATAGACGGCGGATGTCACTATCCTAGCGCGATAATTAACGGCCTCACTTAGTCCAGTTGCTCTAAGATGGCGTCTCACTATCACGCGCTTAGACGACAAAGTTCACACTGGTACGGTTCATGCACCTTCCCGATTACCGGATTCTTACGGACGGCACACGGCAAGATAGCAAGAATATAGGCGTGACTTTAGTAACGTTGCAGGCGGTATTTCCCGATGCTTGGCCTAGCACGGGAGAATACGTCTACTCATAGCAACGCACAAGGTAAGAATGGTTTTTTCCCGCCAATACGGCCTCAAGCATACCATGTGGTACCCCTCAGCGTCTTGACCAATCACGGTTCAGCATTCCTGAGGCCCAGGAGCCCTGGCCAATGGTGCACCTGCTCCACGACGCTACCCCCCCCCCCCTCGCTTACGAGGTGGACACGTGATAGGGGGGGTGGTCTACAGCCGTTAACCCCCCATACCTCCCTCTCTACACTTGAATAGTACAAAGTTTCCCTGAAATCAACTCCCTCCTGTAATTTCCTTCACAGACCTGATACAGCGATCAGAATGACATCACTAGCTAGCATATGTCCTGGGCTGTCCAACGACACCCAACACGACTGTGGAAAAGTTTATATTCAGAAAGTTGAATCATGGTGCACATCACTGGTGCACTATGCAATTTCGTACTTCATTCAGTGCACGAGAGAGCAGGAAAAATATGTCCCCTGACACTTACCATTGTGACAGGTCACTAGCGTCGGGACCGACAGCTCTGCCACTCTGGACGGTGAGAGACGTCGATGGAGCCCGTCCTCGTCAGCGTTCCCAACGTCAAGAAACTGTTGTACTCACGTGCCCTAACCTAACCTACCAGATGACCTACGAACAGAAAACGTGTCAGTGTGTAAATTCCGCGAGCCGCTACCATTTTCTAGTACGACGATTTTTAACCGTATGTAAATAATACGTCAAAATGCGACTTGCTATTAAGAAGACGGGTTGGCCAGTGAACTCTGCAACCTATCCTCAAGGCTAGGCTCGTTAAATTGGCGGCCGTCCACCAAGACACATTCATCAATTTTTAACTTACTGTGTAATATAAACAGGTTTCTTCTCATATATAAATTAATATTATTACACATTAAAACTCCATTAGTTGTAAGCGTCGCTGATTAACTCCACCTAATTATGCGTAGTTTATAAGTGTTTAGGTTCTGTTGGGGATTATTTGTATTTGACAACCCGTCCTTACACCAAGTCCATTCCATGGTGTCCACTCTGAGGGTGGAGCCCCACAGTGCTGGCAGCAGTCACGTGTTACATAGTGTCCACTCTGAGGGTGGAGCCCCACAGTGCTGGCAGCAGTCACGTGTTACATAGTGTCCACTCTGAGGGTGGAGATGAAGTAACACCCGCACCCACAACAGGCGTTACACTGGGTCTTCCCTCAGGTATTCAGCTTTTCTGCGCCAGAACCTGAACGTTTACCTCACTACTAGGCTTCAAGTATGTTGACCAGACCACACACTAGAAGGTGAAGGGACGACGACGTTTCGGTCCGTCCTGGACCATTCTCAAGACAATCGACTTGAGAATGGTCCAGGACGGATCGAAACGTCGTCGTCCCTTCACCTTCTAGTGTGCGGTCTGGTTAACATACTTCAGCCACGTTATTGTGACTCATCGCCTGCACTAGGCTTCAAAATACCCGCATTGCCACCATAACCTAACCAGAAGTGCTATACTTACCATGCCAACAATGACAACCACACCAACAATGCCAACAATGACAACCACACCAACAATGCCAACAATGACAACCACACCACAATGCCAACAATGACAACCACACCAACAATGCCAACAATGACAACCACACCAACAATGCCAACAATGACAACCACACCAACAATGCCAACAATGACAACCACACCAACAATGCCAACAATGACAACCACACTAGCATCTCTTGTACCCAGCAGCCTCGCCTCTGCCACCAGTGTTCGCCAAACTGACTGTCATTCACTTTTGAATAACAATTATAGATCAAATACGTATAGATTTGATATAATACAATATCATTATTTGATTTAAAATGTTTCCCACTTATCAAGTTAAGTTCATGTACGTTTATTGAGACAATAAAACCGTCTCAAAGGGATAGAGTAACTTAGGCTATTTCTACCCTCCGATTTAATTGTACTGCGATGAATACACTGCAAGTTTAACCGAACTGTTAGTAACTACAAAAAGAGGTTCAAGGATACACTTACTAGTTTTATATTGTAATTTTAATTGAAGAAAGAACGCTGCGAATATTCTAATGTGCTTCCATACAACACTGGAATGTATAATCCAGTATACAAGCCTAGTATTATCACGATTGTCAATGGTTTAATGGACCATATATATAATTAATTAATATTGTGTCGCAAAGTTTAAAATTACAACCTCTTGTTTAAAAAGTATTGTTTTCTAACTATGTGAACTAACTACGAACATACATACATAAACGTAATAGACAATTAGTTGAAATTGGTACTATTCACTTTATGGTCCGAAACAAATAAAGCTAGAACTCCAACTTAAATATTCCTAGGCCTACTATAGCACACATATATACTATATTAGGCCTCAGATAGTGTGAATTAGACTTAAGAAGGCTAGGTTAGGTTAAATTTTCTTTGCAATATAAACCCAAAAACCTTTTCCGGTTTGTCCAAATTCAATAGTACCGACTGCTACTTTCTAATTGTATTCTTCGTCAATATATGTACGATGGTGCTCATCATTACGATAAGTACTTCCTAACAGGAGGAAGATGGGCGGATTATTGTGACAAAATCTTTCTCGAGCAAAGAAAGAGAAACAAATGCATAACAACAAAGAAAGATGCAACAACAAAACAAGAAGCCAAAATAAAAGAAAAAACTTTCGAAATTATTGGACCCAACATGATGTACAGTTCACTATTCTTGACCCAACATGATCTGTAGGTCACTATTCT
>WNGS01021324.1:12818772-12833466 GCA_020271785.1 Procambarus virginalis
AAAAGCACATTAATAAACTGGAAAAGGTGCAACAACATGCTACAATATGGCTTCCGGAGCTGAAAAACAAGAGATACGAGGAGAGACTTAGAGCCGTTAAGCATGCCAAAACTAGAAGATAGAAGAAAAAGAGGTGATATGATTACCACATACAAAATACTAACAAGAATCGACCAAATTGACAAAAAGGAATTCCTGAAACCAGCAACTTCACGAACAAGAGGATACAGAATCAAGCCAAGGCAACAAAGGTGTTGAAAAATATTAGAAGTGTTTACTTGGTGAGTGATAAACTGTTGGAACAAGTGAGAAGGTGGTGGAGGCCAAGACCGTCAGTAGTTTCAAAACGTTATACGACAAAGAGTGCTGGGAAGACGGGACACCACGAGCGTAACTCTCATCCTGTAACTACACTTAGGTAATTATACACACAGCCTACAGCGCTCGGGAGTTCGTAGTCCAACGGGTCCGGGTACGATTTCCGTCCGAGCAGAATCAAATGGGCAGAGTTTCTTTCGCCTGATGCCTCTGTTCACCTAGCAGTAAATAGATGCCTGTGAATCAGGCAGCTGCATTTTGGAAATGTGTTAGAAAGAAATATATGTCGTAAATATGATAGAGGAAAATACATCAGGAATCAGTACATTAAGCAACCGACGGTTAAAAAGGCGGGGCTCAAGAGCTACCAGCTGGATCCTGGAGGCAATAATAGTAAGCAGGCGAAGAGTCACAATAACGTGGCTGAAGTATGTTGACCAGACCACACACTAGAAGTTGAAGGGACGACGACGTTTCGGTCCGTCCTGGACCATTCTCAAGTCGCTTGTGACAAGCGACTTGAGAATGGTCCAGGACGGACCGAAACGTCGTCGTCCCTTCAACTTCTAGTGTGTGGTCTGGTCAACAATAATAGTAAAAACCCAAATACAAAACTGCAAATCCTTACTGTCAAAGTAAAACATAATATGTTTTTATTTTCAGATTACGCGGGTAACGGCTTCACATCCCAGAACGGTCGTGTGGTGAACATATATGGCTTTTTTGGCTCGTGGGACGACGGGATGAACAAGTGCAACTCTGTCTACGCCCAGATGTACATGCCTCTCAGCGCCTCGGACTGGAACTGGATGGATAAGTACATATTGAACGCTGCCGACTTAGGGGTCGCCTTCCCCATCAACGACAAGGCCTCGGAAGGCAACATTGTCTGGAACAATGGCTCCGGTGAGTCAAACTTTAATACAGGCAGCCTATATATATATATATATATATATATATATATATATATATATATATATATATATATATATATATA
Source organism: Procambarus virginalis (assembly GCA_020271785.1). Classification (NCBI taxonomy): domain Eukaryota; kingdom Metazoa; phylum Arthropoda; class Malacostraca; order Decapoda; family Cambaridae; genus Procambarus; species Procambarus virginalis. The sequence goes on from WNGS01021324.1 coordinate 12,820,088, forward strand.
TATATATATATATCACTAAGAACTCTTTGACCCGGCTAGGATTCGAACGCATGCCGTCCAGGATCACCCCTAAATGTACACAGTTCCGTGACCACCGCACCAATGATCGGTGGTCACGGTACTGTGTACGTTTAGGGGTGATCCTGGACGGCATGGGTTCGAATCCTGGCCGGGTCAAAGAGTTCTTAGTGATATATGGCTTGCGCGTTCATGCAGCTTTCTCACATATATATATATATATATATATATATATATATATATATATATATATATATATATATATATATATATAGAATTACCAGGGAAACAATTACCCAGAAGCAGGTATAGATTAGCTTAGAATAATAGGATTAAGCGGTCAGAGAATAAGGATGACAGATTAAAGAAAGCCTCACTAAATACACAATATATAAATATAATATTGAAATGAGACATAGTAACCCCTTCAGAGTTTTTTCTTAAAGTGTTGTGCTATATTGTAACTTAAAAATGGATCAAGTTTGTACATACCAGTACTAACATTGATAAGATTTGGACACTGATTAAGGCAGACTCAATCAAATTCTGTTCCATGAAATCACCACAATTGGTAATGCTTTTCGCTCCATCCCACTGAATAGTGTGATCACACAAACTCGTGTGTAGATACAATGTACTAGACGTTTGGGCAGTGTTAATACTATAAGCATGTTGGGACAACCGCAATTGTAAGGACTTTTCCTGTTTGTCCAAGGTACACAAAATCACAATCATTGCAGGTAATTCTTTCTCTGGTAATAGGTGGTCAGAGTCCGCTGTTGGCCTGTACCCTCCCTGTGTTTCTTGTAGTCAGTCTGGTGTTGACAATGCGGACACAGAATTCCGCTCAAATGCCTCCTTCAGCTCCTGCAGATGTCTAACATCAGGTACCTGTGTAAAAATGTCAACATACCTGCAGTATATGGCCGGTTTCAATCATCGATAGATACAGCGACAGCAGGCGGCTTGACATCTGCGAGGCACTACACATCAAGAAGTCAACACCAGCAATCAACAGCCAATTAGTGCACAACTATATTCTACCCACTTCAAGACTCCGCTCCAATATAGGAGCATCAAGAAATATGGGCCAATAGGCCCTCTGCAGTTACTTCCATCCTTCCCTTTAGCTTATACCCCCGTTCTATACCCCGTTCTGGCTTGTGTTGAAAATCTGTTTTCACCTCAACCAATACTATTGTAACATGTCACCTCACCCAAATGCAGGTATATAAAATCGAAGATGTTTAAGCTCTATTCAGTTATAGTTGTGTGTGTGTGTAAACTAAAGTCTTTGAAAATGTAATAAGTTTTATGAAACACGCTCAAGTGTCGCGTCAGACTAGAAATAAAAATGAATTTTGGAGAATTGATTTTTCATTTACCATCAACAGTGAAAAGAAACATAAGAAAGATCGAGAAAATTCGTGTTAGAATTATTAATCTTACTTTTTCGGTCATATTTAATAATATATATATATATATATATATATATATATATATATATATATATATATATATATATATATATATATATATATATATATATATATATGTCGTACCTAGTAGCCAGAACGCACTTCTGAGCCTACTATGCAAGGCCCAATTTGCCTAATAAGCCAAGTTTTCATGAATTAATTGTTTTTCGACTACCTAACCTTCCTAACCTAACCTAACTTTTTCGGCTACCTAACTTAATCTAACCTATAAAGATAGGTTAGGTTAGGTTAGGTAGGGTTGGTTAGGTTTGGTAGATACAATGTACTAGACGTTTGGGCAGTGTTAATACTATAAGCATGTTGGACAACCGCAATGAAGGACTTTTCCTGTTTGTCCAAGGTACAAAAAATCACAACAGCAGGGTAATTTTCTTGGTAACTAGTGTGCTTCGAGTCCGGTTGGGCCTGTACCTCCCGTGTTTCTTGTAGTTCAGTCTGGTGTTGCCCTGCCGGAACAGACTTCCGCACAAAGCTTACTTCAGCTCCTGCAATGTCTAATCAGACTGTTAAAAATGTCAACATACCTGCAGTATTTATATGGCATGTTTCAATCATCGATAGAGTTACAGCGACAGCAGGAGGGCTGGAATCTCGAGGCAGCTTATCAGCATACAAAAATTCAACACAGCAATCAACAGCAAATTAAAGCACAACTATATCCTACCCAACTTCAAGATGTCCAAGTATAGGGAACATTACTTTCACCTTCCCTTTAGACTGATACCCCAGTCTTATACCGTTCGGCGTTTTGCAATCTGTTTTCCACCCCTCAACCAAACTATTGTAAATTGCACCTCACCCAATGCATGTATTTATTAAAAGAAGTTTTAATCTGATCAGTTATAGTTGTGTGTGTGTGTAACTAAATCTTTGAAAATGTAATTAAGTTTATGAAACCTCCAAGTTTCGCGTCGGACTAGAAATAAAGAATGAGGTTTGGAGAATTGATTTTTTCATTACCATCGACAGTGAAAAATGAAACATAAGAAATACTCAGAAAATTCGTGTTAGAAGTATTATTACTTTTTCGGTCATATTTAATAAGATATATAATATATATATATATAATATATTCATATAATAATATCTCTACTCATATTATATATAATATATATCTTATAATATATAGTGATAATCTTGGCCGAACGCACTTCTGAGGCCTCTTGCCAGCCAATTTGCCTAAATAAGCCAAGTTTTCACGAAATAATTTTTTTCGATACCTAGAACCTTGCCTAACCTAACCTTAACTTTTTCGGCTACCTAATTAATAAACTATGCCCGATAGGTTAGTAGGTTAGGTAGGGTGTTAGGTCTTGGTCTAATCGCCCTAATTTCATGCAATAAAAAAAAATGATCTAATACATAATGAAATAAGTAGATTAATCATTTCATTAGAAAAAAATAGGTAGAAACTATCTAATTCAGGAAAAACTGGCTATTAGGCACCTGGGACTGGCATAGTATGCTGCGAAGTGGTTTCGGGCGACTAGGTACGAATATAGATATTATATATATATATATATCATAATTTATATATAGTATACTCACTATATCAACAATGCTATATATATAATATAATTAATGCGGACACAAGCCCTTTGAATGATCCCCAGGGCATTATGCAACTGAACATACCCTCAGAAGTGCCTCAAACCCATTCTGCCAGGAGCAAGCAACTGGTGTGACAGGACACCTACTCCATACTCTCACGCTGTCCAAACACTGCTGTTAGCCGATGCTCTTGTCCACACCCTCTGTCCGGCACTTGTTGTGTCCGGCTTTCTTATTTCTAACCCCCGACCACATTTACCTAATTTATAACCCTAGTGCATCACTTGTTCCTGCTGCGTGTATACACATTTTTACAACCCTATTGTCTCACTTATCTTTCGTGTGAAATTTCGGGTCAATCGACAGACTGGAAGTCTTCCACTCTGCTATTATTAAACTCACACCGCTATTTTTTTCTAGCTATTCTTAAATACATGTCTTTGGACTTTTAACATCACAAAAACATCTCACGATTCACTAATTCAGTACAAAATAGCGTACATTGGACATTCTATCCGTACAGATATTTGACCCATTAGTGCCAGAGAAGCAGTCGTCCAGTCTTAGGAATTGTTCCGCGAGATATTGTTTACTTCCCCTCGTGATACGTGTGAATGTGACCCATCGACTCCTATCATTTCTCTGGCCGCAGTGGTAGAAGTGTCGATAGAGTATTGGCTTTGCCACCCTGTCACCTACTTCCATTTAAAATCTCAAGCGTCCCTAGAAACTGTGCGACCGTATAACCACCGTAATCTCCTGCAGTTTTTGGCCCAATTCATGTTCGGTTTCGAATTGTTTCTAATCATTTTTGTTTTGTAGTGTTCTCCTTTTCACTCTCTACTTCCACTGTCATTACTCCTTAGTGTCTTCTTCATATCTTCCCCTTTACGATCTAATCTCCAACCACCCCTTTTTTTTCATTTTTTCGTTCCACTCTCTTCTTTTTTTTCTTTCCTCTCTCCCCTTTTTACTAGATTCCCGAAGTTAAGTGTATTGTCATCCAATCCCTTTCCCATCAGTTACTTGTTTTTATTTTCTTTTCCTCCATCTATTACCTTTTTTGTTTCCTAAGCTTTGTAATACTTTTATTTTCCACGTCCGCTTTTTCCATCTCTCCAGTCCCTACCACGATTCACACTTATCCTAATACCATGTTTAATATCTTTTTCTGTTGATTTCTCTATTATTTCATAATATTAAATTTAAATAACCTCCCCCAACTGTTTGTAGTATCTTATTGTGAAGTATATATTGCATATATCATTCCATTAACTCTCCATTTATTCTCCTACCTTATAAATTTTTCCTAATATGTTTCATAAATTCAAGATATATAAAACTCACTTCGTTCCCACACCTTTTTTAATTTGGTTTCTGTATTACACGAACTCACTTCTTCTTTTGTGCACACGTATTGAACACAAATGCTAACAATCTAATTTCCTTAATATTCAAATTAAAACCGCGACCCTATGTAATTTCCTCTAATCAACTTGTACCTTCCATTTCAACTAAGTTTTATTTACATTTACACCTTAATCCACTCTACCACCTACTTTAAAAAGCTTTTTTTTTTTAAGTTCTATTTTTTCCATATCTCTCGTCATCATATTTTATCTTTTCATCGTATTTTATCATACGCCTATGTCTTGTCTCATCAATTATTAACACACCCTATCTCTCCTCTTTTATTTTCTTTTTCCTCTTCCTCCGACCGTTTTTATTTTTTTTATATATACTATTTTTTTTCCTCCCTTTTTCACGCAACTCTTCTTTTATTATAACATCTATTCCCGTCGACGCATTCTTATTTCCTGCTATCCTTTTAACAAATATTTTCTGTTACCATCAGTTTTTTCATTCTTAGTTTCGAGTGTATTAATTTGTACTTACTACCCTTTTGTTTCTTTTCGCATTTATTTCTCTCATTTCTATTTTCTCTTTTTTCTTTCTATATTCCTTTGTAACCTTCTCATCGTTTTTCTCTTTTTTTTCCTCACTTGGCCCCAACGAATTATTTTATGCTCCCTTCCCACCGCAAGATGTGCCCATTCGTGTAGATTTGCACTTACCTTTATTTTTTTTCTCTTACTTCTTCTCTCTTCTTTGTAGTTTTACTATCTCTTTCGTTATCAGCTTTGCTTTTCACCGTTCCTATACGCTCACTCTATGCACACCTACCTTACACCTTAGTGTTGGTTTCGTATTAAGTTTATATATCATCCCGTTCACACTTACCGTATTACCTACCTATTCGTAGTAGCAATTTATGCGGTTCTTATCATTATTGCACAGCCTGCTCGTGTCACCAGGGTATACTCTGCGAGTAGTCCCACATTCTCCTGATTTACGGCTTTCGAATCACCCGTACCGCTTACAAAGTCTTGCTTCCCTTCTTCTTCATTTCCAAAGGGCTTATCCATTGTCAATCCCGATATTCCAGATATATGAAGCTATATTCATATAAAGCACTGAATGTATATGATTAAGGCCCAGGCATAATTAACCTTTCTATACTAGAGAAGCGTTCCCATTTTCCCCCTGGTTTCTCCCATATCTGACCACCTTACTGGCCAAGTTAAATGATTATAGTACTGGTTTGCGTAGTATCCACTTCCCTTATAATGTTTACATGTTTTTAGGAGTATGGAAACCGTCACTCCTCTTGATCTCGATTATACAGATTCGTCAAAGAGAACTATATAGGCTTCGGAATTTGCTGCTGCCCTTGGTCTTACAAAATGTCTGACCCCTTCCTACTACTTCCTCTTTGTGCGTTCACTTTTCCCGTATCCGTCATGCTTCCCTTTCACATACTTCTTTTTCTTCTTCTCTTTAATCATCATTCTCTTTTTTTCTCTTTCAAATTCCTCCAGCACTTCTTTTCACGTCTCTCTCCCCTTTAATGGCTGTGTTGTAACTTTTTTATATTCTTCTTTTTCCCCCCTTTCCCCTTCCTTTTTCTTCTTTCCGTAGAATAGATAGAACTAAGACCAGACACCTCGCGATGTAGTATCCTGCACTTGGCTATTCTGTTTGTGCCTGCATTATTATGCCATGGGTGCTTGAGTAGCGCCGCCAACAAATTTATTAGTATGGAAAAGTTGAATACTTCATTACAGCGTTCGGCTTGGGGTGCTCTTGTCTGCGCTGATAGTATAACAACAGCTGCGATTGGTACGGCTGGCTGCTACGTCGTGTCTGCGGAGAGTGAGAGATCGGGGTAGACTAGGGGGGAGGAGGGGGGGGGAGGAGGGGCGAGGGGGATCTGATTTGGGGGGGGATGATTAATGGGAGGTAGCGGCACACAAATCCCTAACAATCTCCCTTTCTCTTTTTTTACTTTTTTTTTTGACAACCGCCATCTCCCCCGAACTTTCTTCCTCTTATTAATTAGTTTTCCCTTTTGTTCTTTTTTTTCTGACTCTTTCCTCTTCCCCAATTTGCTTCTTCTTAGTTACACCGATCTCTTCTACCATGCAGCCGTTTTTTGTCCCTTCTTTGTCTTAGTCGGTGTCTTCCGTTTTCTTACTCCCCCCTTTCGTCGTGCTTTTTCACATCATTGACGCTTGTCATTCTACTTATGATTTTCATTTCTTTGCATTCGGCCCATTTGTAGTCATTCATTTTGTTTCAGTTATAGGTCTATCTCATATATATAGTATGCTATATCTTTAGATAATTAGTCTCTTTCTAGTCGCTATACATATATCTAGTTATATATCTTGTACTATTTACCAGGCAGCGCACCTTTTCTCTCTACTCTCCAATTCCCACTTTTGCTAATTAATCCGAATTTTTTTTCCTTAATTATTTTTTTCTCCTTTTTTTCTTATAAATATCAACTCCCCTTATTCTTCTTCCATGTTTATCTTCGTTTTAAATTAACTTATTCGTCCCAACCTACCACCCTCCCTAATTACCCAGACCGTCTTTTTCCTTTTTCTCTGATTTTCTTTCTCCTCACACTTATTTTTATTATAAGGTTAGTCATTTCTAACCCGCCAATTCCTATTGAAACTTTTTCTTATGTACAGAAGTTCATTGCAAGTTTATTCGTCATCAGAGAATTTCTTTCTTCCCTTATGGTCCTAGCATATATCCGCATCTCACTCTATCTTTACATTATCTCTGTATAATTATAATATATATTATCATATTATAATATATATAAATCTATTATAGTTGATTTAAATATGACCGAAGAAAGTAAGAATTAATCTTTTTAACACTAATTTTCTCAATACTTCTTCTGTTTCTTTTCACTTTTGATATTTAAAAGAAAAATCAGTTCTCCACATTGTTCTTTGCCTTTGCTCTTTGACTCTACAGCCCTTATCGTTTCATAACAACTATACATTTTCAAAGTACTTTTTTTCCACGCAGCCCAAACTATAGCTGATTATTATCCTAAACACTTCCTCTTTTATACTACCTATTTGTGCGGTCCATTTTCCGGCTCTTATTTGGTTGCGTTTACAAAACATCTTTTCCCCCCCATCCAGCCGTTGTTCTTATCCCGTGTGTATAAGCTAACGCCACCACGACGGCTGGAAAGAGAACTGCCGTAGGGCCTCTGGCCATGTCCATATCCTTATGCTCCTGTCCTCTCTGAGATCGGAGTCTGCCCAGATGGGTGGCCACGCCATTGTGCCCTAATTGGCTGTTTGCAGTTGCCAGGTGGTGACAACCTTGATGTGTAGGCCCTAGAGACGGTCAATGCCGCTGCGTCGCCGTATCGATCGATGTTGACCCCCGGCCATCTACTGCAGTATGTTTTGGACCATTTTACCCAGGTACCTGAGTTTAGAATCTGCCGGAGCTGCAGGATGCAGTGCGCGGATTCGGTCCGCCTTTTCAACACAGAGTTTAGTGCCTCCAAGAACCACCCAAGGGAAGGGTACCGGCCATAGCAGCGTACTCTGACCACCTAACATATAACTAGTGACACTTCCGTTGCTTTATCATTTTTTTTTTACCCTTTACAAACTGTTCGAAATTATGACACTTCTGTTGATCCAACACATTCTTCTATCTCTAACAGTGCCCACCCGTTCTATTAATTTTATTATCCTTCTCTTTCTCTCTTCCTTTTTTTGATATAATCGTATATATAGATGTACTAGACGTTTTGACGAACCCGCCATCTTTTAACTCTAATCATTTCGCCAACCACCGTCCCACTTTTCATGACGCTGTTCCATTTTCGAAGTGTTACAACAAAACCCAATCATTGCAATTGAATTTTTCTTTATGTAACTATGGGGTCATAGTCCTCTTTTTGGGGTTCCATATAGATAACCTCCCAGGTGTTTCTGTAGTCAGTCGGAAGTGCAGATCCATGCTGCCACAGGATTCAGGGTCAATGCCTCCTTTCCGTCCTGACAGATGGTTAACATTTCATGGTAGCTTATTGTCAACAATAAAAGCATACGCAGTATATTGGCCGGTTCACTCTCGTACGAATCCGCGAATCAGGCGTCTTCCATCGCTATCACTACACATCAAGAAGTCACCAGCCTGCACTCAAACAGCAACTTAGGTGCACAAACTATATCTCCCCCACTCAAGTACTTCCTCTCCCATATAGGGATCCATACCATGTTCAGAATAGGCCTCATTGCAGTACTCCCTCCCTTTATTTCCCCCCCCGAGTCACATATACCCCTTTTGTCTTTTTATGTACACATCTTTTTCTACTCTTCACTCACCCGCTCACTACTCTCTTTTCACCTTTCCCCCCTCCCCCCCCCCCCCTGTCCAGTAAACTTGCGAACATCTCCTTTTTTCTCTTCTTCATTTCTCTTTTTTTTTTTGCCCCCTTCTTTTGCCTATTCAAGTATTTTATGTCGAACCCCTCACTCAATTGTCTCGCAAGCCTCGAAGACTCCACGACCATTTTAAGTTAACTTCTTTCTATTCCCCCTGCAACCCGTTCCACCCCGATGTCCAATGTCCCACCCTTAGACCTTGCCTATCTATACCGTAACCTTTTGTCGTGTTCTCCTTCCACTTCCTTTTTCGGGTCAGTGTGCTTGCTCCTTCTGATTGAGTATAGGTACTGTCATGTAATATATACTTAGTATCTAATAGTCGATATATCATATATATCTACAGTATATCATATGGTATACTCTATATTGCTTTATGTCGTACCTAGTTCCTCCAGTACGGCACTTTCTTATCCTACATGCAGGCCCAATTTGCCTAAGACAGCGCCAAGTTTTCATGAGGTGTAGGTTTTTCCGACTACCCCACTCCCCTTCGTAGACCCTAACCTACCTTTCTCTGCTACTTCACTTAATCGTACCCTATAATATCTTCTTTTATTTCTTCGTTTTGTTCTTTTTTTGGTCCATAACTCCTTCCCTTTCTCCTCCCCTCACACAACCCCAAGTTAGTTCCACAACCTTCTACGTTATTTTCTCATTTCCTTCTAGCACCCGTAGGATGAGGATCATTATTCCTTAAAACCTTTCTTGATTTATTTCGATCAGACTTGTGCGACTACTTGCATCTTGATTTGTGATAGATCGTTCTGTTAACTATTTCTCATATATAAATATTAGTCAGTAATATGATGTTTATATTATATAGTTAATAATATTTATATTATATATATAATACTAGTCGTTTATTTAATCTTTCTACCAATCCTAATTTCTCACCCTTCTATATGCACACTTCAATCTTTCACACTCCTCATCTCCTCCCCCGGATCCTCTCCCTTCTCCACTCCATTAGCTGTTGCTGTGATTTTTTTACCGGACCCTAGATACCACTCACCCATCACGACTTGCAGCCTTTACCAAAAATCTTTATTGATTATCCTATTTTCTTTTATCTCCGCCGTGGGTCCCTTTTGTTCGTCTTATCTTCTGTCATCAACACCCTACACCCTTTCTACTCCTGCCGCTAACGACATTCCTCAATTCTGGCTTTTCTTCTATGTTCTACCCACCGCTTTTGCCCCGCCATCTCCCCCTTCTCTGTCTTTACTTCCGCCGCCCCTGACACCTGATCTTTTCGTGTTCGCCTACCTTCTCCCGCGTTCACCCTCATTGCTTCTCATATTGCTGTCCAAAACATTCTTTTTTTTTTTTCCCGTCCCCTCATTTCATCCCACCTTCATTCTTTCTTCCTTTAATCCTTTCTCCAAATAGATTAAATGTGTAGCCCTCTTCTTGTACTGCTCTCTTACACAATTTAATGTCGCAATACATGTAGTTCAGTCTTTTAATTAAAGGGTCATCCATATTTTCCGACCATCTGTGTTCTATGAGTCGCACGTTTGTTCATAATTTTTTTTTTTTTTTGTCCATTTCTCATCTTCTTTTATGTCGTTTCAACACCCCTCTCACCGATCAATTCGTTTTTGGTTTCTTACCTCACCCCGTTATTATTGCATTTTGTCATTAATTTAGGTCTAATTTATCTAATCCGTTCATAATTTGATACTGGTTTACTCAAGTTACTATTATTAGACTCTGGGCCTGTTATTCAATTTCCTATACATTTTGTTCTTGTATATCTCCCTTTCTTTAGTATCTTTTCCTTTCCGGCTTTCTCCTTTTCGCGATTAGCCCTCATTTAATTCAGACTTTATACCTCCTTCCTTTTTTTATTGCCTCTGCCTCCCTCGTATTCTAACTTTGTTGCGCTACATACCGCGTATATTTTTGCCCTCATCTCTTTTCGAATGCCTCGCCCTCTCCTTTTATACCTCTATGGTACCTTTCAATCTTTCTTTTTTATTTCATCCCTGCTCAGTTACCTTGATTGACTATAACTCCCCGCCTTGAAGTTTAAGGCTCTATTTTGTCCGTCTTTCACTAAATCTATTTTTCCCTTACATCTACTAATTTCATTCGACAGGTCTCTCAAACTAAGTGGATCTGGTAGATGTTCAATACTCAATTCTTAATTAATCTCCCACTTCACATTTCGTTTCCCACACTCGGCTGTTCATCTTTGGTAGATTTTATCAATCCCCCTTCTATGGGGCAAATGAGGAACCCAAGTTGAGAACCACTCCTGTCCTTTCCCCGGCTCTTATCATTCAACCCTGGATAATACTTCGCACCCTATAATTGATCCTTTACTTAACCCTACTTCGCAGTTGTCACTCAACTTTTTTCTTACACGATCATCGACTTCTACCATCACTACTTGACAAAAAATTCTTTTATCGATTACTATGTTCCATCTCTCGCTCTTGCGCCTCTATTTCTTTGTCATCTTCTTTTAATCCCTTCACCCCTTTATCTTTCTGCTCAGTTGATGTACACACTATGATCTCCCTGTCGTTCCCTCTCTCTTTAGTTTTTTTTCTCTCTCATTCGTTTGTTTCCCCTCCCCTGTTCTCTCCTGCCTCTTCCTTTTTTCTCAGTCTTCCCCCCATTCCTCTTGTCGTTCCTGCCGTTATTACACCGCATAAGCCTCCTTCTCCTCCCCCCTTTCTTCCCCTTCTGTTATTTTCCTCTTTCCAGTTTTTCTCCCTACCCCGTTTTTTGGACTTGTTCCTTTTTTTCTCGTCTTTCTCTGGTTCTCTTTTCCTTTCCTCTCTCTGTTCCCCTTTTCCTTCTTTATCAGTTTTGTTTTCCCTCCTTGTCCCCTAATCTTTGATTTTCTAACCTCCTACCCCCAATTCCCCTCCTCTTTTTTTCACCCTAGCTGTTGCGATTCTCCTCTATTTCCTCTTTCTATGCCTTTATCTTTATTTTCCTTTATATCTTCGATAGCCATTAGTATGAGTGTTACAGGTGGAGTCTACCTTTCTGCATAATTATCCAATCGACCTTCCCCATTAGGGGGGGGTATACTTCCATTTATCTATATGCAGCCCCAATCAACTCCCGTCTTCCTACCTTCTTCGTCTACATTGAGGAGTTTCCTTATCTTATTGCACAGCAGGATTAGTTCACCAGATATAACTAAAATGTAGACACCATATAATCCTCTTTGAGGCAGCTTCCATCGCCCAGTAACTGATTCACAAAGTATGCTTCCTCTTCTTGTTCTGTCAGAGGGCACTAGCTGTCACGCCAGACTTCCTACTATATGACACTCTCTCAGCGCCAACCACTGTATCTTCTACTGCTAAGGTCCCCAACGCTTAATTACCTTTTGTATGAGGCGAGTTCACATTCTACCCGGTTCGCCCAATATCTCCCTAACATCAATGGCCACTAATGATTAGATAAACGAGTTTCTGTAGGACACTTTCCTTGATTATGTTGACAGCGTGTTGCTGAGGCACACCCCTCCTCGTATCTCCTTTACAACCTTCGTCCACGCGACATTCTAGGAGTCGATTTTCTCCGGCACCTCTAGGTCTTAACCACTAATGGCTGACCACTGTCCTAACTACCTGCCGCTTCTGGTCACTTTGTCCAGCTCTCCCCCCCGGTAATGATAGAAGGGTCACATGTACTCTATTTTTATTCTGATAATTCACTTCATATGAGATGTTTTTATTGATGGTCCATGACGTCACATGACGAATGTATTTTCAGACATCTCTCACCCCCACTCGTGGTGCTTTAGTCAAGATAAGGGAATGTGTTGCATGGATATGCACCTTCCCGTTTTCTCTCTTGATCCCGGCACCTCTCCTTAACTACGACTGCACGACTCACATATCTTATGAGTTTCCGATCTCGTGTATCCCACGCCGATGCTAGGCAGCACTGATTTTCGCCCTAATTGTCCATGTAATATGCTTTAATGGGTTTGATCGTGGATTTCTCTGCTAATAATCACCTTAAGAACAACCACGTGCCGGACGGGGCTGATGGCCAACTACGCCTCGGTTACCATCCAGTTGTGTCCAGTCTGTGCTGGGTTGCGTGGATGTAAGGTGGCCTTACCGACACCATGTGCGTTTGCTCCGGCAGTCTGGGTTTGCGGTCTCTTTTCTGCGGTGTGACTTTTCAGTACGCCTATAGTCCTGGTGCTTTCATCCGGGTCTGTTTCGCATATCTCTATCTTCTATACTCTATATATCTCTCAGGCTCTCATCTCTCATATATCCTATCTAATCACCTTACTCTACTAAGGTCTCTCATATTAATCGACTCTATATGTCTCGTACATCTTTCGGCCAGAACCTCAACTCTCTCCGCGTACTCTGCAGGCCCCATCTTCCTGATACGTCGATCCAAGTCATTCTCCTAGTAATTAATATACTCTCTTTCTCTACTTTTTTTCTCTTTCCCCTTGAATGACCTCTCAACCGTACCCTAATCATTCGTTTAGGTCAATTTTTTTTATTGGATTTCTTTCCCCTTGCCGTCTCTGCGCTATATG
>WNGS01021324.1:12860611-12889339 GCA_020271785.1 Procambarus virginalis
AGGGAGATATGGTTGAGGGCGGGGGGATAAGGTTGATGGCAGGGGGATATGGTTAAGGTCGGGGATATGGTTAGAAAAAAAATGCAATGGATTGAAGATCAATGGCATTTTTTCTTAAAGAAAAATCATGTGACACTTGATTTATGGTATTAATTTTCACAAACATATAAAAGCAATAAGGATACATTCCTGAACAAAATGAAACACTCCAATATTTCTTACATGAAACTCAGAAATTTCAGTCTTATGACTATTGTCTACAAATGTTTCACTGGAGTATGCAAATTTATCTCTCCAGATGTACTACTTCTCATTTATTTCACTTTGTTTCAGATCATATTTCACACACATATCAACAACATTATCATCATCAGCATGAATAGAATTGTCAATAAAGGTAGCTGCTTTCACCAGACATCACCGCAATTATTCTCTACATCTTTTTCTACTATTTCTCCGAGATCAGTCTCATATTTCAATATGATCCATTTTCTACATGGTGGAATTTTCCAAGACAGACTCCATTTTCCATGAGCTGAACTGCTTGATTGAAGCTGACTGGATGTAAAGTAGATGTGGGACTTCTCCTGGGAATGCTCTGACAAAAGCATCTGCTCCTCATCACTCTTGATCCTCTGTGGGACACATACTCTCGCCCAATGGATACTAAAATTAGAGAAATTAGCATTAAACTTCACAATTATGTATAATATTTCCCCATTCATAGAACCTTCAGCAACACAACACACCGACTTAGCAAACCTTTGGCCTTGAAACCAAGAAATACAACCAAAGATAAGTGCAAAGACTACCTTGCACAGGCATATGCCTAGGCACCATATCTCAATCATGACTCTGAAGACAAATTCACAATTGCTGAGGGTGAACTTGAACACAACACACACTTTCATCAACCATCTAGTCTTCCAAAGACTAACAAGAACATGCCGAAAACTTGACAACCCTCACCATCACTTCCAAGTGATTTACGTCTGATGACAAACAATCAACCAAGAGGTTTAAGGGTCTTAACATCTTGAAGACGCACAGCAGATTACCTGGGAAACACCCAAGGACAATCTGTAACCCTTCACAGTTATTAACACAATCTAGGATAACCTTATCCCCAACTTGAAATACACACCTGGAGCCTCAAACACCTGCTCCCAAGTATGATTAAATCCTTTACCACCAATATGACTCTGAAAGTCAACCCCACACTTGAGTGGAACATACACGTTGTTCACTACTCTTGCATCAAAATAAACTGGATCTGAATATAGAGACACTGCTCTAGCATAACTCACCACTTCCTCAGAACAACTGGATGCACAACCTACTTGAGTAAACTCTCTCTGCTCAACCACAAGGCTGGACAAAGATGTCCCACAGTCCATTACTTCACAAGAGAATGGCTCCTGCAGAATAAAAGTAGATTTCAACATCCTACACACACTCTGACTCAATTTACACAATGAGAAATACTTACTCCACATGGAATAAGAATCACAACTCACAACTCTCTGCAACTTAGATCCAAATGATACTTTACCACTCTCAATGGTTTTACCAAAAGTTCCTCCCATGACATCTGGAGCTGCTTGGAGTACTGTCTGCTCACAATCAATAAAACTACTAAGTGGGGTCACAGCCTCACAGACAACTGAAGAGGGAGGCTCAATGGGTCTCCATCTACTCGACAGAAACTGATCCTCGGGCTGATTTCCCACACTCTCCAGAACTGGATCTACAGTACAGACTGTCTCCTTGCTTCTGTCTGTAATCTTAGGGTCAGTTCTACTCAATGCACATAAATTAAAGGAATCTGAAGCGAGTAACAGGTAATTTGACCTCCTCCCCTATACTATCAACTTGACTAGGGTGAGGCGGGGCTTCTACAACAGACTTACTCTCGACAACTGATTCTAAACTTGGAGTGAGCGGGAATACTTCTGCCAACCCGACATCTTGTCTTAAACCATTCACTTGGCTAGAATACAACAGAGTCGTGGCTTTTAAGTTTCTCTCAACTCCTGGCACAACGTTCGTAGTGAGCGGGCAAGACACTGGTACATGGACATCCTTTCCCAATTTATTGGAATAAAGCAGAGTCATAGCATCAGGCTTACTCTCAACAACTAAATCGGCCACACAGGAATCTGGAACAACCACATCCCACTTCTCCACTGAAGGGGTACTGGTTACTGGAACAAAGGCTTGAGTAACAACAGTAGAACTGACAACTGGATTTATAATAGTACTGACATCAGCACAGGTAGGATGGACAACACCATCTACTACAACAGGTTCATTCATAGAACTAACTTCAGCACAGGCAGGATAAACATGATCTGCAACTGGCTGTTTATAATCAGATAAAACAAGGCATATATATATAAGTACAAATTAATGAAGAAGTACAAATTAAATGTATTTAATTACGTAGCTTATAGAGGTACGTAACACCATGTACTGACCGACTTCCGTAATGCGTGGCGTCCTACCTCCTCCCTCATAGGTTATCTTGAGATGATTTCGGGGCTTTAGTGTCCCAGCGGCCCGGTCATCGACCAGGCCTCCACCCCCAGGAAGCAGCCCGTGACAGCTGACTAACACCCAGGTACCTCTTTTACTGCTAGGTAACAAGGTCATAGGGTGAAAGAAACTCTGCCCATTGTTTCTCGCCGGCGCCCGGGATCGAACCCGGGACTACAGGATCACAAGCCCAGCGTGCTGTCTGCTCGGCCGACCGGCTCCCTAATACCCTATGCACTCAATATAACAACCATGATATCATAGCTGATAGTCACGGCCCCTCTTTTCGATGCAAATTTACGAATGAAAGGAAGTAGATGTTAATTTATGAGTGATTTTTTTTATCTTCAATTAATATGAACTGTTTTGTACTGTTTCTGATGTCTTACCACGAAGAATTAAGTAATTTAGGGAGTGCTATATTGAGATAGAATTCCCAGTATGATCATTCCTCATGAGTTTACCTCCAGCCAGAGGAGGAGCAGATCAGGATGTACTCGTCTTGCTATTTGACTCAGGCCTAGGCTTAAGGTCTAGCCTTTAGTACGCCAAATAGGTCAGGTGCAGCGGTACTAAGTGAGCAACGCCCCTCCTACCAACTGTGGTAGGCCTTGGATGTGTGGATTGGGCAGAAATTAAGGCAGTAATTACTTATGTGGCGAGATTCAGGATCACTGAGGGGAGCAGCGTGAGGAGGTGGGGTCACCCACTAGTACCTGGCCCCAGGCACTAATTGTGCATAAAATAGTCCTTGTGCTCTCCATTCCCAAAGTCGCGGTTTGTGTGTGCGACTGTGTTTACACGAGAGACACGCAGGACACCTGCGTGGCGACTCTCTCTACTGTATAGGACCCCTACACTTCGTGTGAGAACTGTCACTATAGAACCCTGCAGGTGTATATGTGTGTGTGTGTAGGGTAGACTGCAGTGTTGAAGGCATACCTCCCAAGAACACATGAAATGAGTTGCAGCGAATAGGTGATTATAACAAGAAGTCAGAAGCTTTTATTTATTTATTTTATTTATTTATTTATTTATATACAAGAAGGTACATTGGGGGTTAATTAAGAGAGAACATAGGAATGATGTTGATTTTGCAATCTTGTTAAGCCACTAGCACGCATAGCATTTCGAGCATGTCCTTAAACTAACAGATAATTGTAAGTAGATAATTTACAGTAGAATTGACAACAAATGTTTATAGGTACTTTACAACTTTACTTTACAGGTACAGGCAATCTTAAGTAGATAATTTACAGTAAAATTGACAAAATGTTTTACAGGTCAACAAAAAAAAAGATTAGAATAATATACAATAATAACAAAACACTATAATGAACAAGGATTACTAGGCACATTACGATACATTAGGATAAAATATCAGGTTTATACATTGGTTCACTGTAGCACAATTTGAGGATAATTTCAAGGAATAATACGGTAGAATATGCACTCAATATAACAACCATGATATCAGATGATATCAAAGAATACAATGGTAGAGTAATATGGCTTAGGTACAGATATTTGGGGGTTTTGGTAGCATTAGATACAGTGTGAGTTAAAGCACTAGGTAGGAAACTATGAAGATGAAGTTATGTACTTTTTGGTTTTATTTTTGAAAAAGGCAAAAGTTGGACAGTTTTTCAATTCATTCCATAGACTAGGTCCCATTATTTGCATAGAGGGATTACACAGATTAAGTTTGACTCTAGGGATATCAAAGAGATATTTATGTCTTGTGTGGTGATTATGTGTTCTATTACATCTGTCCAGGAAGGGTTTCAGAACAGGGTTTGCACTTAAGAAAAGGTTTTCATAAATGTAGTTGACACAAGAGAATGTATGGAGTGAATTTATGTTTAGCATGTTTAGGGATTTAAACAGGGGGAGCTGTGTGTTGTCTGAAAGCAGAGTGTGTTATTGTCCTGATAGCAGATTTTTGCTGGATGATGATGGGCTTTAGGTAGTTTGCAGAGGTTGAACCCTGTAACAGTAGAACTGTAATACAGAAAGACCATAGATTTAACATTAAAAGTTGGTAGTGAGTTGGTAGTGACCTGACTGGCAGGCTAGGCTAATTCCTACCAAGGAATTAGACTCATGTGTTGAAAACGGTATCGCCATTTGCATCCTGTGTCGAGTCATCATCGAGTCAGGAGAATAATGAAAGGTATTACAGAATTAGAAGGAATTATCAATCGTGGTTAAGTACTTATGTTAATTAAAATTAACATCAATTGAGAATAATGAATAAGTCATGAATGCTATCAAAGAAGCATTTGACTTCAATAAGATTTGAATATTTGTAAGAAATATTTCGTCACTGGAAAACAAGTTCCTTCCGAACTTGTTTGTTAATTCATGTAAATTATTGAAATACACGGGGTACTGAATATTGTAATTAGCCTGGCTTGAGTACCTAGATAATTCCCAATTGTTTTGGAATAATAAGTCACCTTTAGTGACGCATGTAGGATTTTTAGTTAGTAATCTTCGTAGAATAATTTGGCAACTGAGCTAGGGTCAGCCTCACTCGAGGTCAGTGTGGAGAGGCTGGTCAGTGTGGGTTGAGACATCCTGGGGTCAACATCTCTCCAGGGGCATGGCTAAATAACTGGCCTGGCTGTGGTATTTAAGGTAATTGTTCTGTCTGAGTTATTACAGTGTAGAATCCACAATATTTGTTTGTGTCAATTACGAATTGCCTCAGTTAGGAAAATATTCAGTTAAAGAAAATATTCAGTTAAGAAGTGTTCAGATAGAGTTTTATTAATTTTTCTTGATAACCCTTGTTGAATAAAATTTGTTTAGAATTTATGGTGTTTAGTGGAATTTCCCCTAATGGATATTTTTCTTTGTTGTTGATCTTAAGTCCCATGCTGGAGACTAGGGTTCCCCCTACAGGCCAGCAAGCATTTATTTAATACTTAAGATAATCCTTTTGTACTTTGATTTAATTTCCACACTTAACTTAAATCTTATCTCTCCTTTTCCGATAACTGGGGATCCATTTTCGGGGTTTATACCTAACTGGCGATATCCTGCCTCACCGTCAATTGAGGGAATTACTCAGGGGCAGAAGGTAGCAGGTGGTGGCGGCATACGTCACAGCTTGCAGTGTAGCAGCGAACGGTACAGTATCCTCGAGCCGTGATATCTAAATGATCAAACATTTAGATCTTGAGGAGTTAAACTGAAGGTTACACAGCAGAACTCTGGTTTCGGTATATTTTACTTATTAACAACCAGCATTTAACCAGTAAGAGAGGGTAAAGGCAGGCCCCCGTTACAACCCCATGCACAGATACCATAAGTAAGATAGGGATAGATAAGTGCGTAGTAGAGTGAGAGGAGAGCAGAGTAGGGTACATAATATCTGATCTAAAGAGTATACCAACTGTTTTAGAAACCTTTTTAGTTATGTGTTGTATGTGGATGCTGAAATTGAGTCTCTTGTCTAAGTACAGGCCAAGGAACTTTCCATCATTTTTATTGCTAATGATAACATTGTCTATCTGAAGCTGAAATGCATTTGTTGATTTGCTTCCAAATAAGATGTAGTAGGTCTTTTTTATGTTTAGTGTTAGTTTGTTGGTTGACATCCACAAGTGGACTTTTTTTAATTCATTGTTTACAACATTATCTAATATGAGTGGGTTGGAGTCAGAGTAGATGAGGGCAGTATCATCAGCAAACAATATAGGTTTAAGCATGTTAGAGACATTAGGCAGATCATTGATATATATATAAGAAATAGGAAGGGGTCCTAGGATGCTGCCTTGTGGTACCCATCTGGTTAATGGTAGAGTGGAAGAGGTTATATCATTGATGGCTACATTTTGGTGTCTGTCACTAAGATGGGATCGAATATAGTTTAGGGGAGGATAGTGTGAGGGTGTATAGTTGAGGGTGTGTATGAAGGAGGGGAAGACGTATCCTGTGCGCTCCGTTAAAGTCTTGACTTTTACCGGAATTTCTTGTGAATCCTTGGCTTACTTAGTAAGCCATGGATTACTGATTACAGACATCACAAAGTGCAGAGTAACCCGTTGAAAAGTTGAATTCAGTCATTGACAATTGAACTTTGTGTTAAATAGAGAATAAACGTGGGACAACGTGGGAGTAGTGCCACGAGGCTCTGTGTACATGCGTGAAGACAATATATGAAATACAGTGAACAGTGAAGTGGAACAGGTAACACAACACATATAAGTTAGAAGTGTAGGAGAATCGTGCATAGAATATTAGAAATATCGAATATTAGAAATATAGAATATTGGCAAGAGACGGCATCACGCTAGCTGTGTTTACACAAGCCACGAGGCCTACCCCAGGGCATGGTACGTCCCTAAGTGATAATATGCGGAAAAATATACAGTGTAATATGGAAATGTGGATCTTGGAATTAGTAATATAGGGAGGGAACACCATTACAAGCTGGAAATTAGGCAGAAAATACCGTGTAATAATACAAGCAAATAACAAATCAGTGTTATAAATCGAGTAACTGGGAACTGGTGGCATCCATCCTGGGACAGCAACGGTCAACTATACATCACACTCCGACCATTTTCTACCGTACGCTAAGTACCTGTCATAAAGCTTGAACAAATTAACATATATAATATAACAAATATACAGTATACATAAAATATTATTTATATATACATTTAATATTATAAATAGTAAATTACTGAGGTCACACGTGATCCATACAGTGAAACACAAATACAATAGAATACATCAGGAGGTGCGTGGCGAGTGTTTTGACACATTTAAAAGACTCTGTAGGCGTCAAGTGTTGCATCTGTGACACGAGATTTCACCTGAGCTGTGTAGAATTATCTACAACATTCATGAACACAAGGAATATACTGGGTTTGCAAAGGTGACAGGATAATATGGGAAAACATAACTCAACTGATGAAAAAGATCTTGAGCCACAGAGATTATCATTCACAGAAAAGCTACCAGGGATATATGAGGACTGTGAAAAGACAACACTGGAAAACGACAACAAAACTCAGGAACAGGTAATTTAGAGAACCGCAGCAGTAGTGTGGAGGAAGACGATATTGTGGTGGCAAAACAACAGCAATATTGCAGAGTCAGGTAATATAAACAATGAGAGCAACAGTGGGAAAGAGTGCATAAAGTAAAATTGAGACTAAAGACGGAGATGCTCCAATCAAGAGGTAGACAAGAGAGGCACAGGTATAAATACCCTGAAAAAAGTAAAAACTCAAAATATTTGCAAATTCTATGCAAAAGGAATATGCAAATATGGGAAATTAGGTGCAAAATGCACTTTCTGCATCCTCGAAAATTCAGGAATATGTTGGCCAGGGGTACATGCCGTTTTGGAACGGAGTGCAGATACCTCCACTCCAACTATGCAAAACTATCTCAGTGCCCGGAATTTCACGTAAGAGGTACACAGCATTATAGATGGGAAGATCAATAAGATACCACTGGATTTTTTTAGAGGAAGGCAGAGACAGAGTAGAACATATACGAGAGAGGAACAGTCAGATGGAACCACTGCAGGACTACAGAGGGGAAGGGAGATACCCACAAGACTGGAATACAATTATCAACAAGTACACAGGTACTTCACCCTCAACACCCGCACTACCACTAAAATTGGACGAACTACTACCAAACCACACACCCTGGACCTGGGTGGAGAGGGGGAGAACTACCAAAGCCACAAGAAGTGACAGGCAATGTGGGAACCAATCATATTTGCAAACATACAAGGTCTAAAACCAAATTCAAGAAATAAAGTTAAGTTCATAAATGGCCTTCTAATAGAATCGAACTCAATATTTGGTGCATTTACAGAAACTAACAAAAAAAACCACATGGATAGTGAAATCTAGATCCCAAATTATAATCTATATAGATGTGACAGATTAATTAGATCAAGTGGAGGAGTAGGACTGTAGAGGAGCTGGCATTCACAGAGCTCATGAACCCGTCCAATGAGGTGGTAGAGGGTACTTGAATCAAGGTAGAAAATATAAATCTAATTATTATTTTAATAACAAAAACCGCCTGATGCAACAGTTGAGGAATTCACTGAACAGATCCACAAAATAGAGAATCTTCTTGAAACCTAGCAAACCCAGTACCAGATATTATCTTCCTTGGATACTTCAATCTACCCATTTAAAATGGAGAAGTAAACAATACATTATAGCAGGAAATCAACCTGGAAATAACCAACCACAGGACAGAACTACTGAGATTCTCTGACAAATTTTCGCTTAGTCAGCAGATTACAGAACCAAATAGTAACGAAACACGCTGGACTTGATATTCATGAACAATGATGAGCTAATCAGAGAACATTACGTACTCGGACCCACAAGCTCATTGAAGTGCAAACTACATTAAAACGGTAGTAGGCCCAAGAGAAATACAAGCGAGAAGGGTTATTCAATAAATTCACTTTTAATAATAAAAGGATAGACTGGGAGAAAATAAACAGGAACTTACAAACATTTAATGGGAAAATGTTCTAAGAAATAAAANAGTTCTAAGACTCTTATATGCTTTACCCGTTTGTCTAGCAATTGATTTAAGTTCTTTCAGTTTATCATCATCATAGTACTGGTTGTGACTGATCTGCTTGCTGGTTCGTCTTTTTGTTTGGTGTGACTCACTATTTTGATGGCCTCACAGATTTTATTTACGAGGTCATCATAAAACTGTTATACATTCTCAGGCTCATAATTGTTATACCAATGTTCAGTGCTGTCTATAAAGAATATTTTTTGCTCTTTCCTTACTGTTAGCCTGCGTCTACTCACCTTAGTGCCAGGTAGGTCAACATTAGCCACGTGTATGTTAGCTGTTATGGCTAAATGGTCAGATATCAAGTCATCCATAATATCAGTTTCATGAGTTGTGTATGACAGGTTAAAGTCAATGCACTTATCGAGCACTCCTCCATATATTTGCGTTGGTTGATGCTTACTGATAATTTGAACATCATCATATGCATCGCCAACAATCTTCTCCCATTGGTGTTTGCGAGTAATTGTTTGTATTTAGCATTTAAATCCCCAATTAAGATTGTAGGGTCAGTATGTGAAAAATTCAACCCGTCCTCCGAATTGAAAGTACGATTAATACTAAGTGTAATAAGTACACTTTCTTACTGTCATAAACAGTGCATAATTGCACTTATGGGGCTGTTACATTTACCCAACTCCCTCCCCCGATTTAATTCTCATCGTTTTCTGTTAAAACACTCAGAATTTTAGGATGAAGTTTTCAACTTCAGGTTGCAATACACACGTTTTAAATATCAGGAATTTCTTTTTCAGGTTTATTAAACAATATAGATTTTATACAAAATTTTAAAATATCCTGAGTTTTTTTACAATTTATTGACATATTTTAGTTTTGTTTTATTTGTTTTATAAAACTGTAATATCAATATAGCTATAGGTTAAGTACTAATTGTAATTAAGAAGCAATAAAATTATTATCTTCAAAAACTAAGACGGTTAGGTGAGGTTGTGGTTTTCTATTCAGATTTTCAGGTAAACTCAAATATTCACAATATATTTGACAGTACGATTTAATACTTAGTGAAAATAAGTACAATTCCTAACTGCTATGAATAGTACATTATTGCACTTATTTGTCTCCTTACATTTACCACCCCATTTTTGGAGGACGGGCTGGAAAAATTAGGTATGTCTGTATACTGGAGGAGGCCAGTAGGTGCATAGGCATTCAAAAGATTAAGCGTAGAGTTACCAACGTGTGGCCGGATACCATGATACTGAAACCCCTCTTGATGTTGGGAGGGAAGTGGCTCATGTGGCAGTGATTTTTTAACATGCATGAGACACGTATTTTTTTTATCTGGGATTATAACATTGATAACTAGGCAGATTCTGCGGGGATTTACCTGCGGGGTTTAGGGTTTCTTGGAGGCAGACAATATCTACGACTTCAGTCATAACATTAAGTGGATTACGGAAATCCTAGTTCAAAGAACTTTGTGTGATTTCGGTCTTCTCCTTTGAAGATTTAGCATAAGGTATTTTAGCTGCGATCTTCTCCTGTGAAGACTTACCCTAAGGTATATTATTGTTGGCTGACCCTGTGCGTCAGCTTGTACTGAACTATTGTCCGTGTAGGGATTTGCAAGTGTGGGAAATTTCTTTGAGGCTTCACTTTCCTGCTAAATTCCTTGAGTGCTAGTCTTTCTAGCTTTATTTTATTTTATTTGCTTAGAGGACTGAATGTGGCCAATTACGACAGTCAAGTGTAGTACTGGGGCTGCAGTGGGGTCAGTGGCTTGGTCGCTGTGACTTGAAACTGTTTAGGCTGCTGGTCACTGACTACCCACTGAGACCCATAGAAACATCTCGGCTAATACTAATTGTACCAAAATCAATCTTTGATATATATAGCCAGCTGTATTCTCCTTATGCTTGGTTGCTGGAGATTTATATTCAGCTGATAAATTTGCTTTACTAGTAGTACTGTTGGTCAACAGGCATAGGCCTCTGTAGGATTAAGACTGTACCTGTGAGTAGATGACCTCCTGCTGACCTTAACAGGTTCATTCCCTGTTGTTTTGATTGTCCAGTAATAAACTGGTAGTAGTAGTCTGTCCCTACAAGTATACATACATTAGTGAGGCAGTCAGACGATATCTTGTTATCAGTCAATTTGACTCCATTTTCCTGTAGGAATCTGGCTGTTTTCCCCAAGACCTTAAACATTTAGGTCAAAAGGATTTGATCAACCATTATGGTCTGTACAGGTGGGGCATAACCGCCTAGACATACTACTGGCTGGACTACTGTGTAGTCGTCTTGGGGTCTTCTGTTTATCATGAACCCTGAAAGATTTAATTTGACCTGTGTCAAAGGTTTTAGTTTAAATGCCTCTGCCACTTCCTGTGTGATAAAGGTTTTCTGGGACCCTTGATCAAATAACCCGAGTGTGGTGATCTTGGTCCCTTTGCCCATGACTAGGAGTTGTGCATTGGCAATAGCAATATTGCATTAACTTTAGATGTTGTTGCTTGTATACTGTAGTTTTCTCGCACCTTGCAGCACTGTACTTGGGTAGAATTTCTATCTCTCACCCTGGGGTTTGAATATTTTAGTTTAGTATACTTGCACAGTGCAACCTGATGCTGACCCCTTCTACACCTATTGCGTGTGTTTAGTGGGGTCTTCCACTTGTTAGTATTTTGCGGTTTGAGACACCTGGTGCATCTGTGTAACTGCTTGAGTCGTCTGACTCGGGTATCTCTATTAGGATAACTTGTGCAGTGATATAGTGAATGATCTTGAGGGCAAAACAGACACACACCCCCAGCCTACAGCATTTTTTAGGGTCACCGGTTTAGTAACTACAGTAACTACAAGTTTTAAGGGATTGGCTGCTTGCGGGCCCTTACTGCCTAGTTTCTTCCACTTTGGTGTGGAAGTGTTTGATTGGTGTTTCTTGGAAGCACTAATGGTACTCTTAGGTCTCACTGATAAATCAGTGGGTGATCTGTTAGTGTCAGATTGGTTACTAGTACCTGCATTCTTTAATGACTGTCACTTTAGGATGGTCAGTTGGAGACTGTGATGTGGGTACTGTTTCTGGAGGATTAGTGTAGGCTGTAAGTGCCTGGTTTGCTTGTCTTTTATTCACGACTGTACACTAACCTTCAAGGATGTCCTGTGAGGTCAGGACTGTATTAGTTTTATATAAATATAATTCGTCTAGCACCTCGCTGGACAATTTCCTTTGGATGACAATTTTAGTCATCTACACAGCAGTGGGTTGATCCACTTCACTGCTGAATGCTCTTTGCAGTGACTCGAGTTTTAGGCTAAAGGCTTGAGGCTTGTAAGGAGTCATCTGTGATCTGGCTGGGTTAAGTCCAGTGCACGAGACTGGTAACTGGTGCACGAGACAATGATAGCTTTCTTTTTGTCACCATTTTTCCTAGGGAGCTGGATTGAGTGATTAGTGCTATCATTATTTTGGTTAACAGTTTCTTGTCTAGCTTCAGATTCAGTTACTCCCTTATGTTCACCTTGGAGGCATAATAGTTCAGTAGTCTCAGGTATTGAGTTCTTAGAATCCACAAAGTGTATGGATACGTTTTCTGAGAACTGTTCAGTTTCTGTCAGTGTAACATTGGGCGAAGCTGTGTTGGATGAGGCTGTTGAGAATGAAGCTTTAACCTCAATGTTGACCAGACCAATCACTAGAAGGTGAAGGGACGACGACGTTTCGGTCCGTCCTGGACCATTCTCAAGTCGATTTTTAACCTCAATAATTGATCCAGTGTAAGAATCTAACCTTATTAGAAGAGTATCCTCATATTGATCCAGATCATCCATTTCTTCTGATGAGCTAGGTGATTGCCTTGGTGTATGCTGCAAAGGGGATCCTGCCCTGCACAAATGTCCTCTGGTGCAAGTACCTTGTTATAGTGATCTAACCTGGCTTGTATTTCGTCTTCATAGTTAGCTAGGTCAGATTTAATTTGAATTATTTCATCAGGGTCAGTGTTACTGTCAGTGAGTACGACCCAATCATTTCTTTTACTTGTTCGAATTTTTGATTAGCCACCTTTATGGAGATTTTTAGCATCATGATATTAACTGGATACACTTATGACCAACAGTCACATTTATTGAGTAGACTTGTCAGGTGACTTTAAAGGCCTATCAAAATTCTTTCTACCTTTTCTGGTGTAGGAATATTGGCTATGGGTTCGAGCCTTGTAGGGCTTATAAGGCTATAACTGATATAGCTGGGTTACTTTTTCATATGGTTGGAACAGGTATTGTTGGGGATTGCCTAGTATATAATTTTCCTTTACTAGGCTATACTATTCTACCTTACGTAAAGGTTGACATACAGATTAAAGATTTGAATGATACTTGGAGCCACTACAGGTTGTACCTCGGGTTAGTTCATCATTTTCGCCTTTGGTTGGAATAGTGGTACCTTGTAGCACTCAAAGATGAAACACAATAATGTTATATATATGATGAGCGCAATTTGTATAATTAATGATTCCTATCTCTCAAGTAGAATTGTCTCAAGAGATAACCTACCCTAATTTCGGGTCTGCAAAATTGGTTAAATGTTGGCTAGGCTGTACATTCCTTAGTACAGTACTAGCTGAGTAATGATTCTACCATAAATGGATTAGCACATACAAATAAATTAGGCTAATTTGAGCATTCTTCAATTCAACTTTAGCCTAGGATGTCCTACCCATATCTGAGGGTTGGCTGAAAATTATAATATAAAAGAATATGCAGAATGGAATAGTGCTAAATTTCATGATTTTGTTTATATATGAAATATACACAATTTATATTGTAAAATTATCTATATAACTAAAAATGGAAATGTTCGTTTGTTCAAAATAGCTATTGTTGTTGTTGTTGTTAAAGATTCGCTACCTGGAACACAAAGTCTCAAGCAGCACGGGCTATGGTGAGCCCGTACAAAAAAAAAAATAGCTAATCTCGGAAAGTTCTTCACCAATTGCTTTGAAATTTTCACACAATGTTCCATTTGCATCCGACCAGGTTTTTATATACATACTATATAGATGTCACGTCTGTGACGGTTAAAAAAAAGCATGCTTTTTCTGAAAAACTTTTTTTTCATGTGAGGGAAATCTTCGAAACCTCTTTACCGATTGCCTTGAAATTTTGACACAACGTTGCATTCGAATAGGTGTGTCTTTTTATGTACCTACTATATACATGCCATCCCTGTGACAGGTAAAAACATGCAGTTTTGAAAAACAGCGCCATCTGTTGCACATAATAGCAACATGCACGCTATTCTAAATATGTCACGAATTCCATTTCAATGTTTCCGATTGCAGTTATAAATTTTATTTTCATATATTTCGATTTAATTGCTTTTTTATTGAATTATTTTGTGTGACATTGTGTTGGAAATGAGCTGTGTTGTTTACCATACTGTTCATTTCATATGTATAAGTATAGATGCCACACCTGTGACAGGTAAAACTATGCTTTTCTTGAAAAACAGTGCCATCTGTTGCATGTAAGAGCAACACACATGCTATACAAAATATTACAATTTCATTTCAATGTTTCTGATTGCATTGATAAATAGATTTTTCATAGATTTTGATTTATTTTCATTTTCATTAAATTATTTTGTGTGAATTGCGTTGGAATTGAGCTGTGTTATTTACCATACTGTTCATTGCGTGGGTATAATTTTTTTTTTTTATTTTTTCATATTTTCATTTCATTTTTTAACTGTTTTTCTATTTCAGTGATGGGAACATCAGATCACTTGATGTTCCAAATTTTCTGATGGGAACATCAGATCACTTGATGTTCCAAATTTTCTGATGGGAACATCAGACCATCTGGGAAGGCATCGGACGAGGAAGTGGGAACGGTGTGGATGACGAGGGGACGGAAGTGAGAGATGGTGGGGGAGGAAGAGGGTTCAAGGGAGGGGGTAATGGTGGGGAACGACGAGGGGACGGGGGAGTTTGGAATGGTAGGGACGAGGGGATGGGGGAATAGAGAATGGTGGGGAGGACAAAGAGACAGGGGAGTGGGGTATGGTGGGAAGGAAGAGAGGATGGTGGAGTGGCGAAAGGTGGGGAGGGCGAGGGGACGGTGGAGTGGGGAATGGTTGGAAGGCCGAGGGGACGGGTGAGGCGGGATTGGTGGGGAGGACTGAGGGACAGGGAACGTTGCTGTAGCTCAGCAATGCATGAGCCACACCAACGTACTAGCAGTACCCGGCCACACCGTGGCCGGGTACTGCTAGTATATAATACAAAATATGTTTGGCCTTCTCGCCAGAACTTCCTATATGATGTGGCAACTCCAAAGCTGCTGTTAACACTGGGTTATTATAGAAGTTATGAGTTAGCTCCTGGTGACCTGAATGTTTATATTTCTGTTTCAGGTATGTGGGTAAATACGGTGGGTAGCTGGTTGTGGCCCACTATTGCTACTTTATGCATTAGGCTTTATAGCCTGCCAGCTGTGGAGATAGCCATTAAGTTATTAATAGAGATTGGTCGAGTTAGGCTTGGAATTGTGGCAGTCTACTTGGTGCAGCACTTTATCATTTTTATTATGAGTAGCCTAATTTGTGGCTACTCTTGATTATATGTTAAATTTAATGCACTGATTTTTTATGGGATAGTCTACTTTGACTATCCGGTTCGTAAGGACCATAAAATTTATGTTGGAATTTCCCAGCAGGTATTTGTTATATTAAGATTAGCATATAATCAAGTGGACTGTATGATTAAGTGGATTGTAAAAGAGGACTGCATAATTGATTATATTCCTGCCAGGTGTTACCACTTGCATAAATTTTAGGAAGTTGATTTAATACTGCTAAACTAACTCATTTTTTTAAAAGGAGGACTATTTAAATTAATTGGTTAGTAGGCTACACTAGTATTGGTTTGCATCCAGTGCTCCGGCTTGTTGGAACAGGTGGGGTAACCTCTCACATCGTCACAGTAGATATGCCGGGGTTTCACAATATAATAATTGCTACAAACCTACTATAGAGGCATTGTAAGACCAGTCTATAGTACCCATTGAAGATTGAGAGAAGCTCGCTGGGATAATTTATTTATTGGGTATGACTCGTAACCCGGTTGAAATTTTAATCTTACAGAGCTCTAGTAATAAAATAAATAAATTATACAACCGGGACACGTTCTCTCTTGCTTGGAGAATGCGGCAGTCCGATGTGTGGTTTATTCGTTCTGCGACACGACTTTGCTGCTCAACTTGAGGGATTGACTTGAGAAACGTGTCCAAGAAACATGCTTCTCTGTCTTATAAGCACAAAAGCGTCAAAGCGAGTGCTGTGCTCTCGCTTATGTGTCAAAAGCGAGAGCACAGTGGTACGTCCGTCCTTTTCTAGCGCCATGTGTTACCAGATCATTCGTCACGGCTCGTAACCCTGTACAGCAGCAAGAAACTTGTTGTCTAGGGTCATAGAATTGCTGTAATATAGAGCGGGTCACCAGTGTAACCTCATGATTGGCACAAGCAAAATAAGGTATTTATCCCTTAGNGGGGCAAACTCCTAATGCAGAATGCTGGCAGAAACATATGGGATGGGATGATCCATTGCCAATTGAGTTGCAAGATAAATGGCAAATACTCGCAACGGATTTCAATCAATTAGGTGTTTTGAAATTTCCTCGTAATGCTTCAGGACAAAACTTACCTACAAATTTGCACATTTTTTGCGATGCCTCTGGCAAAGCGTATGGCGCTGCAGCCTACTTAGTCAATAGTGCACAATCAATTTTACTCACATCTAAAGCAAGAGTTGCTCCAATCAAGAAGAGATCTTTACCTCAAATGGAGTTAACTGCATTGCTAGTGGGAGTAAGATTGGCTCATTGCCTGACCAAGACACTCAATAATATCCACTTTGGTGAAATCGTAGTGTGGTCAGACAATGAGGCAGTCTTACAATGGGTAAGAAATAACAACAATAAAACTCCCTACGTTAGTAATCGTGTTAGGGAAATTCATGAATTATCTGCTGGATATAAATTCAGACATGTCCCCACTAAGGACAATCCTGCAGATTACTTATCAAGAGGTTTAACATTTAAACAGCTAAGTAGTCTTCGATGTGGTTTAATGGACCTTCATGGCTTGTTAGTGGTCAGTGGCCCAAACAGAAACCACAAGTCATAGTGACCAGTATCACTACTCCCATGAAAGACCCAGAACCTCATCGAATCTCAGCTATTAATCCTCACAATTATTCTAACTTGAGTAAGTTATTAAGAGTGACAGCACATGTGTTTGATTTTATTGCTAAGATAGGATTCAAGCATTAGTTTCCCAATCCTATCATCTACTGGATCAAACGTGCACAACAAGAGACATATGGAAGTGAATATGAAAATCTTCCAGATAAATTAACCAAGTCTCTAGGTATCTGGTATGATACCAACACTCATAATATATTAAGGTGTGGAGGACGTTTGCTTCATGCAAAAATTGATTTGGATACAAAGAATCCGATCCTTCTACCACGTCACCACATTATTACAAAACTTTTAGTTTTACATCACCATTAATATGGTACTTTGCATGGTGGAGTGTTAGACACTCACCGACCTCAGACAGAAGTATTTGCTTCCTCAAGGTCCTCAAACTGTCAAATCAATCCTTAAGTTCTGTGTGATCTGCAAACGCTACGATGCTCGAGTATGTCCTTACCCAGGACCTCCACCACTTCCTAAAGAGAGAGTAGTTCATCTTCGTCCGTTTGAGACCACTGGTGTCGATTACACAGGAGCCTTGCTTCTCACTGGCAATCCAGATAAGATACCAGTGAAAGCTTATATTTGCCTCTTCACGTGTGCTACCACACGAGGCGTACATTTAGAAGTGACTTCTGACATGAGTGCTGAAGCCTTCATCCAAGCTTTTCGTAGATTTGCAGCTCGCAGATCCTGTCCCAAACTCATGATATCGGATAATGGTTCAAATTTTGTGGCAGGAGAAGCCTGCTTACGAGAGATATGGAATCATCCAGAAGTGCAGTCTGTCATGCAGAGACGACAATGCCACTGGAAATTTATTGCTCCCAGAGCCCCCTGGCAAGGTGGGTTCTACGAACGTATGATAGGGACTGTCAAGAAATGTTTAAGGAAGACCTTACAGCGACAGAAATTTAGTTTCTCCGAACTCCAAACACTCGTCGTGGAAATTGAGGCGCGAGTCAACAATCGCCCATTAACTTATCTATCAGATGATTTCTCACAGAGAGATCCTCTGAATCCCTCGCATTTAATACATGGAGGCCTGCTGAGCCCTCTGATACCTTTAGCAGAAGAGGACCTCGTCGATCCTTCCTATGTAACCAGGAGTGACTTAGTACAAAGTTACCAACATCTCTCAAGAGTAATTGAAAGGTGGAATGAGGAGTGGACTCCAGAGTACCTCACCGCTCTACGAGAGTACCACTATGGAGCTTCGAGCCCCTAAAATAAAGTACAACTTAAACCAGGAGACCTAGTACTAGTTGACAGTGATGGACCAAGGTCAGAATGGCCTATAGGCAAAATTGTTGCTATCCACCCAGATCACCAAGGCATCCTGAGAGTAGTACGAGTTTTGTGCCGAGGCACTACTACCCTAAAGACATTAGAGAAGTTGGTACCTCTCGAATTAGCAGAACGAGAGTGTTTATCAGAACCAGCTTCACCAACAGTTTCCGTGGACAACAATTCTGATCCACCGAGCACCCGCCCCACTAGAGCAGCTGCTCAACAATGTAAAAGGAAACTACAAGACTATTATAGCTCTGACTGAGAGCAAATAATTTTTCATCCAATTTGAGTAATCATGATGATACTGTGTTGCGATGTCTAGTAACAAATCAGCTACAAGTCACAATGACCCAAGACATTCACCTCACAGTGGATTCTCAGTTACTTAAATTGTATGATTTAATCATTAACTTGTTTATGTAAGCTATTCATTATGACATTAAATTTCATGTCTTAAATTCTTGTATGTCCTTGACATTTATGGGACATCAGTTATGTGTGTACTAACATACTAACATACTAACCTTAATACTAACTTCAGGATAGGTACGTCAGTACTCAACATGGCACTGCGACCCGAGTTTTCTCCCCCCGGAGTTATGTTGGAAATTTCCAACACTTAGCATCTACTATTGTATTATAATAAATTATCATCACTACACTAATTACAGTAGTTATTAATACCACTAACGGTAGTGTTAATATAATTTAATCTGAGCCTATTGCTAATAACATGACTCCCGATCATCTAAAACCGAGAGTTATTAATTGAAATTATTTAGTAACAATTTTTATTTTGTTACGATCGAATGCTATGGAGAGTATAAATATCATCTCCAGTTCTCGCTAGAGATCATTTATCGAGAATATGATAATTATTAAATCCCTATAATTGCAACCTAGTTCCTATTATTGCATTTCATCCATAATTGCGCGGAAAAGAATAATTCGTGATTAATAATTTCTGCGGTGAATGCGAGAGTGGGTTGAGGGAGGAGACGCCATTACTTACCGACTCATGAGGCAGCCTGGCGTGGAGAGTGGCGAGACGCATGATGGTGACTGGGAGTTCTTATCGACAAGAATTACGTTGATACCCAGTTAACAAGTAACAATTACTTATCCATGTGTTCTCTAGTGCCAAGCCAGTTAATAACGCATCAACAATTGAAGCCACGACCCGTAATTACGTGTGCACAGCAGTGAACGCTTGGGATCGGCTGACGCGATCTCGGCAGACTTCAGTATTTAATACACTCAGCTAAGTATAGAATTCTGGTTTGATGCATCATTCGAGATTTTATATTTGTGAGTAGTCTGTCGTTAGGATGTGAAATTAACAACCACATAACGTGAGTAAATTTCGTTAGGTTACTCAGTTTCATGAATATCTGAAAATAATTCGTAGCCTAATCAATTGCTACTTAAGGGCCCGGTCTAGTTATGTAGAAAAATTTGTTCAATGTCAACCAATATTATTTGACTAGTTGTATATGAAAAGTGCTGAAATTGTCCCAAGTTTCAGTACTGCAGCGTAAATAGAAAAAGATTTTTTTTTTTTTTTTGTTTTTTCAACGTTTTTTACACATTTTCAAGTCTACACTTCTTCACACACGTTTCAGATATAATTATTCTGTGACACTTTTCTGATACATTAGCATATAATAAATGATTGTATGATTTAGGATTTCCAAAACATCTTTAGTTTTCCTAATACAAATGTTCAAAGTTCCACCCAAAAAATTATGCAAAAATGGCATGTTTATTGCTATTATAAAATCAATAAATGAACTTAGAGAAAAGTGAAATCTTGCACATGTAGAGACATGCCCTCCACATATACTGTGTAAGTTTCATGTAAATTGAATAAAAAATTATTCAGTTTTGTAAACATTTGTGTCAATTGAAAAAAAAAACAGAAATTAATGAAGTCTAAGGTTCTAAAATCTGTGGCTGAGGTTGACATCAACCAATTTTCTCCAA
Source organism: Procambarus virginalis (assembly GCA_020271785.1). Taxonomy (NCBI): domain Eukaryota; kingdom Metazoa; phylum Arthropoda; class Malacostraca; order Decapoda; family Cambaridae; genus Procambarus; species Procambarus virginalis. Next base: position 12,881,232 of record WNGS01021324.1, read on the forward strand.
AATTGGCATCCTTACAGATAGGTATACGTACAGTAAGGTGTGTAAGTTTGATGCAAATCGTCCGAAAAAAAATTTGAAAAAAAAAAAATTGAAAAAAAAAAAAAAAAAAAACTTTTTTTTTTTTTTCTTAAAATTTTTTCCAATTAAACTAATTATAATATTTGTTTAATATATGCTATTGTGATAGCAAAGAGTCATAGCTATGATTTCAGTTGACACTTTTGATTCATAATCGATTTTGACCATTTTGGCATAATTTTCACAACTACTTCATTATTTTTTTTCTCCCTTCCTATTTATGCTACGATGCTGAAACTTGGACCAGATGAAACACTTTTCATATAGAACTTGTCAAAAAAGTTTGATTGAAATCGAACGAGTTTTCATTTTTGCATTTTTGGAGCCAAACTGGATTGGACTGCCCCCTTAAATTATCTTGATTGCAGCGTGTATACGAGGTGCCAGCAAGGTTCTCATCAGTCGTGTTATTCACCTTGGGTTCTTTCTTTATTAGGATCCCGTGACCACGAGGACGAATGACGAACTGGCGTTATAGAAATCGTCTTAAAGCTAAGACACATTTTTCGTACAAATTTATTCAACCTGATTATTGATTCTTAGATAAGTCATATAGAATCTTTACATTGAGTAATTATTGCCAGATTTGGTAATTAATGTTTATGCTCTAACTGTGCTCAGTGTTTATGCTCAGTGATTAATGATCTCTAATATTCATGATTTGAATTACCATATATTTGAATCTATTGTAGTTTAGATTTCTCATGTTATTAATCCAACAATGAACTAGTGACAAGCCACACTGGTTCCTAGATACATATGAACTTCTAGAAATAACCCCCCAATGTTGATATTTGAGGCTTTGGCTTTAATTAATAATACAGTCTTCATTATTTTCAAGTGATTATTCTTTGAATGAGTTTCCATAGACACTGGTTCTCTAGTGTCATTCTAATGATCACTATTATTTGTTTTCCCTCTTTTCTCAAAAGTGGGTGGTCCTTCGACTTCGTTCAATACAATAATCAAATAATTTAATTTCTGAGTTCAAGCCCCAGATACCCAACAAAAGACACCTGTTGCACACTACCTGCAATACCTTGGAGAAGCACAACTTCACCAAGATCTTGGGTGTCAACATCAGCAAGCACATTCTGGGCAATAAGAGACTGTGAAGCTCCAGTATCATGAGTAATTGAACAGTATTACTACTACCATCTTTACACAATAATGTACCTATAGAAATGTATGGTTTAACACTTTCGCGCTTAGCGGACGATCGTTAGCGTCCAATCTTTTTCTCCTGATTCTGCCCTCTGGACGCTGGCTGGCGTCCAATGGTTAAATAATTATATAAATTTTATTTATTATGCGATTTTATTTTAGTTAGTCTCAAAATGTTCACCATGAAATTTACGTTTTTTCTAATAACCAAAGAGCTTATTAAAGAAAACGGCATGGCAGTGATTCATCTTGGTATAACAATTGTATAGCGCCGATATGCCGCCGTGGGTAACACTTCAGCCACTTCCAACCGTCTTGTGGGTTGGTTGCGACATTGATTCTATATTTATATGCATATGTCCGTATAGAGAATTTTATTGCGGTTCCAATGATACCATAATCAATGATGTAGGATAAATGTGGTCATCGCAATCATTAAGAGAGTGGAAACATTTGTTGCTGTTTGGCGCTCTCGCCAAACAGTTTGGCGAGAGCTTCTGTTTCTGTTTGAACTGTTTCAAACAGTTTCTGTTTGGCAGTATTTCATATGTATGTTCTTATAGAGAATTCTATTGCGAACACAGTGATACCAAATTTAAATACGTAGGTCTACAATTAGTGTCAGAACAGTAAAAAGAGTATACACTTTTCGCTCCTACCGCTTAAGCGCGCGAGACGCCCAAAGCACACAGGGTAAGTTTTTTTATGCTTCCCAGAAAGCGCTAAAGTGTATTAAATTCAGCCATCCAATGGGGATTGACTGTAGTACATGGAGAATTATTAGTTTGCAATCCTCTACTCATGATAAGACCAGTTGGCCGTAATTCAGGATGCAAACTATAGCAATAAGCAATCACATGTCCTCTTCTCTTACAATGTGTACAATGCCTGACAGTGGACACACCTGTGGAACCAACTGCAGGTTTAGTATTAACATTACTAGGATTAGATGGTCCTGGCAATGGAGTAACAACTTTAGGTTTAATAAGAGAAGAGTTCATGGGAGTAACTGGAGCACTAAGATTGGATTTATACTGGTAAGGAGTTCGGTGAGCATTATAATTTACTCTACGGTTAAACTTAGGTGATTGGGCCTTAAACTGGGCCTCAGTCACAACTCATGCTCATCCGCGAGCTTAGACAGCTCATAAACATCTGTTATATTTTTCTGTTCGGTCATAAAAGTAGACAATTTGTCTGTGAGACATGACATCACTTCTTCTGTTATAAGAAGATTCTTAAGAGCATCATACTCGGCTATTGAAAGTGATTTTAACCATCTGTTGCAGTAATTAACTTTGAGATGGGTGAAATCTGCTATTGTCTGATCACTTGCCCTCTTTAGGTTCCTAAACTTTTGTCTGTGTGCTTCTGGATTTAATTGGTAAGCATTTAAGATGTTTTTCTTAACAAACTCATAGTCAAAACTATTCTCATCAGGCAAGGATGCAAAAACCTCCTGACTTCGCCCTTGTAGTTGACTCTGCATGATTGCAACCCATTGATCCCTTGGCCAGTTCATACTGACTGCAATCTTAGAAAAATGTGAGAAAAAACCTCGGGATCCTCCTCATTGAACTTGGGTAACTATGCATTTATTCATCCTTATGGGATTATTATCACTACTATTAGAAACATTGCTCGTATTACCATGCCCAGCTGCCAAACGCTGTGTTTCAAGTCTGTGGTTAGCCTCTGCCATTTGTTGTTGAATTTCTAACTGTTGTTTCTTTGTTGCTTCTAACTGCAACTGTGATACAATCTCTAAACATCTAGTTTCAAGCTCCCTCTGTTGGGCTTCAGCTTCTAATTTTTTTTGTTGGTTTTGAGCTTCAATTTCTCTTTGTTGAGCTTCAAGCTAAAATATTTTTGGTTGCCTTGCAAATTCATTTTCTTTTTCTTGAGCCTCAAGTTTATCATACGTTACTTGTGCATCTAACTCAAGACGCCTTAAAGCAATTTGCTCACTAGTCCTCCTTTACTTTCTCCAGAAATTATTCTCCTAACTCCTCATTTTCTACCAAATGTGTCACTATGACTCAGAATTTGTGCTTTAGTCATGTTATTTTTGGCTGTTAATTCAAACTTATTTGCCATATTTATTAAGGCAGGCTTTTTTAGGTTTTTAATTCCCTCAAAGTCTGGATTTTCCAACAGCGACAACACTTGATCCTCCATGGTTAATTAACACTTGGCACTTTGACAAAAATAATTAACAGGCTGGCACGGCACTACAATTCACTTTAAATTGTCACGACACTGAAAATTTGCATGGCTTCACTGCACAAACAAATTATTGGATGACTTACCTCCAAAATCGTGAAACGTAGGTTACTTGTTACACAGGCTGACTCTGGCATGGCATATTGCAAGTTTCTTAAACACGCAGATTTCTAAGCACACTGGTACCTAGGAAGGCAAGGTTAGATTAGAAAAAGTTAAATATATGTGGGAACAATATCTCCCGGCCAGACCCCCAAAATCACTGTTACAAACCGTTCATTAATGCTCGTGACCCGTACAGCAACAAAATCTTGTAGTCTAGGGACACTTACCAATGCTGCAATCTCAAGGTAGGTCACCCGTATAATCCCATGGATTATACAGGCAATAATTAAAATTAATCAGCCTCTTAGGACTATGAAATCACTCAATTAAAATAAATATATATTATAAATACCCTAGGCGGTACCCCTTCTATTATAAATATACTTCAGTTAATTATCAATATTACAGGTTAATCAACCAATGGGTAATCATATGTAAATCAAAATAAAATTATGTCTCCACAGACTAACATATTACAACATAACAGAATAAATATAATGGTACAGACTTTACTCCTAGATGTGATCCCTCCAGTGTCCAAACAGTTACTTAATAATGTTCTCACGGCAGGAGCCGATGTCGCTTCTACACAACATTTTAAGTGACAGTTTTTACTTAATATAAATCTTACTTACATGGAGCCATATAATGGGAATTACTTAACTAAATTAAGGAATGATCAGATTTACATGTATAAACAGAAATAATGTAGTTACTAATATAATAGATACATATTTATAAAATAAAAGAATATGTTGTCAACTGTCGCTTCTACACAACATTTTAAGTGACAGTTTTTACTAATATAAAATCTTACTTACATGGAGCCATATAATGGGAATTACTTAACTAAATTAAGGAATGATCAGATTTACATGTATAAACAGAAATAATGTAGTTACTAATATAATAGATACATATTTATAAAATAAAAGAATATGTTGTCAACTGCCAACATGGCAGGAAATAATATCCCACAAATATTGCCGTCATGGTGGACAATAATAGCGGTTTCCCACAGTCTTGCCAATAAGTGATCATCACAAAACTGTAACTTTCTCACGGGAAGCTGACACACACAAAAAAAAATATAATAACGGTTTCCCACGGTTTGGTCCGCCCACGGATCACCACCACAATATAACATATCAGCACATACAAGTAATGATATAAGCATACAAGTACTGATATAAGCATACAAGAGCATACAAGTACTGATATAAGCATAAAAGTAATAATATAATATACATACAATTAATGATATAACATATATGCACATACAAGTAATGATGCATGGAAATAGTACTTATTTTATATTTATATACGTATCCAATAGGGGTACGTAACAGATCTAACTTATTGCCTGCAGTTGAGGTACAAGGGACAGAGACACCAAGGTATTTGAAAGAAGAGAAATAGTCTATTGGTATGTTTATCTATCTTAAGTTTTCGTGGTCCACTTTTGCGGTTGCCAATTTGTCTGTTGAATACCTTAGTTTTAGCAGTGTTGATGACAAATCAAGGATCTCTCACAAGGCTATACAATTTAAGACTGTTTGCATTTCGCAGTGGGTTTTAGTATGTACAATTGATTATGTACTTTGATGTCATCTGCATAGCTGATAGTGATGTTTGCCGGACTAGTTGGGATTGATTTTAGTAAGGAATTAATCAGAACATTAAAATAAAGTAGGACTTAGTAATCCTCCGTGAGTGGTGCCTAGTTGCATTAATTTGGTTTCACTTTTGTAGCCTTGGAACAGTGCAGAGGACTTCCGGTTGATAACGTAGCCCCATATCCATTGTAATAATTGTCCCCCAATATCCATTCTCGCTAATTCATACATAATCACTTCCCTATTAGCAATATCAAAGGCATTTTTTAAATCAAGAAATGTTGTGTACTTGTGCCTTCTATCTCCATGAACAGTGAGAAAGATTGTGATACAGTTGTGTACACTTTTACCATGTGTGAAACCATTAATGTCAGGTGACATGTGCTCTTTAACTCTATACAGTAATCTATTGAGCACCATTCTATCAAAGATTGCACATGTAACTGGTCAGTGAGATGGGACGAAAAGCATCAAGTTAGCCAGGCCTTGGTACAGGTACCGTAAGTCTGTAGGTCCATGATACTGGCAGCTGCCCAGTAACATAACTCGCATTAAACAATTATAATAATGGATTAATGGGTACACGATGTATGAGTCTTAAAATATCATAGGTGATACCGTCCTCACCAGGAGCAGTGCTACTGCCCCTGGAGAGGGCTGCATTCAATTCATGAATCTGTATATGGAACATCACATTCATCATGTTGCTTGCTCAACATGAAATTTATGAGAGCATTTCTGTATGTGGATCTCGCCTGCAATTTCTCCCTAGTGCTATCTGGTAACATTCCAAAGCTGGAAACTTGAGCCCATTTTGTAATTAACTGATTGGCTTTCTGTATCGGGTTGAATGTGAAACTTGTCAATTATTTTTACCAATAATTTTGTTTATGCCCTTCCAGGCTTCGCCCAGGGGAGTATGCAGTTAAGTCCAATAACAAAACCCTCCCTTCATTTTCTCTGAGTTCAGTCATTCTCTCCCTTTCCGCTGCAAGGGCGGCCTGAAACAGTTTTAACATTTGAGGAGTTCTAAGACTCTTATATGCTTTACCCGTTTGTCTAGCAATTGATTAAGTTCTTTCAGTTTAGCATCATCATAGTACTGGTTGTGACTGATCTGCTTGCTGGTTCGTCTTTTTGTTTGGTGTGACTCACTATTTTTGATGGCCTCACAGATTTTATTTACGAGGTCATCATAAAACTGTTGTACATTCTCAGGCTCATAATTGTTATACCAATGTTCAGTGCTGTCTATAAAGAATATTTTTTGCTCTTTCCTTACTGTTAGCCTGCGTCTACTCACCTTAGTGCCAGGTAGGTCAACATTAGCCACGTGTATGTTAGCTGTTATGGCTAAATGGTCAGATATCAAGTCATCCATAATATCAGTTTCATGAGTTGTGTATGATAGGTTAAAGTCAATGCACTTATCGAGCACTCCTCCATATATTGCGTTGGTTGATGCTTACTGATAATTTGAACATCATCATATGCATCGCCAACAATCTTCTCCCATTGGTGTTTGCGAGTTGATCCCTAATTGTTTGTATTTAGCATTTAAATCCCCAATTAAGATTGTAGGGTCAGTATGTGAAAAATTAGGTATGTCTGTATACTGGAGGAGGCCAGTAGGTGCATAGGCATTCAAAAGATTAAGTGTAGAGTTACCAACGTGTGGCCGGATACCATGATATTGAAACCCCTCTTGATGTTGGGAGGGAAGTGGCTCATGTGGCAGTGATTTTTTAAATGCATGAGACACGTATTTTTTTTATCTGGGATATAACATTGATAACTAGGCAGATTCTGCGGGGATTTACCGCGGGGTTTAGGATTTCTTGGAGGCAGACAATATATACGACTTCAGTCATAACATTAAGTGGATACGGAAATCCTAGTTCAAAGAACTTTGTGTGATTTCGGTCTTCTCCTTTGAAGATTAGCATAAGGTATTTTAGCTGCGATCTTCTCCTGTGAAGGACTTACCCTAAGGTATATTATTGTTGCTGACCCTGTGCGTCAGCTTGTACTGAACTATTGTCCGTGTAGGGATTTGCAAGTGTGGGAAATTTCTTTGAGGCTTCACTTTCCTGCTAAATTCTTGAGTGCCTAGTCTTCAGCTTTATTTTATTTTATTGCTTAGAGGATGAATGTGGCAATTACTACAGTCAAGTGTAGTACTGGGGCTGCAGTGGGGTCAGTGGCTTGGTCGCTGTGACTTGAAACTGTTTAGGGCTGCTGGTCACTGACTACCACTGAGGACCCATAGAAACATCTCGGCTAACTAATTGTACCAAAAATCAATCTTTGATATATATAGCCAGCTGTATTCTCCTTTATGCTTGGTTGCTGGGAGATTATATTCAGCTGATAAATTTGCTTACTAGTAGTACTGTGGTCAACAGGCATAGGCCTCTGTAGGGATAAGACTGTACCTGTGAGTAGATGACCTCCTGCTGACCTTAACAGGTTCATTCCCTGTTGTTTTTGATTGTCCAGTATAAAAACTGGTAGTAGTAGTCTGGCACTACAAGTATACATACATTAGTGAGGCAGTCAGACGATATCTTGTTATCAGTCAATTGACTCCATTTCCTGTAGGAATCTGGCTGTTTTCCCCAAGACCTTAACATTTAGGTCAAAAGATTGATCAACCATTATGGTCTGTACAGGTGGGCATAACCGCCTAGACATACTACTGGCTGGACTACGTGTAGTCGTCTTGGGTGTCTTCTGTTTATCATGAACCCGAAAGATTTATTTGACCTGTGTTAAAGGTTTTAGTTTAAATGCCTCTGCCATTCCTGTGTGGTAAAGGTTTTCTGGGACCCTTGATCAATAACCGAGTGTGGTGATCTGGTCCTTTGCCCATGACTAGGAGTTGTGCATTGGCAATAGCAATATTGCATTAACTTTAGATGT
>WNGS01021324.1:12893202-12951137 GCA_020271785.1 Procambarus virginalis
ACCGACTCGATGACGTCTGTCTGTTCCCTCCGTCGATTGAGGTATGGATTATAACCTGAAATGGAACAAAAATGATATTCAACAGGGGTGAATGAGGAAAATATGTTTATTATGCATGTGTGTTTGCTTGCAAGTGGATTATGATGATGATGGTGAAAATGTAATACAGGTAAGAGAAGTATATATGATCCTTACGTTTATGAGAAGTTTCATTCCGACGATGACCTCCTCGAGGGGCTGGTGAGCAGTAAGGACACTTCACGGTTTTGTAAACTGAAATTGAAAAAGAACATATTTAACTGTGTGGAATGTAATAGCCCGAATGAGTAATTATTCTCACATTATAAGAGAGATAATAGTTTACACACGCGATATTTCACCTGTGGATGCAATAAAAAGAACTGTGTAATAAGAATAACACTCACGGTTATCACAGAAAATCTGTTGACATCGCTTGCATTTGATGTCGTAATGACCTAGGGGCGGTTTTTCACAGCTTGTGCACTGAAGACGACATACTTGGTTTGGTGATGGAATATATAACACACCACATTTCATGCAAGCTGTTAAGGTTCGTCTTTCCATGATGCGGAGCTCTATGGTGCGTGTGTAGTGAATGAAGGCTTGCAGTGAACTAACGACGCGTTTGTGTGTGAGGGGAGGTAAACGACCCTGGTCAAATGAAAAGTGATTGATGGTGGACAGGTGTTGGCCTGTTGACAGAAGTAAGAACGATGGCCTCCTTAACGAAACCCCAGTGGTAAGAGATGCCTGCTGGAGTGAGCATCTCCCAGTCCACTCTAAAGACATCGAAAAGTGCTTAAGGTTAATGGTCCACTTCCGTCCTGCTGCTCTGTCACAGCCCTGTGCATTGTTACATAAAACAGACCTTCTCTGCCTAGTGCTGCCGCATCTCATTCATATCTTAAGAACCTCTCCTCTCTGTCTGTCTGTCTGTCTGTCTGTCTGTCTGTCTGTCTGTCTGTCTGTCTGTCTGTCTGTCTGTCTGTCTGTCTGTCTCTGTCTCTCTCTCTCTCTCTCTCTCTCTCTCTCTCTCTCTCTCTCTCTCTCTCTCTCTCTCTCTCTCTCTCGCTCTCTCCTACCCTCCTGACACTTCATGCCGTGAGCATAGCTCGAAGAAACATAATGGATGTCAAAACCACAAAATGGCTCTAAACACTCTCACGCCGAGGGGAAGCTCCCCTCACCCCCTCCCTCACCCTCCCTCCCTCACCCCTGTCCCTCCCCTACCCCATCAACATATGTTGGGACCCCTCTCACCTACACACACACACACACACATACACACACACACACACACACACACACACACACACACACACACACACACACACACACCACACACACACACACACACACACACACACACACACACAGCCTCTACATAGCATTACTTAGACTCAACATTAATCAAACTAATATTATCTACACACAGGATTAGGTTTATGGAAAACAAACATACATATTCATTTACTCTTAGCAACATATCCACATACCTCTTACTCTAGCACATACCACATAGCCCTACATACTTCCATACCCCCCAAACAACATGACCCCAATCTTCCCTGACCACATAGCCAAACACCGGACGCTCACACGCGTCCGACACACCCCAACTTCCAGGAAAATCCCCTTACAACACTATGTGGCTAGACACCTTTGCACCACATGACCAGCTGGCTCTAATGAGCTCACCGGGCCAGATGCTGCGCGCGGTTCTAGTCGCAGGGGGTCCACCTGGCCAGATGATGCGCATCCCTCTAGTCACAGGGGGTCCACCTGGCTAAGGCCGCGCGTCCCTCTAGTCACATAATACACAACTAGCTGTGCCATGATCTCTATCCTTCGCTCCACTACCTTAGTCATCCTCAACCTGATCCCAAAGTGGTTTGCCACTTGTTGGAGCTGGGCCTTGGTACACTCTTCCAAAATTCTCTCATCCCTCGTCTCAATAAATTTCTTTACTTTATCCTCCTCCATCTCTATATCATCCAGCATGCACTATAGCACATACAAATTAGTAGATACTAATTTCACCGTTTTAGTCCCATAGCTGGTTGGGTAACAGTATCACTGAATTCACTGGCAACACTGTATTAGTACCCTGGCAACACTGTCTTGAAATTTGGGCAACGCTGTAGCTTGATTAACGTACCATGGCAACACTGTAGCTTGATCCACGCATCCCGGCGAAGTCGCCAGTTCTTGGCTACCGTGGTTCGAATCCTGGTGAGGTCGCCAGTTCTTGTCACGGGGGGGGGGGGGGCTGGGGCTCTGCTAGCAACCGGCTGCTAGGGGCTCAGAAGGCAGAATACTCAGCCCCTCCAACTCCCGGGATTCACTGGAGTCTCCTTGGTCCCACAGGAGAAGACCAGCAATGCCCACCACCGCAGGTCTTTGCTCCCACCACTGTAGGGGGGTGCCACTGATTCACCCTGGGAGCCTTTCAGTCAACCACGGGGAAACTGCTATTAACAGTTCCGGCCTAGACCCGTGGAGAAGTGAAGGAAGACTCAGGCTTACCTTTTAACAATAACTTCCACCGAGTCTTGCCTGCCAGACAAAATGGTTGCAGGAATTCCTTTCCCGCTTGCCTTCCCTATCTTCTTCTTAACAAGGTCGCCAGCTGGGTTAGTATATCTGCACCCCAGCGATGCAGTTCAGTGGGTGTATTCTATGCTGTTTGTTGCCAGAGTGTTGCTACTCCTGTAGATCTGCCACTGGACTGTCAGCCCAAGGTACTCTCCCATAAAAGTCTGTGTGACTATACCTCTCTCCAGCCACTACGTTGCTTGTTACCACAATGTTGACACCATTTCGGCTCTGATACTGGTCGGTTGGCCTAAGGTATATTTTTATATAAGTCTGTCCTGCTTTACCACTCTCCAGGCGATAAGAACTTCTATAGAGAATGTGATGTTCCCTAGGTGGTACTATGATAACCTTCGTGTATGCTCGTAGAGAATATTATAATGGAGGCACACTTAAACACGATGATAGACTATGTGAATTTATTGACACAAATTACATGATCACACATAAAATCATAATCAATACAGGAAAATGAAAATAAGGATAATAAATCTGGAGATCGTCAGCAACTCTTCTTTCACGACCTCCAACCACTCCTTCAACTGAGCAGATTAGAAAGGAGTCACACACTCTCTCACAGAAGGGCCTCTTCGTCAACGTCGGCACCTCCTCTTCAACTCCCCTGTCGTCCACACACACTGTCCTCTCCAACAGTCCTGGACACAAGCTGCCCTGCAGCCTATCCTACTACTAAAGTATGAATGTTATACTACAACATACATAGGTAAATATCATGGCCAATCTAGCCTACTCACACAAGGGGTAATGGGAGGGAAATTGATCTACCTTTACATTCCTGGCTCACGACGCCTGTCCCTTGATGGTGTGAGGCTCCCACGCTTCCTGAGTTAGTCCTTGACGATCCAGGAACGTTCCACAGGTCCTTGGGTGTCGTGAAGCCTTCGCGTCGTCGCCGAACCACTCCCAGAGATTCATATATCCCAATCCTGGTTCACCAGTGGGCACTGAGCTAATCACTATATGCACACACTCGTCCCTTCCACAAGGCGTTGCTCCTTGCCCTAGGAATGGTGTCGTCCCTCCAAAACCCTCAGTGAACGTGACCCGGTCACAGCTAAGCCTGCCCACAACACCTTCCAGACCCTCAGCGTCGTCGCCGACCAATTTTCCAAGTTTGGCACTCCTCTGCTCAATGAACTTGGCTTCTTCTTGCTTCCCAAAAGTGCAGGGTCTCCAATAACGATGGTGGGCTGCGATGGCTAGCTCTAATCCACTGAAAAAGGCTTGTAGAGCCTCAAATCCTTGAGAGCTGACCGAGAAACGTCCTCTCCCCTTCGTAGTCAGACCAGCTCTGAAGTTGGCGCCGCCCTGGGCACTCGGTGACGTCACGGCGGGCTCTGATTGGTCGCCCGCGACCTAAGTCGGCCAATCCGCAATCGGCTAGCGTCCTTTACAAAACGGCATATCTGCAGGTAGGGATACTGTTTCATTTACATCAGGGCGCCACTTTCCCCTTACCTACAACATATAATGTAAATTTCTCCCTTATCTGGCGGCCGGTCTGGTCGCCACATATACCAACAGACTCCCTGTATCTCAGAGAATCAGTAGGGAGAGTTGATATGACTCTTAAAGCAGGCAAACGAAAGAAATAGGAGAGGGCACCATAAAACCTGTCAACTCAGATACATCTAACTATTTAAATTCTTGCCTATCAAAGATTTGTCAGAGAATTAATTATTCGACCCTTTAAGATCAAAGAGGCTTCTGAATCTACAGTGGGGTCCTTGGTAGCTGTGACTTGTAACTGGTTAAGTTACTATCCACTGGCTTATCACTGGACCTTCAACCTTAAATGAGGGATTCTCCACATTTATGCATGATTAAAGTATTGCCTAGGTTTGAACTTACACTGTCTTGCAGCAGTCTTCTATGGACGGGTATTTTAGGCTTTCTACAGTGGTACTGAGTTTGTAACCTAGCTACGTTTTATTTAATTCAGAGAACTGTGTTCATTCACTAAAATCAAGGATGTCTCTGAGACCAGTGGCTTGGTTATTGTGACTTGTAGCTATTTAAGCTACTGTCAACAGGCTTGTCACTGAAGACTCAGTAACTCATCCTCAACTTTAAATGAGGATGTGGGAATCAGTCTCTGTGAATATAGTCAGCTGTATTTCTTTAATGAGTACAGACTTAGCTTGTACTCTGCTGACCCTAACTATTTTCCCTAAAGCCTACTTAACTAGAGGGTTAATACTAATTGTGGCAATTTACCGTTTCCTTTAGCGGTACCACCCTAGCTAATTTGTGAGCAGTGGGGTCTGCTCGTTTGTAACCTGATAGGCTACAGTGCTATGAGTCTTATTTAGACATCACAGAGCACACGTAGCTGAAAAGTTGTTTTGAGGTTATTATGTTGTGAGAGTTTAATGTTATTTAAGATAATTTGATCCACTGTACTGTGACCAAACCTTCTTGGAAGGTATTTGGTAACGGATCCTCCCTACCTACTTGTTTCGCTATTGGTAGTCCTCTGGTAAGTGTTCACTTACAGGCTGTTGCAAGGTTTCAATTTTGTTTTGCTAAGGTGCTTCTTAAAAGACGTATCTAAGACGTATCATTAATACATAATTGTTTGAGCAGTGAAGATATTACAGTTATAGGGGAGCTGCTGTTTATTATTAGTCTTCACAATACTTAGTTTCTTAATCTCATAGGTCGTTTATCTACTGGGAGCGAAATATGGATACAGTGCAAGGATTTCAGGCATTTTATCCTTGGTAATAAGATAGGTTGCCATATCATACAGCGTGAGCTTAGATTTATCTCTAAATTGCTCAATTTTACTACAATCCAAGATATAGTGTTCGAGTGTGTGCCCCTGTCTTTGCACATACACTTTACACTTTACTTCATCTAGATCCCTATACAAGCTGAACTGCCAGAGATACTTGTAGCCAAGTCTCATTCGAGCTGTGACAACATCTGTTAGTCTATTGACTTTGTTACTTGCCCCATACACATGTTTTACTTCACACATTTCATTGTGATAAATAAGGGACCTGCTGGTTCCAGTTTGCACTGTTCTATTTTCTTCAAACTCATCGAGGAGTTTTCGTTTAATGACACTTTTAAGGGACCTATTTGACAACTCAAGATTCCGTTCAATACTGTATTTACTGCAGCCTTTGCAAGGGCGTCAACTTTATCATGTTCCTGCAGGCCAATGTGAGAAGGAATCCACAAAATTGTTATATTTACCCTCATGCTAAGTATGCTTATATATCTATGTCTGGGTTCCAAGACAAGCACGTTATTACTTGATTGCATACTGTTTATTGCTAGTAGTGAGGAAAGGGAGTCAGAAATAATTAAGCAGTCTACTTCAGTGTTGTCAATAATTTCGAGTGCTACCAATATTGCTACCAACTCAGCTTGCATTGTGGATGCCAAGTTACTAATTCTTATATTCCTTTGAATTGTGCTGCCATCGGGCTGATGAGCAATATCAGCACTTCCTGCCCTCCCTGTAGCTGTATTGAGTGATCCGTCAGTATATATGGTCTGTGTTATGTTGGTTTCAGTTTGTATATTGTGAATGTGTTATATTGTGCTTAATTTAGCAGCAATCTGAGCACGAGGGTTGTTTGTGATTAGTTCTTAGAGGGGGTATAGTCAGATTGTCAAAAGGTACTATCTGCCAGGGTGGAAGGAAGTGCTGTACTCTTTCATCTGTATATACATCGTACTGTCCCATCATTTTAATATTGAGTGGTTGTTCTTTGAATCCATTTAGACTCGCTGGTTCCATTTCGTATGTGTTCTAACAGGTCAACTGACACAATGTTGTTTTTGTTATCACGCAGAAGCTTTAGTCCCATCATAAGATTGTTTTCAAATATTCTATCTCGAATGCTAAGTAGATTTATTTATTTCCGTATATTGAAAACTTTGATAGTTATAGGACAGCCAAGTATAATTCTGAGTGCTTCATTTTGCATTTTTTCCAGTCTATCAATGCCATTTTGCAAGACTAAAGCTGGTGTATGATAGTCTATCAGAGACCTTGTATATGCTAAGTACATAATTTTTGCTATTCTGACATTAACACTGTATTTAGGGCTGTACCCCACTACAATTCTGAGAGCCTTGAGTCTGTCTCTACATTGTTGATGTTGTTACAAACCGTTCATTAATGCTCGTGACCCGTACAGCAACAAAATCTTGTAGTCTAGGGACATTTACCGATGCTGCAATCTCAAGGTAGGTCACCAGTATAATCCCATGGTTTGTATAGGCAAGATTTAAAATTAATCACCCCCCTTAGGATGAAGAAATCACTCAATTAAAATTAAATATATATTATAAATATACTTAAGTTAATTATCAATATTACAGGTAAATCAACGAATGGGTAATCACATGTAAATCAAAATAAAATTATGTCTCCACAGACTAACATATTACAACAGAACAGAATAAATATAATGTTACAGACTTTACTCCTAGATGTGATCCCTCCAGTGTCCAAACAGTTACTAAAATAATGTTCTCACGGCAGGAGCCGATGTCACTTCTGCACATTTTAAGTGACAGTTTTTACTTAATATAAATCTTACTTACATGGAGCCATATAATGGGAATTACTTAACTAAATTAAGGAATGATCAGATTTACATGTATAAACAGAAATAATGTAGTTACTAATATAATAGATACATATTTGTAAAATAAAAGAATATGTTGTCAACTGCCAACATGGCAGGAAATAATATCCCACAAATATTGCCGTCATGGTGGACAATAATAGCGGTTTCCCACAGTCTTGCCAATAAGTGATCAGCACAAAACTGTAACTTTCTCACGGGAAGCTGACACACACACAAAAAAATATAATAACGGTTTCCCACGGTTCGGTCCGCCCACGGATCACCACCACAATATAACATATCAGCACATACAAGTAATGATATAAGCATACAAGAACATACAAGTACTGATATAAGCAAACAAGTAATAATATAATATACATATAATTAATGATATAATATATATGCACATACAAGTTGCTGCCTGGAAATAGTACTTATTTTATATTTATATACGTATCCAATAGGGGTACGTAACACTTCCACCTCCAAGAAAAAAAATGCACTGGATTGAAGATCAATGACATTTTTTCTGAAGTAAAAGTGTTAAGAAAAAAAATATTTCACTCATGGTTCATCATATACAAAACCTCTGGACAAAGCATCAGCAATGACATTTTGCCTGCCCGGAATATGTTTAATCTCCACATTAAATTCTTGTAGAAACAATGACCAGCGCAGAATTCGTTGGTTCTTGATTTTCATCATATTAATGAATACAAGGGATTGTGGTCAGTAAACACTAGCACCTTATTACCTCAAAGGTAAATTTAAAATTTCTTGATTGACAATATGAGACCCAACGCCTCCTTTTCTACCACTGAATAGTTCTGCTGGGCTGAATTAAATTTTCTAGAGTGATAATATACAGGATGCTCAATATTATCTAGACCAACTTGTATAAGCACAGCACCTATTCCAACATCTGAAGCATCAATGTGTAAATTAAAAGGTTTGTCAAATTGGTGACTAGCAAGAACAGGTGACGTTGACAATATGCCCTTTAAGTTCTGAAATAAATTTTGGCAATCTTGAGTCCACTTAAACTTTACTTGCTTTCGCAACAAATTGGTCAATGGGGCAGTAACTGCCGAAAAATATCTACAGTTCCGCCTAAAGTAAGCACACATACCGATAAATCTTTGGACTCCCTTCTTACTGGTTAACACTGGGTAGTCCACAATGGCTTGTAACTTATCTTGTAAAGGAATTATCTTACCTTGTCCTACTTCATGCCCAAGATAGGGTATAGTCCCTCTTGCCCAACTACACTTATTCATATTCACTGTTAAATTGGCGTTTTTCAACACCGTAAACAATTGCTCAAGGCCTGAAAGATGATCTGCCAATTCTTACTGTATAAAACAATGTCATCAAGGCAGGCCCTACAATCTGGCACATCCTTGAGTAAGAAATTCATGAGTCTGAAAAGTGGCAGGTGCATTCCTCAAACCGAATGGCATGACATTGAATTCATATGCACCCTCAGGTGTAACAAAAGCAGTAACTTCCCTAGCATAATCAGTTAAGGCAATCTGATAATATCCCTTAGATAAATCAAGTTTACTTACATAATTAGCATGTCCTATTGATTCAATACACTCCTCCAACAAGAGTAATGGAAATACATCAACAGTAGTGCTCTTCTTCAGTTTCCGATAATCTACACACAACCTCCAGGTTCCTTCAGGTTTTGGTACTAACAAGCACCGAGAGCTCCAAGTACTTTGACTTGGCCGAATGAAATTATTCTGGAGCAGGTGGTCCACTTCTTATTGAATAAGTTTCCTCCTTTCTGGGTTCACTCGGTAAGGATGTTGTCTAATTGGACTGTTGTCCAGGAGATGAATGTCGTGGGTGATGAGGTGGGTCTGTGTGGGAACCTCCCCAAACAGAGATGTATGGTTGTCCAGCAGAACCTGGAACTCATCACATTGCTCCTCCTGTAAATGACATAGCATCTCCCTGCCATTGGAACTGGAACTGAAAAGTTGAATATTAACATAATTTTCTTCAATACAATTTCCCTCAGATGGTAACTTTTCCCTAATAAAACAAGCTACCACTTCTGGTCCAACATAAGCTTTTAACCTGTTAATATGCACATTAATTTTATGTTCTGAAAGAGTAGGGTTAAATATTTTGTAAGTTAGGTCTCCCACCTTCTCTATCACTTGGTAGGGTCCGTCAAACTTATGGGACATGGAAGTCCCCAAACGAGGTTTCAACACCAACACCAAATCTCCGACAGCAAACGACCCGAGTTTAGCCCTGAACTTTTGGTCATATCTTTGTTTCATGGCTTGTTGAGTCTGTTCCAGATGTTTCTTCGCCAACTCTCGAGCCTGACACAACTTATCCTTGACCTCACTCAAGTACCAAGCACTCTGATGAACAGAGACATCTCCCAACAACTTTTCTTGGAGTATTTTTAACGGACCTCTCACTTGGTGATCAAATACAAGCTCAAAAGGTGAACACCCTAATGATGCTTGTAACCCTTCTCTGGCAGCAAACAGCACAAAAGGGAGATTCTCATCCCAATTACGTGGATAAATTTCTCCTGTCGTCTTTAACATCTGTTTCAATGTCTGGTGAAAACGTTCAAGCCCACCTTGGCTTTGTGGATGATAAGGACTGGAAAATGTGTGCTGAATCCCTTTGGATTTGCAGAAAGTTTTGAAAACTTTAGAACAAAAATTTCCCCCATTGTCACGCTGGATTCTACTAGGCATGTAGTACTAGGCTTTCCGAACAAGGAGAAAAATCGTTCAAGACACTTTATGAGATTATGAGTCTTGGTATTTCTTAAGGCATATGCCTCAGGAAATCTCGTCGACATACACATAAGAGTAAACATAAAAATGTTACCCGACTTAGTCTTAGGTAAAGGATCTACACAATCCATTACAACATGAGAAAATGGTTCATCAGGAACTACAATAGGTTGCAATGGTACTCTAGGCACAGATTGGTTTGGTTTGTCAACAATTTGACAGGGTACACAGTTATGACAATACCTGACCACATTTTTCTTTAGCTTGGGCCAGTAAAAATATTTACATATTTTATGGTACATATTTGTGATACCATGATGACCTCCCATGGGGTCATCATGTGCAGCCTGCAGGACCTGCCTACGATAAACATTGGGGACAACTAGTTGGGTTCTGGTCTCGCAATCATCTGCTGAGGGAGTTCCTTATGGTCTCCACCTTCTCATCAAAAGTCGATCCTTGAAAAAGAAACCCGTCCCTTCCTCCAATGCATCAACATTATCAGGTGCCTCAGAAATACACTCTAGTAAACTAGGATCAGTAGTCTGTATAACACTTAAGGGCAATGACTCAGACTCAGTAGCGAGCGGGCAAGAACCTAGTAGCTTGATCTCTTTTTCCCGATTGATCAGAATAAAATGGAGCCATAGCTACTTCGGCCTCACTCTCGACAACTGGGTCACTGGAGACAAGCGGGCAAGGTACAGATAGTTCAGCATCCTCGCCTTTACTTTCCATGTGGTTTAGGTTCGGCGGGGCTTCTACTACTGCCTCACTCTCATCATCCAGTCGAGTCATAAAAGAATCTTCAAGATCCACCTCCCACTCCTTTACTGAAGGGGTCCTGGTCTCGAGAACAGCTACCTTAGTGAAGACAGGATTACTCTCACCTGTTTTTCTCATTGATCTTGTTACAACACAAGCAGGGTAAATAATGCCATCATCTGCTTCTGGTTGATCTAGTACATTATTGGGATTAATTAACATTATGTGGCACTTGGTCCCTTCAACCTTTCGACTACCAAAATCATTACCAAGAATAATATCTACCCTTGGAATAGGCAGTTGTTTACTTACACCATCATTACACCATCCTGAAGTAAAATTAGAATCAAGGTTAATTTGCATTAAAGATGTTGGAAATTTCCAACACTTATCATCTACTATTGTATTATAATAACTTATCATCACTACACTAATTACAGTAGTTATTAATACCACTAACGGTAGTGTTAATATAATTTAATCTGAGCCTATTGCTAATAATATGACTCCCGATCATCTAAAACCGAGAGTTATTAATTGAAATTATTTAGTAACAGTTCTTATTTTGTTATGATCGAATGCTATGGAGAGTATAAATATCATCTCCATTTCTCGCTAGAGATCATTTATCGAGAATATGATAATTATTAAATCCCTATAATTGCAACCTAGTTCCTATTATTGCATTTCATACATAATTGCGCGGAAAAGAATAATTCGTGATTAATAATTTCTGCGGTGAATGCGAGAGCGGGTTGAGGGAGGAGACGCCATTACTTATCGACTCACGAGGCAGCCTGGCGTGGAAAGTGGCGAGACGCATGATGGCGACTGGGAGTCCTTATCGACAAGAATTACGTCGATACCCAGTTAACAAGTAACAATTACTTATCCATGTGTTCTCTAGTGCCAAGCCAGTTAATAACGCATCAACAATTGAAGCCACGACCCGTAATTACGTGTGCACAGCAGTGAACGCTTGGGATCGGCTGACGCGATCTCGGCAGACTTCAGTATTTAATACGCTCAGCTAAGTATAGAATTCTAGTTTGATGCATCATTCGAGATTTTATATTTGCGAGTAGTCTGTCGTTAGGATGTGAAATTAACAACCTCGTAACGTGAGTAAATTTCATTATGTTACTCAGTTTCATGAATATCTGAAAATAATTCGTAGCCTAATCAATTGCTACTTAAATTCTCTTGATTGCAGCGTGTATACGAGTTGCCAGCAAGGTTCTCATCAGTCGTGTTATTCACCTCGGGTTCTTTCTTTATTGGGATCCTGTGACCACGAGGACGAATGACGAATTGGCGTTATAGAAATCGTCTTAAAGCTAAGACACATTTTTCGTACAAATTTATTCAACCTGATTATTGATTCTTAGATAAGTCATATAGAATCTTTACATTGAATAATTATTGCCAGATTTGGTAATTAATGTTCATGCTCTTAACTGTGCTCAGTGTTTATGCTCAGTGATCAATGATCTTTAATATTCATGATTTGAATTACCATATATTTGAATCTATTGTAGATTAGATTTCTCATGTTATTAATCCAACAATGAACTAGTGACGAGCCACACAGGTTCCTAGATATATATGAACTTCTAGAAATAACCCCCCAATGTTGATATTTGAGGCTTTGGCTTAAATTAATAATACAGTCTTCATTATTTTCAAGTGATTATTCTTTGAATGAGTTTCCATAGACACTAGTTCTCTAGAGTCATTCTGATGATCACTATTATTTGTTTTCCCTCTTTTCTCAAAAGTGGGTAGTCCTTCGATTTCTTTCAATACAATAATCAAATAATTTAATTTCTGAGTTCAAGCCCCAGATTCCCAACATTTTGGTCCTAATCGAACCGGATACCAATTAATATTATACTATATCGGTTCTCAGACCAAAACAACATTTTGGTCCTTATCGAACCGGATAGATACCAATTAATATTAAACTATATCAGTTCTCAGACCAAAACAACATTTTGGTCTGATCAAACCGGATACATACCAATTAACATTAAACTATATCCGTTCTCACAAACCAAAACAACATTTTGGTCTCTTCGAACTGGATACAATCCAAGAAATTCTTACAACTAGTCCTGTACTAATGAGTAGTACATACATTATACATTTTTGTGCTGACCCTACCAAGGGTGGGATTCAAACATTACAGTAACTCTGATTAGAGCGTACCCATATTAATTATTTGTGTACTCATTATTTTTGTGTGTGGTTTTGAGTGTTGCTGTATGATCACCATTACATCTAATGGTGATAATGATGGGCTAGCCGGACGAAAGTTAATGGTGACATGCAGACACCACTCAAAATCTTTAGCTACATACTTGTTAGGTAGGGACATTTAACCTCAAAGTGAGGTAGAGTTGAATTTAGCCAGAATTCAGGCTATACTCAATATTAATTATCAACTAATGAACAAGTATCCCAGCTTCATTAGTAATATTCAATCAAGTCCTATGAAATTTGGACTTAAAGCTAACATGGCTACTCCTGAACAATTAAGGAGAACCTATATTGGCCTCAAAGGTCATTTATCTAGACTAATTAATAAGTCTGATGGCTTGTCTAAAGCGATTCCCATTGATTACTATCTACTAGAAACATCAGTGAGAGTAGCTAATATTAAATTTGATCAAGTTAAATCTGCAAGCCAGTCTTATCTTAACTCACTGAATGCTATTGAAACTGATCTTGAGGAACTAGATCAAATTATAGCAAATATTTCCCAGTATGAAGATGAGACTCAAGATAAATTTGATGTACTATCCAGTATAGTAAAACATCAATCCAATACAAATACTACTATGTCTCAATCCAGTAATCAATTACCTGAGGTTCGTCTACCTACTTTAGACTTACCTACATTTGCAGGACTGGATGAAGAAAATTGGGACACATTTTGGACTTCATTTGAAGTTCATATCCATAACAGGTCTTATCTTGACCCAGTTTCCAAATTCTCATACCTGATTAGTCTTCTCAAAGGGGAGGCTAAAAAGGTCATAAATAACCTAGCTCTCACTGAGAGTAATTATGTGGAAGCTATAAAACTGCTGAAGTTGAATTATTGCAACCAGGAGTTGAGTATAGCTAATCTTTATTACCAATTGCTAGATCTGAATGCACCAAGTAACAGACCAGACTCACTTCAAAGCTTCAGGCTAGAAGCAGAGTCTCTAGTGAAGGCCTTAGGTACTAAAGTTGATGTACCAGCCTCAGAATGGTCAATCAAGTTACTTTTGCAGAGGAAATTGCCTCAAAATATCTTAGCAGAAATCTGCTCACATTATAAAACCGAGTTTCTCACTCTCGAGCAAATATTCGAGGGGCTGAGAATAACAGTTAACAGGTTGAAGACTCATGATAAGATTAAACCTGAGTCTAAATCACCTAACATTGACAACTCAGTCAAACCCAAATTGACTTTGAATAAATCCAATAAATCTAAGCCTAAGACTACTCCATCCACTGGAAAAGGGAGTGGTAGTGTAGGTATTATTCTGTATCTCCCTCTGACACTGCAACTGATGTGTCTACTAAAAGGACAAATTCAGTCAGAGAGAGAAGGTGTCTGTTCTGTGATCAAGAACATCTCACCTACAAATGCACTGTTTATCCTAACTTTAATACCAGGATTAAACAACTCCAAGAATTACACAGATGCACCAAGTGCATGGGTTCTCATGATCCCAGTAAATGTGTTGTGCAGCTACGGTTATGCAGTAGATGCCACAAAGGTGTACATCATTATGCCTTATGTAGAAAAATTTCTACCCAATCTGTGACACCTGGGGAGAATTCTATGAATTCTACCACAGTACAATATTGCAAGGTACATCAAGAAATAAGTGTACTTGCTACTGAGTCAGGCAATAATACCACTCTGCCTACAGCTCAACTCAAACTAATAGACAGGAAATCTAGAGTTAACACTAGAGGTCTCTTTGATCAAGGATCACAGAAAACCTTCATCACACAACAATTAGTCGAGCAGTTAAAATTAAAACCTGCCAAAAGTGTGAGACTGAATATTTCTGGGTTCTTGACTAATAGTGGACCTCGTGAATACCAAGTAGTCAAGGTGTTAGTGAGACTTGGATCTTCCACTAGTCCAATACAAGCGGTAGTAGTAGATAAACTTCCTTCAGACCTGCAGGTCACAGGACTAGCTCGCACTGCGAGATATCTTAAACGAAACCGCATGAGGCTAGCAGATCACAAAATAAATTCTGACTGCCTCACAGATGTTGGTATACTTATAGGCGCTGACCATTATTATAAATTTATAACTGGATGCACCAGACAACACGGAATGAATTTGTTGTCATCTGCTGGAGGCAAGTTGCTTACTGGACCGGTGCTTTTCCAACAAAAACCAGCGTCAACCAACAAACAAGCTAACAATGCAATAGTGGCGTGACTAGGCTTGGAACAGTCACCCCTGCATTTCAGAGAAATATCTGAAGATAATGAGTCTGATCCACCTGTACATCGTCTGTGGGATTTAGACACTTTAGGTATTGTCCCTGAACAACCAAGTCCTGATGATATGTGGACTTACCAGCAATATCTGGATACAGTTGTCTATAAAGACAAACAATACTGGGTGAGACTGCCATGGAAGTTGAATCATCCACAACTTCCAGTTAATTATTTCATGGCAGCCTCTCAATTACAGTCACAATTAATATGGCTGAAGAAACAGCCAGATAAATTGAATATGTATCATCAATTAATTCAGCAACAACTGAATAGTAAATTTATTGAAGTTGTTGATAATGATGACAGAAAAACAGGTCACTATTTACCCCATCACGCTGTGTTGAAAGATTCATTGACAACACCAATACGTATTGTTTTCAACTGTAGTGCCAAAGTGAAGGCAAACAGCGTGTCTTTGAATGAATGTCTCCAAACGGGACCTAGCCTAACACAAAGGCTACATGATGTACTGTTACGATTCCGTACTGGTATTTTCGCTTATACTGCTGATATCAGTAAAGCTTTCCTTAGAGTAGGCTTGCAAGAGGAGGATCGTAATTACACCAAATTTCTCTGGATTAAGATCCACTGGATCCTGACAGTGATGTCATAACCTATCGGTTGCCTCTGTGCTTTTTGGAGCGACTTCCTCACCGTTTCTACTTCAAGCCACATTAGATACACATTTGAAGAAGTCAAATAGCCCTTATAAGGCAGAGATCAGTGACAACTTGTATGTCGATAATTTCCAGGGAACTACTAATGACAAATCCAAATTGGTAGAAATTTACCATGAGGCTAACCGTGAGTTATTAGGAGCCAATATGCCACTACAATCATGGGCCTCAAACAATAAATCATTAAACCAGATAATCGAGAAAGAATTTCCGGTTATCAGGTGCCTAATCAATTAAAGTTCTGGGCGTGGAATGGAACACAGGTACTGACGATGAATGTCAAGTCAGTACAAACCAATATTTCATCCCGTACCAGAGAAAATTACTCTCGTATGTCAGTCAACCATTTGACCNATAACATCATTATATTTGCCAACATCCAAGGTATAAAAACACGCAAATCCAACAAAGTTTACTTTATAGATGGTCTCCTTCATGAGGCAAATGCAGTGTTTGCAGCCCTAACAGAAACCCACACAAAGGACTACCATGATGGTGAAATATGGATCTCAGAGTACAATCTTTTCAGGTGTGATAGGAAACACCGGCTTCAGGGTGGGGTCAGCCTATACATCAAAGACACACTCATCTGTACTGAGCTGCTAAACACCTCAAATGATATGGTGGAAGTGCTGATAATCAAAATAGAGATTCTAAATGTAGTTATTGTCCTTGTATATAAGTCACCGGAGGCAAACCCTCAGCAGTTTAAAGACCAACTAATGAAAATAGAACACTGCTTGGAAACCTCACAAATCCAGCTCCGAACATCATCCTGCTTGGGGACTTCAACCTACGGCACCTGAAATGGAAGCACCTGGCTAATACAGTAATATCAGAAAGAATACCAGGAAGTAGTCTAAATGAACAGGCACATGCAAATGACCTGCTACGGATGTGCGACAGGTTTGCCTTAAACCAGCAAATAGTAGAACCAACTAGGAAGGAGAACACGCTGGACCTCATTTTCACTAATAATGGTGAATTGATCACGAACATAATGATTACAAATACCTGTTACTCAGATCACAACTTAATTGAAGTTATGACAACCATGGGGAATAGACCTTCAAAATCAGTCCAGATTCCCGGTGGAGGAGATTTCAGCAAATTCAACTTCAATAATAAACAGATGAACTGGGAGCAAATAAACAAGGACTTCACAGAAATAAACTGGGAAGAACAGCTAGAAAATGCAAACCTGAACCAGTGCCTGGAAAAAATAAGCTCAGTAGCACTACAAATATGTTCAAACCGCATACCCCTAAGAAAAAAGAGGAAGAGATGCAGATTGGAACGGGAACGTCGTTCCCTATATAGGCGAAGAAAACGAATCGCGGAACAACTTGAGAGTCGCACCCTATCTCAAGCACGGTGAAGAAGGTTAGGTAGAGAAATAGAAACAATTGAACTCAAGCTACAAGAATCATACAAAACCCAGGAGAGGCAAAGAGAGCAAAAGGCCATCAGTGAAATAGAGAGAAATCCGAAATATTTTTTCTCCTATGCAAAATCAAGATAAAAACCACATCTAGTATTGGGCCCCTGCGAAAGGGAGATGGAACTTTCACCGATGACAACAAAGAAATGAGCGAGCTACTGTGGAAGCAGTACGACTCTGTTTTTAGCGAGCCATTAAACGCACTACAGATTGATAACCCAAACGAATTTTTCATGGATATGATACCAACATCAAATCATATATCAGACGTCACCCTGTCCCTACTGGATTTTGAAGAAGCCATATGTTTATGGCTTGCCTATGCACTCTGCACCAGGCCCGGATTCTTGGAACTCCATATTCATCAAGAACTGAAAAAACCATTATCGCAGGCCCTTCACATTCTGTGGAGACAAAGCCTAGATACTGGCGTTATTCCTGATATACTGAAAACTGCAGAGATAGCAACACTTCATAAAGGAGGAAATAAGGCAGAGGCAAAAAATTACAGACCGATAGCGTTAACATCGCACATCATAAAAAATTTTGAGAGAGTGCTAAGAAGTAAGCTCACAAAATACATGGAATCACAGCATCTCCATAACCCCGGACAACATGGTTTCAGAACAGGGCGCTCTTGCCTGTCGCAGTTGCTGGACCACTATGATATGGCATTAGATGCAGTCTTTCTATGAACCATAGAAGGGGAGGAAAGATAAATGGACCTTCCTCTCCCTCTCCCTTCTATGAAGAAAGACTGCGCCTGCAACCCTCTTGTAAGATGCATAGTCTTGATGTTGACTCTCTGTTTACAAATGTTCCGCTAGATGACGTTCTCTCTTTCCTTAGACGGAAGGCGTCAGAAGGCCTTCTTCCTCTCCCTCTTCCTACTGACGTTTTCCTCGATCTCATTAGAATATGTGTTGAATCTAATTCTTTCTCTTTTAACGGTAAATATTACACTCAAACTTTCGGTGTCGCTATGGGTTCCCCTCTCTCCCCTGTTCTTGCTAATTTCTACATGGAATATTTCGAAACTGTTCTTCTTCCTTCTATTGATACTCGTCCCTCTCTCTGGCTTCGCTATGTTGATGACATTTTTGCTTTATGGCCTCATGACCTTAATCTTTTCCAGCCTTTCCTCGCCTCTCTTAACAATCTGGCTCCTTCTATCCATTTCAAAGTTGAGTGGGAATCTAATTCCCTCCTTCCTTTTCTTGATGTTCATGTTCACAGCTCTGTGTCTGGGTTCTCTTTCTCTGTCTACCGTAAACCCATGCACAGTGGCATGTACATTCACTTCTTTTCCTACCATCCTCCTTCTGTTAAGAAAAATGTCCTCGTCTCTCTCTTCCTCCGCGCTACGCATCAGCGACCCTCAGTTTCTTGATTCTGAAATTTCCTTTATCTACAAATCATTCTCTCGCCTTGGTTATCCTTTGCATTTCATCAACTCTGCCTACTCTCAAGCTAAACGAAATTTCTTTCATCCTAAACCTGCTTCCAACAGTAGTAGCACTGTACTATGCCTTCCCTTCATATCTGAACTCAAAACTTTTACCAATACCTTTCGTCCTCTTGACATTAAACTCGCCTTTCGACAAACTAACACACTTCGTAGCAATCTAGTTCACACTGCTCCTCCTGCTTCAAATGCTGCTGGTGTCTACTCTATTTCCTGTTCATCTTGTCCTCTCCAATACTTTGGCGAAACTGGCCGTACACTGAATGACAGACTTAAAGAACTCAAGAGAAGTGTTAAGTCTGCAGACACTAACAATGCTCTCTTCTGCCATGTGAGGGATTCTAATCATCCCATTGATTGGTCTTCCTCCAAAATAATCTTTCCTGCCTCTACTCTTCACAGACGCCGTCTTGTAGAACCGGCTCTTATACACAAAGTACCCAACATGAACATGAGTCCTGGCTTTGTTGCTGTGGACTCTTCCCTTTCACAGTACATACTCAAATGCTCTAATCTTTCTAACAAACGTGACTTAACATAAGCTTACCCCTTCCATTTATCTTTCTTTCTCTTTCCTTTTCTTTCTCTCTTCTCCTACGCTCCCTTGCTATCCTCTTCTTATTCCTATTACTTTTCCGTCGGTGGTTATAATGGGAGCTGCCTCGTATGGGCCAATAGGCCTTCTGCAGTTCTCATTATTACTACTATTCTCTTCACCTTACTTTCCTCCTCACCTCTCTCTTGCCTATTTATTAACCGTTCTCTACCTCCTCATCACAAGCGACTTGAGAATGGTCCAGGACGGACCGAAACGTCATCGTCCCTTCAACTTCTAGTGTGTGGTCTGGTCAACATACTTCAGCCACGTTATTGTGACTCATCGCCTGCTTAGGGAATTGTTATATTGAGATAAAATTCCTAGTATGATCATTCCTCTTCCTCCATGAAGCACTTATTCACGGTGGTTTTAAATTTTACTATAAAGAGGAAATCAAAGAATTCTATCAAATTATTGATTAAACTCAATCTAAGATGGCAATTGCAAATGAAAGCAGATTAAAAACGAAGTTTTTTATCAAGTGTTAGGTAAAGGAATAGTCACCGTGAACATGTGACTACTGAGGCAATTATCCCTTTGCATGTTCTAGAACTTTAAAATTTCGATCATTAGACTATTAGTATGGTTAGTAAAATTAGTGTCTAAACACAATGTATTTACCTTATTGTGTTAAGGGTTAGTATTTGGGGTGTCGGAAATTTACTACATATTTCCAGGGGAAAGAAAACATGGATCACAGTTCACTGTTCAGTACACTGATTCAATGATGCTCCTTCCCCCCCCCCTCCCCCTCGAAATCATAAGCTTATATTTCTGTTAGTATAGTGGTACTGTGCATACAGTACAGATGTCCTGTATTAAGAGTTGCAGGTTGCATGAACCTAAATTACCTGATCCTGTGTCACTGCTCTGCTAGCAATCGGCTGCTAGGGGCTCAGAAGGCAGAATACTCAGCCCCTCCGACTCCCGGGAATCACCGGAGTCTCCTTGGTCCCATAGGAGAAGACCAACAATGCCCACCACCGCAGGTCTTTGCTCCCACCACTGTAGGGGGGTGCCACTGATTCACCCTGGGAGCCCTTCAGTTAACCACGAGGAAACTGCTATTAGCAGTTCCGGCCTAGACCTGTGGAGAAGTGAAGGAAGACTCAGGCTTACCATTTAACAATAACTTCCACCAAGTCTTGCCTACCAGATAAAAAGGTTGCAGGAATTCCTTTCCCGCCTGCCTTCCCTATCTTCTTCTTAACAAGGTCGCCAGCTGGGTTAGTATATCTGCACCCCAGCGATGCAGTTCAGTGGGTGTATTCTATACTGTTACCAGAGTGTTCTACATCTAAACAGTGTTCGGCATCTGGCAACAGTATTCTATACTGTTGCCAGATGCCAGAGTGTTGCACTCCTGTAGATCTGCCACTGGACTGTCAGCCCAAGGTACTCTCCCATAAAAGTCTGTGTGGCTTTACCTCTCTCCAGCCACTACGTTGCTTGTTACCACAATGTTGCCACCATTCCGACTCTGATACTGGTCGGTTGGCCTAAGGTACACTTTTATATAAGTCTGTGCTGCTTTGCCACTCTCCAGGCGACAAGAACTTCTATAGAGAATGTGATGTTCCTAGGTGGTACTATGATAACCTTCGTGTATGCTCATAGAGAATACTGTAATGGAGGCACACTTAAACACGATGATAAACTGTGTGAATTTACTGACACAAATTACATGATCACACATACAAACACAATCAATACAGGAAAATGAAAATAAGGATAATAAATCTGGAGATCGTCAGCAACTCTTCTTTCACGACCTCCAACCACTCCTTCAACTGAGCAGATTAGAAAGGAGTCACACACTCTCTCACAGAAGGGCCTCTTCGTCAACGTCGGCACCTCCTCTTCAACTCCCCTGTCGTCCACACACACTGTCCTCTCCAACAGTCCTGGACACAAGCTGCCCTGCAGCCTATCCTACTACTAAAGTATGAATGTTATACTGCAACATACATAGGTAAATATCATGGCCAATCTAGCCTACTCACACAAGGGGTAATGGGAGGGAAATTGATCTACCTTTACATTCCTGGCTCACGACGCCTGTCCCTCGATGGTGTGAGGTTCCCACGCTTCCTGAGTCGGTCCTTGACGATCCAGGAACGTTCCACTGGTCCTCGGGTGTCGTGAAGCCTTCGCGTCGTCGCCGAACCACTCCCAGAGATTCAGATATCCGAATCCTTGTTCACCAGTGGGCACTGAGCTAATCACTATATGCACACACTCATCCCTTCCACAAGGCGTTGATCCTTGCCCTAGGAACGGTGTCGTCCCTCCAAAACCCTCAGTGAACGTGACCCAGTCACAGCTAAGCCTGCCCGTCACACCTTCCAGACCCTCAGCATCAAGCGGCGCCGCCCAGCGTCGTTGCCGACCAATTTTCCAAGATTGGCACTCCTCTGCTCAATGAACTTGGCTTCTTGTTTCCCAGAAGCGCAGGGTCTCCAATAACGATGGTGGGCTGCGATGGCTAGCTCTAATCCACTGAGAAAGGCTTGTAGAGCCTCAAATCTTTGAGAGCTGACTGAGAAACGTCCTCTCCCCTTTGTAGTCAGACCAGCTCTGACATTGGCGCTGCCCGGGGCACTCGGTGACGTCACGGCGGGCTCTGATTGGTCGCCCGCGACCTATGTCGGCCAACCCGCAATCGGCTAGCGTACTTTACAAAACGGCATATCTGCAGGTAGGGGTACTCTTTCATTTACATCAGGGTGCCAATTTCCCCTTACCTACAACTTATAATGTAAATTTCTCCCTTATCTGGCGACCGGTCTGGTCGCCATATATACCAACAGACTCCCTGTATCTCAGAGAATCAGTAGGGAGAGCTGATATGACTCTTAAAGCGGGCAAACGAAAGAAATAGGAGAGGGCACTGTAACATACCCCTCCCCTTAAAATAAGAATCATATTGGTTAGTAAATCCGGGAGAGGGCATCTGCTACCACATTCTCCCTCCCATTAATGTGCCTGATTTCTAGCCAGTACTCTTGTAACAGTAGGGCCCATCTTGTCAGCCTTTGGTTCGAGTTCTTCATCCTGTGCACGAACGTCAAGGGGTTATGATCGGTGAACACTCGCACCGGTCTAGTACCTCCACCCACATAGACGTCGAAATGCTTCAGTGCTAGGATCAGGGCTAAGGCTTCTTTTTCCACTGTACTATAAGTCCTCTGGTACTTTTCGAATTTCTTTGAGTAGAATGCCACTGGACGGTGAACTTCGTCCTTCTCTTGAGCCAACATGGCCCCAATCCCCACATCGCTAGCGTCGACGTACAAGATAAAGTCTGATTCAAAGTCAGGCGAAATCAGCACTGGCGCTTCGGTTAACAACTGCTCGAATGATTCCTAGCATGCTTCCCCCCATTTCCATCTAACGTTCCTAGATAGCAATTCAGTCAGAGGGTGTGCCACTGTCGAGAAGTTCTTGCAAAATCCTCTATAGTATCCAATCATCCCTAGATATCGTAACAATTCTTTTCTCGTCCTGGGATTCAGATATTCTTTGATTGGCATCACTTTCTGGTCTACTGGAGTCACTTTCCCTTGACCCACGATGAAACCTAAGTATTCTAATCGGGCCTTTCCGAATTCCCTCTTGGCCAGATTAACTGTCAGGTTTGCTTCTTCCAACCGTTGGTACAACTCCGTCAGTCGATTCATGTGTTGTTTCCAGCTATCGGTGTACACCACTATATCGTCTATGTTCACGGCGCAACCTTCCATCCCTCTTAGCACTTCGTTCATCATCCTCTGAAAACAACTTCTGCTGTTCTTCATACCAAACGGAAGCACTTTGTACTAGTACAATCCGTCTGGAGTAGCAAACGCTGAGATCCTTCTTGCACTCGGAGACAAAGGGATTTGATAATACCCTTTCAGCAGGTCGACTTTGGTGACAAACCTTGCGTTTCCAACTTGGTCGATGCAATCACTTATCCGGGGCATAGGGTGGGAATCCGACACGGTTATGGAATTCAATTTGTGACAGTCGGTGCAAAAACGATATGACCCATCACTCTTCTTGACCAGCACACAGGGCGAGCTCCACTCACCATTGCTGGGCTCAGCGAGATCATTTACTAGCAGATATTCCACCTCCTGTCGCAGGATCTT
The DNA here is from genome assembly GCA_020271785.1 of Procambarus virginalis. Lineage (NCBI taxonomy): Eukaryota > Metazoa > Arthropoda > Malacostraca > Decapoda > Cambaridae > Procambarus > Procambarus virginalis. Next base: position 12,916,806 of record WNGS01021324.1, read on the forward strand.
CCTCTTCTTCATGATCTTCCACCCGATAAGCGCTCTGCATGATTGGCTTTCCTCCGCGCACATCTACCTTGTGCACAACACTCTTGTGCCGTCAGGGCACATCCGTGAAGAGTGACTTGTTCCTCCTTACTAGGGTCACTAGTTCTCTTTCCTTTATCCAGATGTCGTAGCTTCTCTTCTAGGTACGTCAAACTCTCTGTATTTGACAGGCGTGTACCATCGGCACTGGCCCACTTCTCTTCCTCTGCTGGCGACACTTAGCTCATCTCCATACACAGAATCAATTTCCATTCTTGTGACTGTGTTACTCCCTTCACTCTCGCGCTCTCTTGCTCCTCTGGGAAGTATGGCTTCAAACGGTTGACATAACATACTTGCGTCTTGTTGGGGCAATTCGGCTTGCTGACCTCATAACATACAGGACCCACATGCCGAACAACCGAGTATGGACCACCAAAGCGTGATTCCGTCACTCTACCTCTCCCAGGTAGCAACATCATGGCTCCTGCCTCGAACTCCCTTGGGACAGCCTTCTTGTCGTAGCAGATCGACATCTTCTCTTGAGCCGTCTTCAGGTGCTCAGCAGCCAATTCCTTCGCCATTTCCAATCGTTTGTGGAATCTCTGCACATACTCTTCCACTGCCACTAATGTCTTCGCCGTCAACTGCTCCTTCAGCATCAATAACGGACTCCTTACTTCGTGCCCAAACACTAGTTGGAATGGAGAGAATCCCAGAGACTCATCTATAGCATCTCGGATCGCAAACAGGGCTGGACAAACAGCCTCATCCCATTCCGCTCCCTGTTCTGCACAATACACCCATAAGATGGTCTTCAGAGTGGAGTGGAACCTCTCAATCGCTCCCTGCGATTGAGGTCTATAAGGTGACGATCGTAGTTGGGCTATTCCCCAGCTCGCAACAGCCTGCCTAAACCACCTCGACTGGAAAACACTTCCACAGTCGGACTGGATTTCCTTGGTCACACCTACCCAAGCAAAGAACCGCTGAAGGTGTCCCATGACGCAACTCGATGTCACCTTCTGCACTGGGATCACCTCCGGAAATCTTGTCGATGCACACATGATAGTCAATAAGTAATTATATCCCTTTCTGGTCCTAGGTAGTGGTCCCACAACGTCGATTATTAGGCGTTCAAACGCAGGAACTGGAACCAAAGGTGCTTTCGGGATGGAAGGGACGTTCTTCCCTGCCCTCTGGCACGGGAAACATGTCTTGCAGATTCTTCTTACATCCGCGTCCATGCCTGGCCAATAAAAATGTTCCCGAAGCCTGCTTAAGGTCTTGGATACTTCCAAGTGATCCGTGGGATCCACTGAGTGTGCAAGCTTCAGTACCGCGCCTGAGTCGGTGACTCGGGTCCGGCGAGACCTCCTTCCACCTGCCGTACCAACTCAGGAAACTCTTCCTTTTGCAGCTCACCTAGACGGGTGCGGTCAATACCTAGAGGACTGGTGAGAGTAACTCGGACACTCCTATCCAACCCTTCCCCACCTGTTGCTTGTCCTCTGGCCTCCTCTCGGAACAAATGATCGAGCCCCAGGTCACCCGGCATGTTCTCTTCGGCGTGACTGGATCTGCTCACATCATCTTCCCTGATGCCTCGTCCCGACGTCACCGCGTATACCGGAAATGCCACCCTCGCAATTTCCGTTTCGCCACTGCTGGCGCCTGTCCTGCTGCTCTGTCGATAGGGCTCTATACACTCCTCACCCTTAATCAAATTCCGGAGAACACATCCCCCACATGAGTCATTCCCTAGGATCACCTGAGCTTCCATCCTGGGCAGTAAAGCACAGACCCCTACTACGAGAGTCTGACAACCATAGTCTGAATTAAGAGTCACCTCATGAAGGGGCATCCTCACTTGTCCCCCCAACGTCCTTATCAGGGCTTCCCCTGTACTGGAACGTCTGTAGTCATCGGGGAAGAGGGATTCACTAACAAGGGTGAAGTCGGATCCAGTGTCCCTCAGCATCCTTGCTGGCACAGGATCAGCTCCTCTTATCATCACTGTCCATTCACAATGGGGTGAATCCTCTTCTCCCTCATCACCGGCATATCACCTGAATTATCGTTGTCTCCTTCGCTTCCAATCCTCACGAAAGCCACGTTCCCACCGTGCCTGGGGCGACCGCACTCCCTTGCAAAGTGTCCTGGTCCCCCACAGTTGTAACACCAACCGCCTCTCCTGGGCTACCCTCTACCAGTCACTCTGGTAGCACCAACGGTAGAGGCTCCCTGGGTCCTCCTAGGACTCCCCGTCGTCGGTTCCCGGGCAGCGGCACTCGCTCCCGAGCTAGGTCCACTGCTCACAGCTTGGGGCTTCCTCCCCGTGTCCCTTGAGCTCTTGAACCGGGTTACTTCATCGGGCACACTACTCTTGGGAGAGCCCCCACCCATCCTCGCTCTTCCTGAACTCCTAAAGTTCCCTACCGACCTGGGGTAAGGCGAGTGTTTGGGCGGCCTCTCCCTCCTGAGATGTAGTTCCTCCTCCAGCATGTCGGCTCGGGCTGCTGCAGCCTTCATGTCCTTAATACCTGCTTATCTGACCCGTATTCGCAACTCAGGATGGAGCACTGACATAAACTTCTCCATCACTATCAGTCGTTTGATCTCATCCGCCGACTCCGCTTCCTCCGCTTTCAACCATCGTAGGAATTTCCGTTCCATATCCCTGGCGGTCTCGGCATAAGACTTTCCCGACGCTCTCGTATACTCTTTGAACCGCTTCCGATACATCTCCGGAGTCAGCCAGAATGAGTGGAGCACCGCATTCTTAATCGCGTCGTAACTAGCACACTCCTCTAGGTCCAGCATGTTGTAGGCTTCCCGGGCCTCACCAGTCAACCTGCCCTGGACCAGAGCAGCTCAATCATCTTCCGGCCACTCCTTCAGAGTCGCTATCCGTTCAAAGTGTTCGAAGAACGCCTCAGCTTCTTGTGGTTTGAACGTAGGTAAGTCACGTTCCCTTACTTTGAGGTCATCCCACTGTGCAGGTAGTGAGGGCAGCCCACACTGAGCGCGACGCAATTCACCTTCTTTCTTTGCCTTTATCTCCTCCAGTTGCAGTTGTCTCTCTCCTTCTCGCCGCAGCCGAGCTTCACGTTCCTCTCGCTGCAGCCGTGCTTCTCGCTCACGCTCCTCTCACTGCAGCTGAGCTGCACGTTCTTCTCGCAGCATTTGAGCTTCTCTCTCCTCTCGTCACACCTGGGCTTCCAGTTGCATCTTCATTATTTCCATTTGCACGCTCCTCTTACTACAGCTGGACCTTCCACTGCTCCCATGTTCACTGTGAATTCTTCCCACACTGGTAGGCGCTTGGGGTAGCTCTAGTCGGGACGGTTCATCTTGCGACGGCTCTTATTAGGACGGCTCTCCTTGAGACGGCCTTTCTTTAGATGGCTTCTCTCCCGTCGCCTCCTCTCGAGCCGTGAGCATTAGTGTAGTGTATTATGTGACTAGAGGGACGCGCAGCCTCAGCCAGGTGGACCCCCCCGCGACTAGAGGGACACGCATCATCTGGCAAGGTGGACCCCCTGAGACTAGAACCGAGCGCAGCATCTGACCCGGTGAGCTCATTAGAGCCAGCTGGTCATGTGGTGCAAAGGTGTCTAGCCACATAGTGTTGTAAGGGGATTTTCCCGGAAGTTGGAGCGTGTCGGACGCGTGTAAGCATCCGGTGTTTGGGTATGTGGTCAGGGAAGATTGGGGTCATGTTGTTTGGGGGGTAGGAGAGTATGTGGGCTATGTGCTAGAGTATGAGGTAAGTGCTCTAGAAGGTCAACATATGTTGATGTGGTAGGGGAGGGAGGAGATAGGGAGTGTGAGGGAGCGTGCAGGGAGCTTCCCCTCTGGCTGGAGAGTGTTTAGGACCATTTTGTGGTTTGTGGTTTTTGACGCCTGGCGTTCGGCATGGCGTCACTTGAGAGAGTGTCATGTTGGGTATGGTGGGAGAGAGAGAGAGAGAGAGAGAGAGAGAGAGACAGACAGACAGACAGACAGACAGACAGACAGACAGACAGACAGACAGACAGACAGACAGACAGACTGACACACAGACAGACAGACAGACAGACAGACAGACAGACAGACAGACAGAGAGGAGAGGTTCTTAAGATATGAATGAGATGAGGCAGCAGTAGGCAGAGAAGGTCTGTTTTATGTAACAATGCACAGGGCTGTGACAGAGCAGCAGGACGGAAGTGGACCATTAACCTTAAATGCTTTTCAATGTCTACAGAGAGGACTGAGAGATGCTCACCCCAACAGGGCTCACTTCTGTCAGCAGGCCATCACCTGTCCACCATCAATCACTTCTCATTTGACTGGGATCGTTTCTCTTTTCTAGCACAGGTGGCGTCATATCTCCACTCAGCAGAGATTATATGCAATAAACGGGGAAAAGTAAACACATTATATAAATTTATTTCTTTTATTAAACACTTAAGCGCTTCACAACGATAATAATAATAATAAGACTTCTTGGTGGTTTAGCTAGCAGATGGGGAAAGGCTTTCATTCAGTCCATCGAATCTTCTGGTCATCCTAGTCTATCATTCAATCTGTAGAAAGGCTTTAGGTAGTAGACATGCAGATTGGGAGTCATTCATCCGCTCCATTGATCCTTCCCAGCACGCTAGTCAACCTGTCAATCTGTAGAAAGGGAAAAAAGGTTATAAGTTTTTTGTTTGTCAATGTTGTAAAAATAAACACAGACATTATTATGTTCATCATTCAATCCTAACATAAAGTATTACTCACCCCACCATCATCCTAGCCAACTTCGTCACACAACGTTTCACACTCAGCATCATTGGCGTTTAAGCAGAAAGTTTGCTTACACACAGGCATTTTCATCTGAGCATAATTGAATATCAACACTTTTTCATCATTCTTGCGAAATTGTCCATATTTAAATGCTTCATCAAAGTGAAGCAGGGCGGCCTCCAAGCTTAGTCTGGAAAAATGATCGGCAAAATAAACGGCATAATTCCCACAGAAGTAACTATTGAGGGATTGTATCCTTTTTTCATAATATATAGGACATAGTCTTGGAAGTAGGACATAAACTCTTCGAAATATCTTGAATAAGATCCTATTGCAGGATTAGCGTAACTGTCTAGTATAACTATCTCGCTTCTACCTTCTTCCTTATTTACATAGAATGTTATCCAATGTCCCATTTTATTATGTGAACCAGACTCCAGAGTGTTGATTATGAACACCACAGGTCTTTTTTTATGTATTTTTGTCAGTATTTTCCTTACGTCATCAGCTAGGAAACATCCTAGGTAGTTTACCTTATCACCTAAATTGCTTCTGATAGCCTCATTTATTTCCAAACAATTCATATTAATATTTATCCTCGCGTATCACAAATAACGCGACGATCTGCGTTAATGCTGATCACACCTGTTGTAGACCGTAAACTAGAATGACTTTATTTCTAGCCACACCGCGTTTAAATTCCAAAGCAATCCGCAGATTACCACTTTTTTCAATCGGGGTGGTGTCATCTATATCCTCAGGTTGTAAATTAAAGGCCAGTATGGTTCCACCATTCACATATGTATCATAAGACAATATATGTCTTTATCGAAGCCTAAGGCTTGTAATGCTGTGTAATACAACTTGGCGCAGTATGAGGGAAGTCACACCCAATATTGACAATATTAGTGCTATTCTGCGATATTAATACTTTACTAAGCTCGCAGTTTTCCAAATAAAGCGGGTTGCGATTATATGCACCAGACACGGCCTCCATATCAAGGATGATCATATATAAATGTTCTGGTATAACAGTCCCCCACGGTTGGTCCATCGTTATCGAGCGCTGACCTGTGCCCAATATATTCGTTTTGTATAAGTTTTATTAAAAGTATATGTAATAGGAGAGTTGTTCTGCACCATGGCTTTATTAACGGCTACTAATCCTTCCGGGTATGGCAATACCCGATCCACCCATAGTCGTGTAGACTTGATATTGTATTTAAAATTAGCGTGTTCATTATCGCTGAGTATAAGCCATTATCAGGTTGAAGTTCGAGCCGCACCCTGATGTCCACATTATCCAAAACATATTCACTAACTGATGTGACATCCAGCATTAGTTTAAACAAGTATTCACGCCACTCGTTTTCATATCAGTCATCCGTTGCTTCTCCCCAGCCGAGGCGTTAGTGAAATAACCAGCTTCAATTTTACCAGGATCGACACGGTTAAAAAACTGTGACAGTTATCATAGCGGTAGCCTTTACCCCAGAAATCGTAGATAATAACTTTATGTATGACCAGAATGAGAATAATGAGCNGTGACGAAGTCTCACCAATGGAGGCTTGGGGCTTAACCCTACAAAACCGGGGGGAGTGGAGAGGATCAGTTATGGGTAGCCAAAGAAAAGCCTCGTCAGGTTTAATGTAGCTAGGACTACCAAACGCAAATTTTTATCTCTGTCCAACAAGGGGCCTTGTTGTCACGTGGTTGTGTGAAGTTATTTGTTACCATGCATCATTCTTTCAAACGTGTGGGGTCGGGTACCAAGAAATTATCTTCCGAGCATCTTCAAAGTTGTAATCATCCCCCCCCCTCCTCCCTTTTTTCTTTCCATACTGCATAGTACATTCTTCTAAGCCTGTGCTAGACCTCTTTAATCACCCCCCCCCTCATCCTCGTCCCAGCTTGGACACCCAGCTAGCCATCCCTCAAGGGTGAGTGACCCCTCCAGCGGTGGTCTGAGGGTAGGGGAGCGGAGGGAGGTGGGGGACGCATGGCGGGTACATCTAGTGCCAAATATTAAAGTTTTACGGACTGTATACATCTTTAGTGCTAACGTATTCCATATCGTATTCCCTCGTATTCCAGGGACCTGCCCGAACGCTACGCGTACTAGTGGCTGTACAAAAATGTAACAACTAACCAAATACATTTTATTCATTCTACAAGCCACAATTTTATCTGCCAATGTCTTCTAGACTGACTGTCTCAACACGAACTTGTGATAAGACATTTCTTGCACTCATCTTTTATTCTTTAAAGAACAAAAAGATGAATGTAACTGCAAGTTATCATGGACATTTATACATGTCTATAAAATCGGTATTTATAAAAAACTGTTCACTGGATCAAGCGCTTTACATTTAACATTACAAAATCTATCAATATGATAGACTTTCACACTAATTCACCATTAATGAGATTGTTGTATATTAGCACAAGCAACGTCTTGCCCAAACCCTTTGACTCGTTACTATATATGCACAGTAATGCACATTTACACCTGTTCAAGGGATCAAGCGCTGTAACAAGTCAATGTGACTGCGCCACAGATATTACCTGAAGTTAATTGCTATTCATACCGTTGCCTTTTGTTTCAGCCAGTGAGCACTGCACATTGAAACTGAACAATATAACTGCTTGAGGATAGGAATTCGTGGTAGGTTAAGCAAATGTGACATTTCTCTATCTTTATATTATATTCATTTGTTCTAGTTGTACAGTAATTAGAGGCAATTCCCTGCTGATATCCGAGATAAATTAAAGATGGTATATAGAGAACTAAGTTGGTTAAAGGTGCGAAAGCGTATTCAGGTATACAACTTTCCATCAGCTACTTCAGTAAATGTAGACAATCGCTTGCGTTGCAAGTGCATTAATCAAATTAAAAATCACGATAGGCTTGGAAATACAACTTTCCATCAGCTACTTCAGTAAATGTAGACAATACGCTTGCGTTGCAAGTGCATTAATCAAATTAAAAATCACGATAGGCTTACAGGCTATATTGCAAATGATTGCCAGACTAATAAGCTCTTTATTCAGTGTTAAATTAGTATAGGAGACTAACAAACTCATACATTATTCCATGTTATTTGTAACTGGGTTCATTATGTTATATCAAAAGAAATAGTACAAGATGTTAAATTATTATAGGCTTCGTGTGTGTGTGCACAAGTAAGATCAACTCACACATTGGTGCAGTGAGCAGCTGTGAGGACAAATTGCTTGCCGATAAGGGACGCCCCACAGTAGGCTGCCTTGGAGGGCACGTGGACGAGCGCAGCTTGCCACGGCCAGTCTCCTGACGACGTCAGCTTTCCCCCGAGGATCCTCGCCTGCACGTTGCTCATGCCACATCCTTCAACACCGGAGGGGAAACAAGAAAATACACAGATTTTCTTCATAGGGAAAATGGAACGCTGAAGTAAGATGGAACTTTCAGGGATTAATGTCAACTTCACCTCAAATAGTTTAACTAGGCAAAAACTTCATGCTAAAAATATTTACTGTAAATAAACCGATTCACAAGTTAATTATCCTATGTTCAAACTTTATGGATGCCCTTTAAAATTTAAGAGGTCCATATTTTTTTATTTGTATTTATAAAGTATTTATACATGTACAACCCATTTTATTTGCTTCACTAACCAGGAAAGAAATATTTAAATTCGTGGACTCAAACTAGTTTCGTATTAAAAAAAAGTGAAAGTTATAAAATGTTTTTTTATAAAATCTTGAGCCAGCACCCTGGGGCCGGCCCCACACGCACGCCGTCTTCTTTCAAGGATCTTCAGATATATTAAGTTTCCGTGATTTCAATGTATGCGTTTTTTTTAAATTTAGGTTTATCCCTTTCCATGAAATCAATTTTTTTTCCAAGTATTAGTACGCGCTACATAGGCTTCATCGATAAACACGCGTAAGTGCATCTGCTTTACATGTTCCAATTTAGGCCCGAATACCTCTTAAAAATCATGGATATTGGCAACATTTATATATCATTCAGTCTAAAGCAGCACTTACATTCACAATTAAGACTTACAATTCAATTAAATGTTTTAATAAAAAATGTTATTCTACCGTGATGAACGGAGGCGTGTTTAAACTCCAACTCTAATTTAGACGAGTTCTATTGACTTAATATCAACCAAGCCAGATGTAGCCTGACAATATTTTAACAATTGAATAAACATGATAATTGTCACTCGTCAACCTGTGAGTTAATATTTATTCCTAGTCTAAGAATACTCAAGCTCACAGTATTATGAAATTTAGTAACATACTGTAATAGAACTGAACTATATAAAATCATAACTTTTCATTTTACCCTACATGATATTTAAAATAAATAAAGCCAACTCACACTCTTGCTATCCTAGTACAGCTTAGGATAAAAATATTGCCCAGAAATTTAAATTTCATAGACCTATGTGTTTAGGCTATTTTCTGGAGTAGCATGTTTAGATTTCCAATGTCATTGATTCCCAGTCACCAATGGGAGCACTGGTTGTGCCCCCAATGGTGCACCGGCCAATTGGTCCACCAGCCCCATTGGCGTTTACGAGGGGAAAAAGAATGCGACTGACGAGGTCAGGCACACTAACATTGTTTAGCATTAATGCTAAATCAACATCCTCTATATACTGTGCGATGGCTGCAGATCTGACGTTATCCACTCAATATTAAAAAAGTTTAGTACCATTAAGTCAGACATTAAAATGAACTGTATAGTAGAAGACGCCTTACATTTATCTGTATAAATTTATTACCTTCTCACCACATTAATAATTAAATTATACCAGTTAAAAGTTTACAAGGCACTTTAGCGTATCCAAATTCGAACTCTCAATTGGGTCACATTCTTAAAGTGACAATTGGTCGAAACTGGTTGTCAGAGCAACGACCTTCCTCTTTATTGGAATCGGCATTTGAAGCTATTATAATATAGAGTAAAATTGCTTGAACATTGTTCCATCTTTTATCCTATTTTAAAGTTTATCTTATACCTTCCGAGAACTACACACACACACACACACTAGCTTCACGTTTACGCTTGATCAGGTCCCAACCACATGGGCTGGACGTAGAGCGACGGTCTCACTTCATGCAGGTCTGCGTTCAATCACCGATCGCGCAAGTGGTGGGGCAACATTCCTTCGTCCCATCCCAAATACTTATCCCTCCAAGTGCTATATAGTCGTAATGGCTTGGTGCTTCCCCTGATAACACTCACTCCCTCCCTCCTGATAATTGAGGCGATATAAAGAATCACGACTCTTGATATATGGATAATGGTATGTGGGCGACGCCCAAGATGTTTGTCAATTTTTTATATATATAGCTCATATTTATTGATCAATGACATGGTTATGGGTGATAAAGGGTAATCATTAGAAGATATGGCCAATATGTCTTTAAACCCAGAACCATTACAATAATCATACGGACGTACGTACCAAGAGCATCGTAGTTGGCGTTGTCGTGAAGTTGTTCAGTGTGTTCCACCTTCCTCTTGCTAGCCGGTGCTCGCCGTTGTCCATCACCCACACCAGACACTCTGCTAGCGTGCAAGACGTTTGCTTCTCTTTCTCTCAGCTTTAAAGTATTTAGAAGGTCGCGGATGCTGGAGTCCCCTCGTGTAAGCCGATAGAACTGGATGATCTCTGCATCAGCAGCATCGCCATCTATTATGCGTTTCAAGGTTTCCAATCGAGAGTGTTGCCCGTGTGTAGCGTTGTAGGCTTCGTCAACATGTCTAGTACTGGTTACCGGTTGCCTGCTTAAGCGGTTGTCGTCTGTGTCCTCTTCAGACGTATAAGATTGAAAGTTTGGAGGATAAGTGGCCGGGTGGAGGCCAGCAGGGAACATAACCCTGGCCAGGTCTAGGGCAGGGCCGCCAGCAGGTAGTACTGGCCCACCCAACACCACAATCAACATACCAATACCCAAAAAATACTTCATATTCCTTCAAATTCTCAAGTTACGTATGCAAATTTACTCAAGTCGACAATTCAATATAGAAGCTCTTATCACTTCACATGTACATATAGGGCTTATCGCATACAACGAGCTGACGGCAGTACAACGATTAGTGCATAATTATATTTATTCATTCATAACAGTTCTTAAACAAAACTATAAAATATGTACGCTTATCAATGCCAAGAAAACCAGCGGCCGTTCTCTACGACTTTTGTCGCATTAGCTCAAAACTTCCTCAATGTAACATTTTACTGAAGTTTGCTTGTTGTAATATATGACGAAACAATGTAACAAAAATATTCTGTTCCTTCAAACTTTCTTCCAATCCGTTGGCATTACTCACTGTTCACCAAGACACACAATATCTGTCGTAAACAACACACAGATCCTTGCTCCAGCCCCATAAACGAGCCGTTGTTAAACTGATGGTGAGGACCCTGCGCTTTCTGCCACGTCAAGAGCACTAGCCTCGCGCACGAATGTCCACCAAAAACAGAAAACGTGGAAACTCAGGTCTCACGTGACTACTCGGCGTTCAGTCACCAGGGGGTGTTGGTGCTCACGTGACTACTCAGCGTTCAGTCACCAGGGGTGTTGGTGCTCACGTGACTACTCGGCGTTCAGTCACCACGGGGGGGGGGGTGTTGGTGCTCACGTGACTACTCGGCGTTCAGTCACCAGGGGTGTTGGTGCTCACGTGACTACTCGGCGTTCAGTCACCAGGGGGGGGGTGTTGGTGCTTACGTGACTACTCGGCGTTCAGTCACGAGGGGGGGGGTGTTGGTGCTCACGTGACTACTCGGCGTTCAGTCACCAGGGGTGTTGGTGCTCACGTGACTACTCGGCGTTCAGTCACCAGGGGGGGGGGTGTTGGTGCTCACGTGACTACTCGGCGTTCAGTCACCAGGGGGGGGGGGGGTGTTGGTGCTCACGTGACTACTCGGCATTCAGTCACCAGGGGGTGTTGGTGCTCACGTGACTACTCACTCATGAGTCACAGTCTGGTTAATCAGGTGATATAAATAACATTTTTGTACATAATTTTTGAAGTAACAATGTATCATGCTTCAACTCCATGAATAATAGTAATAATTATGATGAGAAAATTATATCTTATATTAGTCTTTTACAGCAGGTAAATAATTTCCTTGTGGCCTTTAAGCCTTTTAGTAAACACTAATTATTGTATTTTTCTTTAGTTAGCCTTAATTGTGATTACACAGCTAATTAAAATTAACGATTATAAATAAAACATAATAAATAAAGGAGCTGTAAAATATTACCTATTAATGCTATTATGATTCTTAATATTTATATAAAGCATTATATTAGAGTCACTCAGTATTAGCAATTATGTCCTGTCAACCCTAGACTAAGTATGGGTCAATAGGAGCTGCCTCGTATGGGTCAATAGGAGCTGCCTCGTATGGGTCAATAGGAGCTGCCTCGTATGGGTCAATAGGAGCTGCCTCGTATGGGTCAATAGGAGCTGCCTCGTATGGGTCAATAGGAGCTGCCTCGTATGGACCAATAGGAGCTGCCTCGTATGGACCAATAGGAGCTGCCTCGTATGGACCAATAGCCCTTCTGTTGCTACCTTCATTTTTACGTTATTAATGAATATTATAACATTAGCATATTCACAAATAAAAATCATAAACCACCAACACTTGTAATGTCTTCCAGACTCAATATCACAGTGAACAATAACATAGCAAGGCCTGAAATATATAAGTTAAGTGCTCAAGTTCTGTTGGGAATAATATGTATTTGCATATCGTCATCAGTGGTGTTGCACATACATCAGGGTCATTCCATCCAGCGGTCGACCCCAAAGACGTATTCATCAATTTAACATGGCGTTCATTCATAATAGGAGTCATCTTAACTATAAATAATGTTATATATTACTATACTGTGCATATTTAGCCATTGATTATGTTCGGTTGACGATTATTTGCAATCAACCTGTCCTTAGATCAAGTCCATTCCATCCAGCGGTCGACCCCAAAGACGCGATCATCAATTTTAACATGCTGTTCATTCCTAATAGGATGTTGTCAATGCAAAGAAATAATGTATATTTTAGCATTTTGTGCATATTTAGNGGTCCGCACAAGAGCACACATCAAACTCACCTTGCAAGAGTTTTTACTAACACCATCAGCAAAGCTATGGAGAGTACAGAGCATTTTCGACGAGATTGCAGCGATTCCTTCATAGCGTCGTCTGCACTCCTCAAGCCTCAGAAACGGCAGATTGACCTGTGAGGAGTAGACATCTATAAGCCAGCATCCAGCACTACCTGCACATGAGCATGGTACTGATGATGCTCATCTGTACAATGGTTATATGTGAAGACTGATGGAGGCACTGCAAATAATCGTTGTGTAACAATGAAATAAAATTTAACAAGTCAAGGGGCAGATAACGAGTTATCAGAGAAGTGTTTTGACAAGAAATCGGGTTAAAAACAAGTAATCTTTCTAGATACTGCACTTTTAAACGTTTCTTGCAGGTAGTAAGTTGCTAAATTGTAAACCAAATGTTAGATAATGATTTGGCAGTACCACGAAAAAAATGTGCTTATTTCACGTTTTGAAAGACTCTTACGATATATAGCTTCGTTGTTTCCTCTCCCCTGCTCAGGCTGCCCGTCCTCATAAACAAAGACCAGACTTCATTCCATGCAGCCGCCAAATTCCTTTTATGAAAAACTTTACACGAGACTACTGATGACGGCCAAACACTTCCGGAACAGGTGGTACGCTGACGACATTTGTTCGAACCACAACGCTGAAAATGCTTCGCCTACATACTAGTACAAGTTACCGCCACCAGAACCTAAACACTTAAAGCCAATGCCTAAATAGGTACGGTATGCCAATATTTAATTATATATTTGAGAAAATTCCCATTTTTGAATGAACATCACGTTAAAATAATTGTGGAATGTGTCTAAGTCGTGCGCTGGATGGAAAGGAGTTTGAGGACTGGTTACATCGGGGGGGTTCGCCCACACTAATTCAGGGACACTTAGCAATAATTATCGTAGTTGACTCGACCAATTTACTGTGGGTAGGATTAGTTCAACGTGAAAAGTTTCCTCATTTATTCTTCTGTTTACCTAGCATTAAATAGCTGGTACCAAAATGCAGGATTTCTGTTCCCACTAATTGAATATCTACCCAGGAACAATGAAACCAACAATAAATGCAATAAAGCCACTTTAAGGAAAATGCTTTATTGCACAATTCCTAAGTGAATGCATATAAATCATTTGTTAATGAAGTTAATGCATGTATAAATTTGCTGTACTGATAAATAACCAATACAGTTCCTCTATTTCATTGAAGTGAAGTTATGAAGAAAACTACAACTGGGAGCTGCAGTAAAAATAAATTCCTGGGAATAGTCAATGCAACTCTGATCTCGGGGAAAGTAAGGTAGTTATTCAACTGTATAAATTTGTTCTAATTGCACTTTAATACAATAATCAAAGATTCCATGCTTGAATACAAGCATGGAAACCTCGTCTTCAGAAAGAGACCGCTTCCTTTGAGAAAGTCAAACACCAGACGACAAAAATCATTTTAGAACCATGTGGAGTACCATACCAGGAACGGGCGAGGGTCACAGGTAGGGATGGAATTATCAGGGGAAATCAGGCCATTTCGACTATACAACACTTTGAAATTATCAGGATAAGGATTTGGGATGCGACGGGTGGAAAGGAATGGTGCCCAACCACTTTGATTGTCAGGGATTGAACGCCAACTTGCATGAAGCGGGACTGGACCATCTAGCCCAAGTGGTTGACTGAGGGCCACAGGGATAAACCTTGCAAGCCAAACATGGGAGGGCTGATCTCATCGAAACTTAAAATATTGAACACATTTAATATTGATCCAGACTACCACTACTATGAAACATGCAACACGATCAATGAGAATATTATTCAAGCCACAGCAGTGTAGGACTAAAAGCCATGACGCTATTTGCCCCACAAGGTTATAAACACGTGGGTCCACCTACCCACCAAAACCCTGCAACAATTTAAGACAAAATAGATAAAATCATCAGGACACATGCAGGGGGGGGGGGGAGAGGATCTTTGACAAGCAGCAGACTTCCGGTTTTCATCGAAACCATTACAGAGTGGTCATCAGAAAATTTCAGATATATCGGGTAAAAAAATTAAAGTTAAAAAATCTGGCAAATTCAGGTATTGTGTAAAAAAAAAAATACCCCCCCCCCTCCTAAAATACCCATGTACCACCACAATTATGAGCCAGACAAATGACCCGAAAACCCCCACCCTCGAGAACAGACCATCTCGCCTCGGCAATGTCACATTTTTATCTATAAACCATTTTTTTAACATTGTTAGACATCTATATAAATAAAAATGGAAATGTTCGTTTGCTCAAAATCGCAAATTTCCGAAAGATCTTCACCGATTGCTTTGAAATTTTCACACAACGTTCTATTTGCATCCGAGCAGGTTTTTATATACAAACTATATAGATGTCATGTCTGACAGGAAAAATCATGCATATTTTGAAAGCGTTTTTCATGTGTTTTTCATGTGAAGGAAATCTTTGAAACTTTTACCGATTGCTTTGAAATTTTGACAACGTTGCATTCGACAAGACGAGTGTGTTTATTTACTTACTATATACATGCCTCACCTGTGACAGGAAAAATCATGTTTTAAAAACAGCGCTATCTGTTGGACGTAAGAGCAACACACGCTCTACTCTCCGAAAGTTCTTCACAGACTGCCTTGAAATTTTGACACCGTTCCATTCGAATACGTGCCTGTCTATATACTTACTATATAGATGCCACATCTGTGACAGGTAAACCCCCTTTTTTTTTTTTTTAAACAGTGCCATCTGTTGCACGTAAGTACAACATTCGCAATACTAAACATGTTACAATTCCATTTCAATGTTCCCGATTGCATTGATAAATTGAATTTTCAGATTGATTTATTTTCATTTTGATTTAATTATTTTGTGACATTGCATTTGAGTTGAGCTGCATTGTTTACCATACCGTTCATTTCGTGAGTATAGTTTATTTTTTTTTTATTTTTTCATTGCTTTTCATTTAGTTTTTTTAAACTGTTCTTATTTTTCAATGATGGGAACATCAGATCATTTGATGTTCCCAATTTTCTGATAAGAAAATCAGATCAGATCATCTGGGAATGCATCAGACAAATGAGTGGGGAGGACGAGGGGAAGGGAGTGGGGTGAATGAGGGGACTGGGGTGGGAGGTAATGCTGGGGAGGACGAGGGGATGGTGGGGGGCGAGGGAACGAGGGAATGGAGACTGGTGGGGAGGACAATGGGACAGAGGAAATGGGGGATGGTGGGGAAGAAGAGGGGACAGGGGAAGGGGAATGGTAGGGAGAGCGAGGGGATGGTGGAGTGGGTAATCGTGGGGACGATGGAGTGGGGAATGGTGGAGAGGACAAGAGTATAGGGGAATGGGATTGATTGGGAGGGGAAGGGGGAATGGTTGGGAGGGGAAGGGGGAATGGTTGGGAGGGGAAGGGGGAATGGTTGGGAGGACTAGGAGACGGGGGAAGGTTGCTGTGGCCGGGTATATCTAGTAACTTTATAAAAGTGTACTAGAAAATTACCAACACAGTTAAGCCAGTTTTATAATTCGTTACAGAAGCACAGTAACTGCACGAGGTATGAGAGAAGAGGAGGAGGAGAGTAAGTGGTGCACGATGCACGGGAGTGTACAGAATCTAAGGCCTACCTGGAGAAGAACCGGGGATGGGAGTCCTCCCTCTCTGGTAAGGCCCCAACCAGCTACAATTCCAGTCACGACATCAGGTCCGTCAGCCAGCGGAACGTCCCAGTCTGAATTTCAGATACAGATTCTTAACACTTCAGGAATAATAGTCAAAATGCTGTACTTTCTGGGTGCTGCCCTCTTACAGTTTATATTTTATAGACCGGAAAAGCATGATTAAAGCAAGTATAAAATTTTTCTGAAAGGAAAGATAAGACATTTATAAAATATTTTTAAAGTGAAAAAGCTTCACACAGTCTATAAAGCACATCCAAATATTGCTTGTGTAACAAGTTAGAAGTTTATGTACAAGTAGTCCAGTGTTGTGTCATGTCCCCATGACGGGTCACCATTCAGTCCATATGGATGGCTCGAGGAAGATCTTCATAAGAATACTAAGAATGAACTTAGTGTCTTGTGTATGGGAATGACCTGAAGTATGTGGATACTAGGATCCCTGAAGAGAGAAGGCAAGAGGTATGTGTGGAAGTCCTACTAGTATCAATCTGTAAATTTCTGTAATCTTTGAACATCCAAAGGTCAGTATTTAAATAAGCTAGGAGTTGAAGCAAGTCATGAATGGTGGGCGGCTGGTGCAAGGAGGTTATATTAAATAAACTCAAATATTAAAGTTGTCGAGTGCAAATTTTTGTAAATAAGAATTTCATGAGGACGTTTAGATTTTAAATGAAAATAGTTTTAATTTATTCAAGGTTGAGTGCATGAGAGGAATGCCAGAAAGGTGGACAAGAGGCATACGGAACATTAATGTTTTAAAGTACTCAAAAAGCCCTTTACATATTACTATGAAGCAGTAGGTGCTACTGTGAATGTTTCACTGGAGAGTGGTGGTCCCGGCTCACCACTATGGTATATGCTGCAAAAGAATTTACAAGTTTTACACAAGCTGTAACGTAAGATTATAACTAGCGGCGGGTTAGTAGTTGTCACCAGGCAGGGATTACAATGCATCACTGTCGCAATATGTTCACAATGTGCCAAGCATCCCTCAGGATGCCAGTAAGAGGACAAAGAGGGACAAGGCAAGCAACAAGAGTTATGATGACTCGCCAAGGATTGAACCGAGGGACAAGTGACAGACACTAGGACAGCAAAATTTACCGTCCTGAAAATCTGGACATTTTACACGTATGTGCACGGTTGCAAAATTTTAACCCTGCAGAATGAAATCAATTTACGTGATTTACCTATGAGAAAATCAGAAGGAGCCACAGGGAGCCACGCTGTTCATTCACACTGGGAATTCTCATATAAATTAATCTATATAAATAAAAATGGAAATGTTCGTTTGTTCAAAATCGCTAATCACCGAAAGTTCTTCAATTGCTTTGAAATTTTTACACAACGTTCCATTTGCATCTGAGCAAATTTTTATATACATACTATATAGGTGACACGTCTGTGACGGGGAAAAAGACTTGCTTTTTTAATTAAATAAATACTTTCATGTGTTTTTCAGGAGGGGGGAATCTTTGAAACCTCTTTACCGATTCCTTTGAAATTTTGACAACGTTCCATTTGAATACGTGCATCTTTTTATATATCTACTATATAGACGACACCTGTGACAGGTAAAAAAACACTGAAAACCAGCGCCATCCATTGAACGTAATAACACGCTATATTAAATATATTACAATTCCATTTCAATGTTTCCAATTGCACTGATGAACTGAATTTTCATAAATTTATATTTATTTTCATTTTGATTAGTTTTGTGTGACATTGCGTTGGAATTGAGCAGTGTTTAATATACCATTCATTTCGTAAGTATAAGTATAGATGCCACACCTGTGACAGGTAAAAACATTAAGAAATAGCACCATCTGTTGCACATAAGAGCAAAACACGCTATACTAAGTATGTTACGATTCTAATTCAATGTTACCAATTGCATTGACAAATTTAATTTTTATAAATTTCTATTATTTTTATTTTTATTTTGTGTGACATTGCATTAGAATCGAGCTGTAAGTCGGTAAGTATTTATCAAAAGAAGGCACCAAACCGGGAAGATTATGTAGTACCATCAAATGTGAAGAATAATCATAGGGGGCTAAATATCACCAAGGACGCCAATACGAGAACAGAAACGCACAAAGCGAATTATCCAATTCAAGAGTATCCAATTCACCAAGCATTCTACCGAGGGACAAGCGACAGTGAGGGACGGTCGGAAAGTGAGACACTATCATCCCGGCAGTCAGGACATTCAACAAGGATATGCACGACCATAAGAGGGACAATGCAATTTGGACAACAAGGAGCAGGGCGGCACTCCATTAAGTGACCGCGAGTTAAGCGCACATGGCCAATACACAACCTCACCCAAGCCGTTTACCACCACTGGTTACGGAGGTAGGAGGAAGGCAATGAGGACACTACTCGTTAGAGAACAGTTTGTTACCAGTAATAGAAAACAAACCTGCCAATGGTTAAGGATGGAGGAATGAATAAGTGGGTAAATCTGAATAAGGAATACCTTTTTCGGGAGATAAACAAGAGCGGACAGCTACCCTATTGCCAGCGTCTGCACACTCATTTAAAGAGACCAATATGGCTGGGAACCTAGCAAAACTCAACCGATTTATATTTACTGGAAATAAACATCCAATGGTGAATCTCTACGACCACTGGAAAGACTGGATTCGATGGCCCGAGAGTCGCGAGGGCACTACGATAGTCAACGACAACTACAAAAATAGATTGACAACGAGAAAGCAGGAGACGAAGGGCAGAGAGAATAGCATAAAGTTCAGCTGTGAAAATGCTAGAATCCGGAGAGAATTTAGCTGTGTTTACCATACCATTCATTTCGGGAGTATAGGTTTATTTTTTCATCGTTTTCTTTTGTTTCTTTAACTTTTCATATTTAGGCAATTAGAACATCAGATCATTTGATGTTCCCAATCTCCCTATGGGAACATTAGATCATTTGGGAATACATCGGACGAGGGAGTGCTGAATGGTGGAGAGGACGAGGGGATGGGAGTGGGGAGACTGAGGAGGACGATGGAACAGGGGATGGGGTAATTGTGTGGAGGATGAGATAGACAGGGTGGGGAGGGGGAGGTAATGAGGACGAGGGGACGGGGGAGTGAGAGATGTTGGGAGGACGAGGGGACGCTAGGGTGGGGAATGGTGGTGAGGACGAGTGGACGTGGGAGAGGAATGGGTAGGAGGACGAGGGGACCGGGGGAAGGTTGCCGTTTGCCGAACCGCAGCAACGTGTAGCCGGGTACAGCTAGCATTATATTAGAATATTTTGCATATAGAGGTATAGGTTAGATTAGGGTAGGTGTTTAGGGTCTACTTGCGTTTATTTGTATTTGTAGTATGTGGATTAAGCATTTATAGCGTTGTTCGAATAGTTCTTCAGTGAAGTACTTGTTCTGGAAGTGTTTGAACAAAATCAGTTGCGAGTTTTGTGAGAACAGGTTTTCATACATAAACAGGGGGTTTGGCATGTGCATGGAATCACTTTTGGGTCTTTTGGAGGATGCAGCCCGTCCTCCAAACAGACCTAAAAGCGATTCCATGCACTTGCCAAACCCTTGTTTATGAATGAAACCATTTACACACAACACTACTGATTTTGTTCGAACACTTCCAGAACTTTTGCTTCATTGACGAGTTCTGTTTGAATCACAACGCTATAAATGCTTCACCCACGTACTACAAATAATCGCCAACAGAACCTAAACACGTAACCTATGCCTATATATGCACAATCTATATAAATAAAACTGCCAATGTCCGTTTGTTCAAAAACGTTAATTTCCGAAAGTTCTTTACCGATTGTTTTCAAATTTTGACAACGTTGCATTCGAATAGGCACGTTTTTATACACGTATACATATGCCTCACCTGTGAGGTAAAGTGTTTTTGAGAAGCAGCGCTATCTGTTGGGCGTAAGAGCAATACACGCTACACTAATTATGTTAAGATACCATTTCAAAGTATCTGATTGTACTGAAATCGAGTTTTCAAAAATATCATTTCGATTTAATTCTTTTACGTAACTGTTGAAATTGAGCTGTATTTACCATACCGTTTATTTCATGAGTATTGTTTTCCACTTTTTTCCTTAAGTTTTTTTTAACTTTCTTATATTTCAGTGATGGGAATATCAAATCATTTGAGAATGCATCAGACAAGGTAAGTTGGGAATGGTGGTGAGGACGAGGGAACGGGAGTGGAGGATGGTAGGGAGGACGAGATGGGAATGGAGAATGGGGGGGCCCAGGGGAGTGGGGGATGGTGGAGAGGATGATGGGACATGGGGAATGGTAGGAAGGATAAGGGGACAGGGGAGTGGGAGATGGTTAGGAGGACGAAGGGACAGGGGAGGGGAATGGTGGGAAGAACGGAGACGGGAAGGTTTATGTGGGTCAGCAATGCACATGCGTTGCCGAGCCACAGCAACGCGTGGCCTAGTATGCTATTATAATTTATATTTGAGAACATTCCCGTTTTGAATGAACAGCATGCAAATTTTTTTTAATGCGTCTGTGGGGTCGACCGCTGGATGTAAAGATCCGAGTCAAGGATGGGTTGGGAGGACGGGCTGCACGCCCTTGTCCACTACACCACCGCATGGTCAAAAGTAATATAACCTGGGATTCAACTGAAGCCCAATTTGCGTTTCCATGCATTTTTCCACCACAGGGTTATAAAACCATGGAACCGCATACCCGCCGAAGCCTTTAATACCAAAACTTAAATTTCTAAAATATTTAAAACTTCGCTCCCAATGCACTCTCATCGGCTGTCCCCATTGCAGGGCGGTGTTCTTTGAGTTTACATTACCAGGTTTCCTCGAAACCGGCCATTCGTCTACCAGGACAGTTTGTTTCCTGTAGTTTCAAACTCAGAGCAGCTTGAAGGCCACTCTGTTGCCCTTTCTAGCCTGCCCTCCTGTCAAACAAGGAGACCGTGGGCCTTTAAATCCCCACTTCTCGTGGTTTGGACACTAATTCTTTGACAGTTGCTCTGCGTCTACACTGCCTTAGATTTATTTTACCAGCCGACGTCCTCTTCCACTGATTAGACTACTACTAGCTTGAGAGGGAGAGAAAAATGGTGCGTCCGGTCATGACTAACGCTAGTAGTGCAGTGAAGTTGTTCCAGTCGCCTGCTGACCACTAGGGCGGTGACGTTCTAATTGGCGCGCTCCAGGCGGTTAGCCAATCTTAATTCCAACTTTTCCAGAATCCCAGTGTGTCTGCTTCTGGCGGAAAATGATTCCTCGTTCCTTTGCGTTCCAGCCATCTTGCCTCACAGGTTGGGATTCGTATCCACCTCCATCCCACTTTTAACTAAAAAAAAAAAATCTGGCTTAATTTTCCTTAAAACCAAATAAAACTATGGGGTTCTCTACTACGTACAGGGGGGGGGGGAAGAGGAGTACAACTTTATGGGCAGGAGTGGAGTATATTTTGCCAGCACGAGTAACCATGTTCAAAAAGCTTACAAGCAATTTGTTAGGACAATGGAACCAAAATCCAGTGGGAAGATCCTGGTTTACCGGGTTTTCTATTGAGAAAAACCAACTGGTTGAGCATGCACCATATACTGCACAGTGCACCATATGCACAGTGCACCATATACTGCACAGTGCACACGAGAGGACCGAGTGTCTCATAATACCGTCTGGGCCTGCCACTGACGAATTGCAAAGGATCAGGTGGATTGAGTTCGACAGTAGTTACGAGTTATAGGCATGGTGGAGGATAGTACAAAAGTCTAATGGACAAGATTCAATAATTGGGGCTTAAAAGTAAAGGAAAAGAATTATCGAATCCTAATTAACACCCATTTTGTTCTCGACACGATATGCAACAATGGAACCACGAAGAATGACAAGTCATGTTGAACAAATTTTCCATAAAT
The DNA here is from genome assembly GCA_020271785.1 of Procambarus virginalis. Taxonomy (NCBI): domain Eukaryota; kingdom Metazoa; phylum Arthropoda; class Malacostraca; order Decapoda; family Cambaridae; genus Procambarus; species Procambarus virginalis. The sequence goes on from WNGS01021324.1 coordinate 12,939,317, forward strand.
CCTGCCAATTCTCTTCTAGACATAGGGGAGAAGACGGTCAGCAGTAGAGGACACGTAGGATTTCCAACTCCCACATTTAGCCACCCGGATGGCCTTGTGCGCTACCACTTATACCCTCCAGAACAACGAAAGATTCAGGAATTTCCCGGCTTTTGAACGTTTCCCAGACCATGCACTTCTGGCATAAAATTCTAGAACAAATCAATTCCGCTAAGAAACGGCACCATGTGACATGGTTAGCACAGCAAGGAACGGAGCTGAAGCCAGCGTCTAGGAAGGCGTCCGAGAAAAAACGAGCGAGTGAGAAGCGAAGTAATGACACTGCCAGGCAAGAGTAGTGTGCACGGTGAAAAGAATTAGCTCCTTATCAAACCAGCACCGAAGCAAGAGAATGACAGAAGGAAAGGAGGTATACAGGGAATCTGAAATTTTTGACAATTAGGTCATCAAGGCCTCTACATGTTTATATAAATTGAAGCCGAGCAAAGAGAGATAAATACAGCAAAGAATGCAAGTGCGTGTTCTAAAAGACAGAATCGGATACTGGTAAGAACATCGCCCCAGAGGGCTAGTCGACACTTAAAACCATTGAATAGAAACACAAACTCTTAATGCATCTAAAAGGCGATAAGGATTAATAAGAAATAGGAACAAGTGGAGGAAGATTAATTGGAACAGACTATGTACGAAATATTTAAGACAAAATGTGAGCGGCAGTGGAATGAACGTTCGACTGAAAAAAAAGAACAAATGCAACCTCATTTTTGGATCGGCAGAGCAATAGATTTAAGGGTATCAGGAAAATAAGGAATAGAGGAAAGAAAGGAGTAACAACTGAACTGATATGGATGTTCAAGCACTGGCTCCTAGAGTCAATGCAATAACATTGACCCGCAGGTTCCCCCGCCCCCCCTTATCACAGCTCCTTATCGCCGCTCATTGCCATAAAAATCATGTATTCCCATGAACAGAGACAGTGAGGTACATCAGTAACAAAAAATATACAAATACGACAGAAAAGCACAATATTATGGGAAATCAGAAGGTTGGCGGGGACATAGGTTAGGTTAGCAGGTCGAGTGGCTTGTGGCAAGGAACATGGTTCCAATAGGGTCCAGGAAGGCAGTGGTCCCGGGTAGGGTAGTAAACGAGGACTGAGCAAGTACAAACTGCAGCGTGGACTCTCCCAATCGTGGTCAGCACCAGGTTTAGCACCAAGAACTCCCATGACGAGGTCAGTCAGCTCCGCTGCCGAGAAGGAAGGAGATACAGGAACAAGGAAAAGGTATTTGGTCAAAGGCCCTACCCACCAGTGAGGGAGAAGAACCAGGTGTACTTTTCAGGCAAACAGATGTGGTTTTGTCAATGTACGAGTGGTAAACCAAGAAAGGCAATAAGGGTTTTGGAGAAGGCGGGATACCGGCCTGGATGGCCAAATGCAAAAAAAATGAAGGAAGGTCTGAGGAGGGAGATAGGATTGAGAGGCGGGGGTACAAACAGTGGATAAAGAGCCAAGAGGTGGAAAGAGGTGCATGAAGGCCCCCCCCCCCCCTCCCATTGATCACAGACCACTGCTCGCCTCACCTCAGAGGAGCAGAGGAAGGGGAGCTTTTGGAGAAGTCTGGTTTATGCTGCGGAGCATGGTGGGGCATCACCAGACAGCCCGTCCTCCTAAGGTTTCAATACGTCACGAAAACTGTCATTGTAAAGTATCGTCTCCTAAGTTACCGAGACCCTAAACAGAAAACGGGACAGTACGTCACTTTTGCGAGGCACTTCCATTTTCTATTACGAAAATTTGGCTTTATGTAACTCATACGAGCGGAACACTACATTTTGTAGGACAGATTGCACCAGAGTTGATTCAGCGAGCAAGGTAAGAATCTAATTTGGAATGGTTACCATCTTGCTACTCAACTTTCGTTTCCAGTCCTGAATTTCCATCGCCTATTACAGGAAAGTGAACGAATTCCTGAATGGTACAACTCTCACCAGCAAGAATTACTGAAGACAACTATTAACTAACTTTAAGTGGAATGGAGAAGACTGAGGGAGGGGCAGGGGGGGGGGCGGTTGATAGAGAGTATCAACCTGGAGGTCGCCAGACGAGCTAAATGATTCAGGTGGGCCTCGATAATGTATTTAATATCTTCATAGTAGTCCTTAAGATCTCTGCCCATGGAGATTATTAAAATACATTCCCGAGGCCCACCTTAATCAATTTTCAAGTCTGACTACCTCCAGGTTGATACTTCACTCAACCCCCACTACCGTCGTAGCATTGGGTAGGAGGACTGCCTACTCACTGCTACTGCGGAGGTAGCGAGTAGCTGTGAGAGTAGACGTGGTAGCACGTTCTCCGTTTGTGTGGTTTGGGTCCTAGAATCATTTGTGTTCTTTTGAATCATTGTAATATATTTTTGTCATTTAATTTGCATTTTTTGGAGACTGTGGTCTCACCAATGCAAAATAGAGCAGGTAGCCGCCTTTTCAAAGGCGCGTCCACGACATGGGCGCCAGTCCGAGAGAGATTGTCAAGAGCATGAAGAGTCATTGTAAGTACGCCAGGGTGGGAAGGGACATCGTGACAAAAATTTAAACCAATTTTCTTGGACAAACAGAACATGGTACATAAAAGCGATTGTGGAAAATAAGCGCACTTTTTTCTGAGGACTATTGTGGACCACCAATAAGGTAGAAAAGTGCACAATGGTAAACACCAAAGATGGAGTCGCACCAGGTGGAGAGATGGTCGCCACTGGGGACCGAGATCGATCCTGCAAAAGTGGCTGAAGAATAGATCAGCAGGAGAGCCAAATACGAAGCTGGGTCAGAGCCCACCGTAAGGGCTAAGGAGACATTTTTTATCAGATTCACAGGGCCTGGTCGCTCATCTTACCAGCCTGAGAAGGGACAGATGTACTCTGATTTAAAAATAATTTGAAAATAGATTAAACTGCCTGACGTCCCTACGCACTGTAGAGCCCAACAGGAGGTTGTACAAGCACATGGGCCACTTAAGGTGTAACAATGCGAGAATATGTAAAACTTAACTGTGTAAAATATGAATATGTAAAACTATTAAAACTAAAACTACTGATTAGAATAGTGGCCAATGAACAAATTGGGATAAATCCTGCAATGGTCACTTCACCCAATATCTAACTGGGCGAGATAGCCAGAAAACCTCCCCCCCCCCCAAGAGTACCCCACTACATCCCAGTGTACACGTATTCCACTACCAAAGGAGTGTGTTGCTCTTCAGAGTTACATTCGCTATCAGACTCAATACCCAGATGAAACAATTTATGAATACACGGGTCTCCATGCATGGTGAACGCACGAATGACAGCCACTTTGGCATAATTCGCTCATTCGTTAACACAGCAGGCAAGAAAGGGTAGCAGAATCCACCTAATCTTCAGCCAGAAGAGGAGTAAGTGCAGGGTAGAGCACCATAGCCCCCTTCACGAAGTCCAGGAAGTGGACTTCCTGCGCTTCGAGGAAAAGGTTGTGTAAATATTAGTTAAGTAACTTGTCACGCAAATTGGGATATTTGACAAATTGCTTGAAATTACAAAACCGAATTATTTAATCTTGTGTCAATTTCTCCTAGCTTTAAGTTGTGTGGACATGTAAAAGACTTACCGGTATCTGGGAGACACACAGGACGTATCCTGTGGGTCATGTTGACGGGCTCTGAGAGCCTTATGAGAGCCACGTCATTAGCCAGGTTCTTGGCATTAAACTTGTCATGAAGGATAATATGAGATTTAGTAGACTTGTCGACCTTCCTCAGTGTCGAGAGTAACGTCGTGACCACCAAGCATCACATTGATGTGGCGCACCGACAGCCTGTAAACCAATGGACAATATTAACATTATATTATCCAACTCTACCTTAGTTCTACTGCATAATACGCTAGACACTACGGTAAGAAAAAATGGAAGTTAATAATCTATATTAACTCCCGTGTATAAATTAATTTAAAAAAATATTGTAATGTTTAAATATTCATAAGATTTTTTTCTATTTTAAATTCCTGCTAACCTAACTATCAGAATTAGAAGCTAATAATTTAGAACGATCCTCCACTTTCAACACTTAATATTCTCAAAGTTCACCATGTGCTCCAAATTTACAAGCCGAAATCTTTTCTTTACATTACCTTCTAGACGACTTACAGCTAGTTACATTTACCAACCTGTGCTTCATGATTAATTGATGTTGCAGTTTCAAACTATACTAGTTGGAAAAAATGACTGGGGAAGGAACTATGACACGAGTTTTTAATACCCTTTAACTATTAGTAACTGGCTCTGTTACTCTTGGCAAAATGGGCATGTTTCTTGCTAGTCTTGTGGGTAATGTAAATAGTCAACAGCCACAGACCAGGTCAAGAATAGACACGCTGCCTCGACTTACCAGTGCAACAAATTTAACCTCCGCCTCATCGCAGAAGTGAACAGAATAAGTGCCAAGCATCGGCTGCTAGACACGGAGGTGAACACAGACTAAGCTTTCATGACAACTGGCATAAAAGCCACGTATGAAATATAATAATAATAATGAAATATCGACATGGTAAAGAACAGAGATAATGGGAAAAAAGCCTAAGAGCAATGGACATAGGCACCTAGGAAATATCATTGGTCAGATAAATTAGGGCAAGGGGGCCATTAACCTGCGAAGATAGTCAAGAGGATATTGGGAATGAGCGCATGAGAGTCGAGAGGGTCATAGCGTGGAGGAAGTGGGGCTGAGCAAGGACAGAGCACCAGTGGTGGAATGAAGGGGTATGGGAGCATCCTTAGTGAGGCAAGTAGACGCCACTACCGAGATGGGAGGAGAGACAGGAACAAGGACAAACCTATTTACCTGCTGGGGGAGGAAGAGTTAACATTTCTGACACACACACATGCTTGCAAGCAGCTGCGTATTGCACTACAGCCTCCAGTCTCAGGCAGGGATGGGGAACGACAGTGGATAGCATTAGGATGGTTACGAGAATATATCCGTTAGATATATTCTCTGGACGGTCCTTTGTCGATCAGGGCCAGAAGACACAGGGGCGGGCTGAGAAGAGATGGGAGGAGGAGGTGAAGGTCACCGTGGATATGGAAGAGGGAGGTGGAGAAGTGGTACAAATATGGTAGGTAGTTAAAGGCTGGGAAACAAGAACGGAAATGTCGGTTGGTGATCCTTGGTCTCTGATCAGAGAAACTAGTGGAATGGTTGTGGTTTCAAGGCTTGGAAAAAAGGTTGTGAACGTTGGAAGGGAAGGAGGCAAGAAGAGTAGTACGATACAAGCCATGGCAGGGGAAGACATGATCGGGAGTTTTATGATTAGGATGGTTTGTTCATATATTGTACAAGAATTATGCAGAGAATTCAAAGCGTCCTTGGCACAGTTTATCAGCGAGCTTTGGGAGAAGAGCAACCTACCTTAGAGTGGGCTGCCGGTCACCACAAAAAGAGCAAAGGGACTTCTCGCTCCTGTACTTAGTGAACCCTATGTCCAAACTGTGAACATGTATTGCAGAGGTGTAGATGGTGGATAACCCTAAACGATGCACCAGGCACCGACATGAATTATGAGAGAAAGATCCTACCGGAGTTGACAACAAGAAGGGGGGGGGGGGGGGGGTAGGGTTATGTAAACAACCTCCATGGGGAAGGTGCTGTCGGAGGATAGAGAAATTTAATTATTCTTGCGCCAAACTCACCAAATGCAGGAAAAAGTACCTATGCGTCCGGCTGCCTCGAGAATATGCAACAAGGCATGTGAAAATCCAGGCCAGTTTTCAACATGGTGTACCTACCGAATATACGTGCTTGTGCATTTTTAAATCAACAGTATGGTGATCACGACAAATAGGCCACGTAGCATAAACAAATCATGGAACTGAGCAGTGTTAGAAGGAATCACGAGTCTTCAAGTGAGGTGGGACTCCACTAAGGAGGGAATAAAATGCAGTTGTCGCAACTAAATATGGAGGCACTCCAGGTGACGAGGTCTCACCAATGGAGGCTTGGGGCTTAACCCTACAAAACCGGGAGGGGAGTGGAGAGGATCAGTTATGGGTAGCCAAAGAAAAAGCCTGGTCTGGGTTTAATGTAGCTAGGACTACCAAACGCAAATTTTTATCTCTGTCCAACAAGGGGCCTTGTTGTCACGTGGTTGTGTGAAGTTATTTGGTACCATGCATCATTCTTTCAAACGTGTGGGGTCGGGTACCAAGGAATATTATCTTCCCGAGCACCTTCAAAGTTGTACTCATCCCCCCCCCCCTCCTCCCTTTTTTCTTTCCATACTGCATAGTACATTCTTCTAAGCCTGTGCTAGACCTCTTTAACCCCCCCCCCCATCCTCGTCCCAGCTTGGACACCCAGCTAGCCATCCCTCAAGGGTGACCCCTCCAGCGGTGGTCTGATGGGTAGGGGTGCGGAGGGAGGGGGGGGACGGGAGGGTTGCTGTGGCTCAGCAACGCAGCGAAAGCAACGCATGGCCGGGTACATCTAGTTCCAAATAATTAAAGTTTTACGGACTGTATACATCTTTAGTGCTAACCAAATACATTTTATTCATTCTACATGCCACAATTTTTTCTGCCAATGTCTTCTAGACTCCAACTGTCTCAACACGAACTTGTGATAGACATTTCTTGCACTCATCTTTTATTCTTTAAAGAACATAAAAGATAAATGTAACTGCAAGTTATCATGTACATTTATACATGTCTATAAAATCGGTATTTATAAAAACCTGTTCACTGGATCAAGCGCTTAACATTTAACATTACAAAATCTATCAATATGATAGACTTTCACACTAATTTACCATTAATGAGATTGTTGTATATTAGCACAAGCAACGTCTTGCCCAAACCCTTTGACTCGTTACTATATATGCACAGTAATGCACATTTACACCTGTTCAAGGGATCAAGCGCTGTAACAAGTCAATGTGACTGCGCCACAGATATTACCTGAAGTTAAATTGCTATTCATACCGTTGCCTTTTGTTTCAGCCAGTGAGCACTGCACATTGAAACTGAACAATAATAACTGCTTGAGGATAGGAATTCGTGGTATGTTAAGCAAATGTGACATTTCTCTATCATCTTTATATTATATTCATTTGTTCTAGTTGTACAGTAATTAGAGGCAATTCCCTGCTGATATCCGAGATAAATTAAAGATGGTATATAGAGAACTAAGTTGGTTAAAGGTGCGAAAGCGTATTCAGGTATACAACTTTCCATCAGCTACTTCAGTAAATCTAGACAATACGCTTGCGTTGCAAGTGCATTAATCAAATTAAAAATCACGATAGGCTTACAGGCTATATTGCAAATGATTGCCAGACTAATAAGACCTTTATTCAGTGTTAAATTAGTATAGGAGACTAACAAACTCATACATTATTCCATGTTATTTGTAACTGGGTTCATTATGTTATATAAAAAAGAAATAGTACAAGATGTTAAAATTATAGGCTTCGTGTGTGCGCGCACAAGGAAGATCAACTAACTCACACATTGGTGCAGGGAGCAGCTGTGAGGACAAACTGCTTGTCGATAAGGGACACCCCACAGTAGGCTGACTTGGAGGGCACTAGTTTAACTAGGCAAAAAACTTCATGCTAAAAATATTTACTGTAAATAAACCGATTCACAAGTTAATTATCCGATGTTCAAACTTTATGGATGCCCTTTAAAATTTAAAGGTCCATATCTTTTTATTTGTATTTATAAAGTATTTATACATGTACAACCCATTTTATTTGCTTCACTAACCAGGAAAGAAATATTTAAATTCGTGGACTCAAACTAGTTTCGTATTAAAAAAAAGTGAAAGTTATAAAATGTTTCCTTTATAAAATCTTGAGCCAGCACCCTGGGGCCGGCCCCACACGCACGCCGTCTTGTTTCAAGGATCTTCAGATATATTAAGTTTCCGTGATTTCAATGTATGCGTTTTTTTTTTAAATTTAGGTTTATCCCTTTCCATGAAATCAATTTTTTTTCCAAGTATTAGTAAGCACTACATAGGCTTCATCGATAAACACGCGTAAGTGCATCTGCTTTACATGTTCCAATTTAGGCCCGAATACCTCGTAAAAATCATGGATATTGGCAACATTTATATATCATTCAGTCTAAAGCAGCACTTACATTCACAATTAAGACTTAACAATTCAATTAAATGTTTTAATAAAAAATGTTATACTACCGTGATGAACGGAGGCGTGTTTAAAACTCCAACTCTAATTTAGACGAGTTCTATTGACTTAACAATATCAACCAAGCCAGATGTAGCCTGACTATTTTAACAATTGAATAAACATGATAATTGTCACTCGTCAACCTGCGAGTTAATATTTATTCCTAGTCTAAGAATACTCAAGCTCACAGTATTATGAAATTTAGTAACATACTGTAATAGAACTGAACTATATAAAATCATAACTTTTCATTTTACCCTACATATTTAAAATAAATAAAGCCAACTCAAACTCTTCCTATCCTAGTACAGCTTAGGATAAAAATATTGCCCAGAAGGTAAGGTAATTATCAAAAGAAGGCACCAAACCGGGAAGTCTATGTAGCACCATCAAAGTGCGAAATAATCAGAGGGCGCTAAATATTACTAAGAAAGCCAATACGAGAACAAAAACGCATAAGGCGAACGATATCAAAAGTATCCGATTCACCTAGAATTCTATCGAGGACAAGTGACCGCGAGGGACGGTCGGAAAGCAAGACACACGCTCGTCCTGGAAGGCAGGACATTCAACAAGGATATGCATAACCGTAAGAGGGACAACGCAATTCGGACAACAAGGAGCAGGGCGGCGCTCCATTAAGTGACCGTGGGTTAAGCGAGTATGGCCAACCCGCAGCCGTGCTAAAGCAGTTTCCCACCGCCGATTACGGTGGTAGGAGGAAGGCCACGGGGACACACTACGTTTGAGAGTACGCAGTTTGTTACCAACCACAGAGGACCAACAACTCTGCCAACGGGCAAGGATAGAGGAATGAATAACCGGATAAAAGTCAGAATAAGGAAGACCCTTACGGGAGATGGGACAAGAACGGATGGCATCCTTAGCGGCAGCATCTGCACGCTCATTCAAAGAAACACCAATATGGCTGGGAACCCAGCAAAACTCTACCGATTTAAACTTACTAGAAATAAGAAACAGCCATTGCTGAATCTCGATGACCACTGGGTGGACAGGATTAAGGACCCAAGAGCCATTAGGGCACTACGAGAGTCAACGACAACCACAAAGGAGGAATGAGAATGAGAAAGCAAGAGACGGAGAGCATAGAGAATAGCATAAAGTTCCGCCGTAAAGACGCTAGCCTCCGAAGGGAGGCGACACATATAGTACGGTCAGGAAAAACAACAGAGTAGCCCACACCGTCCGCAGACTTAGACCCATCGGTAAAGATGGAAATAGAGCGGGAGTGCGAAGAAAAGTGCTCAAGGAAGAGGCTTTTCAGAACTGAGGAGGGGTAAAGGCTTTAGTAATACAAGTCAAGGACGTACAAAACTTGGGAAGGGGGACTCTCCACGGAGGCAGGAAGGAACAATACGAGGAGAAACATTAGAAAGACGAACAGAAAGAGAATCCTGCAAGCGAGATAACCGGACAGAAAGTGGGAGACAATGAAGAGGAACAGGAGCTACAGGAGGAAAAGTCAAAGCACGACAGAGGCGAGAGGAAGGATGCTGTAAGGACCGCGCAAGATAGCGAAGACAGTAGCGGTCACGGCGGTCCTGGAGAGAGAGAAAGCCAGTGTCAACATACAAACTGAGGGCGGGAGTCGAACGAAAGGCACCAGAGCTGAGACGCAACCCAGTATGGTGCAAAGCATCAAGACGGCGAAGAGTAGAAGGAGAAGCAGAAGAGTAAGCAGGGCAACCATAATCGAGTTTAGACAGGACGAGAGAGGAGTGCAAATATAGGAGCGTGCGTCTATCCGCTCCCCAAGAAGTATGGGACAAAACCTTAAGGAGGTTAAGGGCCTTAGAGCACTCAACTCGGAGGCAAGAGATATGGGCTGACCAAGACAAACGAGTGTCAAAGACTAACCCCAAGAGCTTTGCGGAATCCCTGTACACAATGGGATGACCATAAAGCGACAAAGAGGGACGAAGAACAACATGCTTCCGAGTAAAGGTCATAGCACAAGTCTTAGATGCAGAGAACTTGAAGCCATGATCGGTGGCCCACGACGACACGGCATCAATCGCAAGTTGAAGCCGCCGTTGAAGGAGAGGTGAATCATCACCCTGACAGCAAAGGGTAAGATCATCAACATACAGAGCAGAGAAGACACCAGAAAGGAAGAGAAGAAAGAAGACCGTTGAGGGCAACTAGAAAAAGAGTAGTGCTCAGAACACTACCCTGGGGTACACCCTCATACTGCCGAAAAGGGGCAGAGAGAGCAGTACCAAGCCGCACACGAAAGGAACGACGAGAGAGGAAGCTCTGGAGGAAGAGAGGGAGGTTCCCACGAAGGCCAAAAGAATGAAGTTGAGACAGAATGTGATACCGCCAGGTAGTGTCGTAAGCCTTTTCTAGGTCAAAAAGGACGGCAACAACGGAAGTCTTCGCAGCAAAAGCAGTACGAATATAGACCTCCAAGTTTACCAGGACATCCGTTGTGCTGCGGCACTTGCGAAAACCAAATTGAGAAGGAGAGAGGTGGTTATAGTGTTCTAAGAACCACATCAAACGAACGTTAACCATACGTTCAAAGAGCTTGCAGACACAACTCGTGAGGGCAATAGGGCGGAAGTCCTTGGGGGATGACCCGAGAGACCCTGGTTTCCGAACAGGGAGGACAACAGCATCGAGCCAGTCTTCAGGGACTGACGACGACTCCCAGACCCGATTGTACAGACTCAGTAAATACTGAGACGTGCACGGAGGGAGATGGCGGAGCATTTCATAATGAATGCCATCAGAGCCCGCTGCCGTAGAACCACAAAGGGCTAGGGCAGATTGAAGTTCAGAGAGAGAGAAGGGATCATTATAGGGAAGGTGGAGAAAAGTACAGAAATTTAAAGGACGAGACTCAAGGAGAGGCTTACGAAGAAGGAAGGATTGGGGGAGATGAGAACCAGAACTAACAGAGGAGAAATGGGAACCCAGTTCGGTCGCAACCTGCAACGGGTCCGCCACAAGAGCACCATGGAGGCGAAGGACTGGGAGACATCGGGAATGAACTTGCCCGCAATCTTGCGGATACGCTTCCAGACCAGCGGAAGAGGAGTTTCGGAAGTAACGGTAGACATAAGTCGCCCAGCAAGCACGTTTAGCCGCACGGATGGTCCTACGGGCCACCGCACTCGCCTTCCGAAACAAAAGAAAAGACTCAACCGTCTGCCGGCGGCGATGTCTCTTCCAGGCTGCACGCTTACAGCGGACAGCCCGAGCACAGTCCAAATTCCACCAGGGAACGCACTTTCGCGTTCCCCGAGAGGAAGAGCGAGGAATAGAGTGCAGGGCAGCGTCAAAGATAGTGTCATGAAAAAGAAGGAGGGCGCGAGGGAGAGGTAAAACGGAGAGCTCGGAAATAGTAGCACGGAGAGTAAAAGGCGCCAGTCAGCCTCGGCAAACCGCCACCGAGGGAAGGAGAGAGGAGGGCGAAAGAGAAAAAAGTGACAAGGATAGGAAAATGGTCACTGCCATGGAGGTCATCAAGGACTCGCCACCCGAAATCTAAGGAAAGGGATGACGAGCACAGAGAAAGATCGAGACAAGAAAGGGAGCGAGTCCGAGAGTCCAATGAGTGGGCTCAA
>WNGS01021324.1:12992099-13002522 GCA_020271785.1 Procambarus virginalis
TTCAGCATACCTTAGCCCAGGGGGGCGAAAGTCAGCCAGTATGGGACATTCTACAATATAATGTTCAAGAGAGTGCATGTTTTCTCTTTCACAAAGTTGACACATTGTGTACTCGACATTTGGGTTTTGAGAAAGCTGCCAGATACGTCTATATCCCAGGCGTATTCTGGCCACTATAACATCACATTGCCGGGTTCTTGTTCTATTAGTCCCATATGTGAATGTTTCCTCACGATATCTATCATAATATTTAATGCTACAGCTTTCAGGTCTTTGTGAATTTGTTAGGTCGGTGAGATCTTCATTAGATATTTGTTTAAGTATTCTCTTTGTCACTGCTAGTGAAATACCCATATCAATTTCTACCACTGGTGGTCTCCAGCGGTGCTCCCCCTTTTCAACAGGGGAGTCCTACTACTTCGTATATTCTCCCACACTGGTGCTATGACCCCAGTCCCCCTATAGTCCCAGCCAGGACACCCAACCATCCACTCAGGGCGGCCTCTCACAGGCGACCCCTCCAGCGGGTGGTCCGATGGCTCACAAGGCCCCTACATGGTGCCCTTCAGCACGTACACCACCCAAAGATGGGGCAGGAGAGGGGGCACAGGCAACCCACACACCGGTCCCAGTACGTGAGCCCCTCACCACGGCAAGGAGGCACCACTTAGGGGTGAAAGGCCAAAGGAAACTCCATAGTTGGGACAGGTGACTGACACTGAAATGGGAGGAAACACAGGGACAGAGTTGGGGGCAGAAGATGAGAAACGTGTTGATGCCTTCTTACCCCACATGAGAAGGAGAGGAACGAGTTTTACATTTTTTACTTAAATAGGCAGGCGTACCAGCAGTAATGTCCCGGGCAACAGCCTTCAGTTTCAACAGGAGAGGATAACTGGAGAGGTCAAAACACATTACTGGGAGTAGGGTGGGCAACAGCCTGGATGGACAGGTGTTGTAAAAGGCCAAAAGATATAGGACACGGCCGAGGAGGATTGGGTCGAGAAGGGAAGAAGGCTACAGCAGAGAAACCAGGAAGGGAGGAAACGCCTGGTGGGTGAACCATTAAGACCCCCCCTCAGTTCCAGAACACAGAAGCAGGTGTCGGAGCTGGTGAAGGGGTCGGGTTCAAAGGCCTGGAAACTGTTGTAGAACTGAGAAAGCGGAGAAGGATGAAAAGAAGTATTATGCAACACGAGTGTAAGACATGCCAGAGAAAGGGAAGACAGCAAACTTGGCATTTTGCCTCTTGGGGACAAAATTAGCAATATTTCAAACCGAGGATTGCTTCCTCATTTATAATGCACACATCAGTCGCAACATGGGGCAGGAAAATAACTGTGCCAATACTGGTATTTTAACTGGGCATTCTTAGCGATCCCAAGTGGGTGGTGGGGGGGGGGGAAGAGTGCCTTGCCAATGTAGAACATCTCAGCCAGGCAGTCTGCAGCCTCTTGAGACGGGGCTGCAACATGTACTAGTACAGGTGGTGGTTAAAAGTGACAAAGGTATCCACCAAATTAACTAGGCGTTTATGGATAAATAAAATCAGGACTGGTATGATCAGTGGGACAAAAATTCTTAATCCAGTTAGGACAAAAAAAATCCTGACACATAGTAGACGGGGAAGGAATCATTTATGTTAGAGCGTGGGGGTGGTGAGCACCCCCCCAGTAAGATCGTGGGAGGAAGGGGTAGGGGGTTTAAGGGCACTGTCGTCACGAGAGAGTGAGCCACGCCAGGTGACGAGGTGGTCACCACTGGGGGACTTGGGGCTCAACACAACCAGAGGTGGGAGGAGATCAATGTCAGTCTGAAAAGCCAGAGAAGCAGCCTTCTCTGGTCCCAACGTAGTAGGGGCTACACAGTCCGGTTCTCCATCATATTAAGACGGGGGGGGGGCCTTTTCACCCACTACGAGTCAAAGTTGAATGAGAGAAGTCAGTATAGAACGATCAAGAAAATAATTGCATCCACTATTAAGCCCCCACACCCACCATGGAGCCACAATTAGGGTCCAGGGAAGCAGGCATGGCCCCCCTCTCATCCCAGAGGGGCATCGTGCACACTCCCTGCAGTCGTCACCTCAAGGCCAGACAGTTCGTCTATCCAGATCGGGCTCAGCAATGAAGGGAGTGACAAACATTTACCCCTCGCTCGACAACGTCGGGTACTACAGTTCTATAGGAGACCGCACCTTCCCAATCATCCGGCGTCTAAACGGAAGACAACTGAACGTATACACAAGAACGACACCAAGTTGGCAAGCAGAAACAATCAGAAAAGTAAAGGCGAAGAGGAAAAAACGGCAAAATTCGTAAAGACGACAGCAGGAGCGCAAGGCTAAAAAAAAAAAAAAAAAAAAAAAAAAAAAAAACATTATGGAGAACATGTCCCAATGGAGCATCACACTGACTGCCGCCCACCAAGCACCCCCTCATCCCCCCCCCCCCCACCACGACGTGAGGGGATTCCCAGGACAGACAACTCAAAGAGGGGAACAACGTTTTCTGTGCTGTACTTACTGAAGGTAAAAGACATTTGTAAACTGGAATTAAGGCTAGAATTTAAATACAGAAGTGTGATTGCGGAAAACCGTCTCAACAGCAGGGCTTCAACGCAATTTATCTACAACTCTTGTAGCTCAGTAATGTGAAGAAAGGTTTGGATACCACTTTCACCTAATGCATCTATTCACCTAGTAGTACATAGGTACCCGAGCTAGCCAAGTTTTGTAGAATACAAGCATACATTTTTTTTACAATAAAACGAGGAACTTGATAAAACAAATTTAATGTAAGTCACATGTGTCATTTTACAACAGATAGTAAATAGAAACGTTGAATGAATCGCACAAGTTCAGGCAAAATATACATCGACTCTTGTGCGTTTGCTACCCAAAGAAAACAGTGCCTAACAGGTCTGGAAGCATAGGCCAAGTGACTGGTTGTCTCTTCTATTGTATAACAATGTCGAGACACTGAACACGTACTATGAACTAAATTAAATGTATTAGGTTTAGTCATTTCGTCTATGGTTCCAGACTTCTGCCATTTAAAATTATTTCAATATAAAATATACGTACATATATACATATATACACAATATATATACATATATACACAACTGAAAATGTGAAAAAATGCTTATGTATGCAAATGTGCTCGAAACAATATGAAGTTAAATGGTTTGGTACCAGGGACCGACGTCAAGCAAAAATGCTAACGACTGTTCATTTGCTCCCAACAGCTATGAAATTATTTTTTTTTTGTTCCGCTGGGAGGGAGAGGAGGTAAAGGCCGTGAAAAATAATTCAAATGCAAAAATAAACCTAACAGCCAGATTTGCTCCGAGAATTTACATGTATAACATTTGCTAATGTAGATTTCGCCGAGGACTTGACATACATCAATCATTTTAACGTTTTACTTGCCAGCTACAAGGATAAAGTACTAGAGAGGAAACTAGGATCTCCCCCCCCCCCCAGTCATGGAAAAAGATCATTTAGATTTAAAATCTTTAATTTGTAAACTAGTTTGATATTGAATATTTCCCTTCTTTGTTTCTCTTAAGCAGTTTAATAGTTTTAACACTTATTTAATTTAAAAACTAACTTATTAGCATATTGCTAAAAATCACTAAAATCACATGGAAACTAATCATTTGTTACCATTTCATCAAGTTCCGTGTATTTGGATAGAACACCAAAATTTGAAAAATATAATGTCTTTCCATTAATAAACAACTTAATATTTTACAAAAAATTAACCAAATTTCAGATATTTACCATGTAATAAACTAGTTAAAACAGGAATGTTTCTCTACTTAATCACAGAAGCCAAATGGTAGGTCGCTATTATGTTCACAATTGCTAGTAACTTAAGACTTCAGGACTCTGCTTTAGCATCCAGCTGAATCATTTTGAGGTATATCCAGGGGAGGTACTGGGTGACCCTGGTGTACACCCGGGGTACCCTTGGCGCCCACACCCGTACCCGAAGCTGACGATGCCCACCTGCGTCCAACGCCCTCCTGCGTCCTCCGTGATCAGGGCACCGCCAGAATCACCCTTAACAAAACAATATTAATCTAAATATATAATAAATTTAGGGGAATGTTGCAAGAAATAAATTTAGGCCACTTATTTGGGCTACTGAGAATGCAATACCGAAGGTGTTCAAAAGTTTACTATTAACGTTTCAGCAAATATTCTCAATGGAAAGCATGATTGACATTTTAAAAACCGAGGCAGTGACCCCATATAAATTAACAATATAGATTAGCAAAGAAATTTAACTATTCAGCAATGGAGAACATCGAGAAAATCTATTTGACATTATTTATAGGCTTCAGGGACTAAATGTTTATGATATGGTTCGACAAGAATATTGAAGAGGGCTTATAATAATCAAATATTTTTAAATATTTGCAAGAAAACTGCCAACAATTCTGAAAACTCAGTCTTATTTGTTTTAATAAGCTAGAATTGAGGTACATAATCAGTGTGCAGCAGACTGCCGACACCTCATCCAGGTGTGTAAATTTCCACCTCAATTTGGCCTGCCTGTCCTAGCATACAGGCAGTTTGCTAGCACAACCCCCCCCCCCCACCTCTTCTACTCTATTTAGGGTTCAATTTGTATAATAGGTTCGTTCTCGCCTTCAATCAAGAGTTCCAGGTTCGAATCCCGGGCGGGACAAATGGTTAGGAGTATTTGCCGTCACCTAGCGTCCTATCCACATTTAAGTAAGTACCAGGAGTTAAGTCAGCTTGTTGTGGGGTTGCATCTTGAGGTTATCTTTAGACGATTTCGGGGCTTAGTGTCCCCGCGGCCCGATCCTCGACCAGGCCTCCACCCCTCAGGAAGCAGCCTGTGACAGCTGACTAACTCCCAGGTACCTATTTACTGCTAGGTAACAGGGGCATCAGGGTGAAAAAAGTCTGTCCTGTGTTTCTCGCCAGCGCCCGGGATTGAACCCGGGACCACAGGATCACGCGTCCAGTGTTCTGTCCGCTCAGCCACCGGTTCCCCCTGGCATCCTGAGCGGGGTCAGGAATTCGACCTGGAAAGGGGCGAGGGGGAAGGGAACTATCAGGGGAAAGCACCAAGTCATTACGACTATATAGTACTGGGAAGGGGTCAGGATAAGGACTCTAGATGGGATGGGACGGGGGGAAGGAATGGTGCCCAACCACTTGAACAGTCGGGGAATGAATGCCGACCTGCATGACGCGAGACAGTCTTCTACCGTCCAGGCCAAGTGGTTGGACAAGGGGGGAGGGGGTGGGGGGAAGAACTAATTGTAAGAATACACTCGCTGCTTGTCTCCGGACAATGAATTATTAAAACTATAAGGTAAACATTTTAAAATCAATGCGTTAAGATATTTTTACTGCATAACCAATAATTGTTCTATCTGAAGGTTTAGCGGTGGTCCGCACAAGAGCACACATCAAACTCACCTTGCAAGAGTCTTTACTAACACCATCAGCAAAGCTATGGAGAGTACAGAGCATTTTCGACGAGATTGCAGCGATTCCTTCATAGCGTCGTCTGCACTCCTCAAGCCTCAGAAACGGCAGATTGACCTGTGAGGAGTAACATCTATAAGCCAGCATCCAGCACTACCTGCACATGAGCATGGTACTGATGATGCTCATCTGTACAATGGTTATATGTGAAGACTGATGGAGGCACTGCAAATATTCGTTGTGTAACAATGAAATAAAATGTAACAAGTCAAGGGGCAGATAACGAGTTATCAGAGAAGTGTTTTGACAAGAAATCAGGTTTAAAGACTAGTAATCTTTCTAGATACTGCACTTTTAAACGTTTCTTGCAGGTAGTAAGTTGCTAAATTGTAAACCAAATGTTAGATAATGATTTGGCAGTACCACGAAAAAAAATGTGCTTATTTCACGTTTTGAAAGACACCTACGATATATAGCTTCGTTGTTTCCTCTCCCCTGCTCAGGCTGCCCGTCCTCAAACAAAGACCAGACTTCATTCCATGCAGCCGCCAAATTCCTTTTATGAAAAACTTTACGAGACTACTGATGACGGCCAAACACTTCCGGAACAGGTGGTACGCTGACGACATTTGTTCGAACCACAACGCTGAAAATGCTTCGCCTACATACTAGTACAAGTTACCGCCACCAGAACCTAAAAAAACTTAAAGCCAATGCCTAAATAGGTACGGTATGCCAATATTTAATTATATATTTGAGAAAACTCCCATTTTTGAATGAACAGCACGTTAAAATAATTGTGGAATGTGTCTAAGTCGTGCGCTGGATGGAAAGGAGTTTGAGGACTGGTTACCTCGGGGGGGTTCGCCCACACTAATTCAGGGACACTTGGCACTAATTATCGTAGTCGACTCTCGACCAATTTACTGTGGGTAGGATTAGTTCAACGTGACTTAAACAAGTTTCCTCACTTTATTCTTCTGTTTACCTAGCATTAAATAGCTGGTACCAAAATGCAGGATTTCTGTTCCCACTAATTGAATATCTACCCAGGAACAATGAAACCAACAAATGCAATAAAGCCACTTTAAGGAAAATGCTTTATTGCACAATTCCTAAGTGAATGCATATAAATCATTTGTTAATGAAGTTAATGCATGTATAAATTTGCTGTACTGATAAATAACCAATACAGTTCCTCTATTTTATTGAAGTGAAGTTATGAAGAAAACGACAACTGGGAGCTGCAGTAAAAATAAATTCCTGGGAATAGTCAATGCAACTCTGATCTCGGGGAAAGTAAGGTAGTTATTCAACTGTATAAATTTGTTCTAATTGCACTTTAATACAATAATAAAAGATTCCATGCTTGAATACAAGCATGGAAACCTCGTCTTCAGAAAGAGACCGCTTCCTTTGAGAAAGTCAAACGCCAGACGACAAAAATCATTTTAGAACCATGTGGAGTACCATACCAGGAACGGGCGAGGGTCACAAGTAGGGATGGAATTATCAGGGGAAATCAAGCCATTTCGACTGTACAACACTTGGAAATTATCAGGATAAGGATTTGGGATGGGACGGGTGGAAAGGAATGGTGCCCAACCACTTTGATGGTCAGGGATTGAACGCCAACTTGCATGAAGCGGGACTGGACCATCCAGCCCAAGTGGTTGACTGAGGGCCACAGGGATAAACATTGCAAGCCAAACATGGGAGGGCTGATCTCATCGCAACTTAAAATATTGAACAAATTTAATATTGATCCAGACTACCACTACTATGAAACATGTAACACGATCAATGAGAATATTATTCAAGCCACAGCAGTGTAGGACTAAAAGCCATGATGCTATTTGCCCCACAAGGTTATAAACACGTGGGTCCACCTACCCACCAAAACCCTGCAACAATTTAAGACAAAATAGATAAAATCATCAGGACACATGCAGGGGGGGGGGGGAAAGAGAGGATCTTTGACAAGCAGCAGACTTCCGGTTTTCATCGAAACCACTACAGAGTGGTCATCAGATAATTTCAGATATATCGGGTAAAAAAATTAAAGTTAAAAAATCTGGCAAATTCAGGTATTGTGTAACCCCCCCCCCCTCCTAAAATACCCATGTACCACCACAATTATGAGCCAGACAAATGACCCGAAAACCCCCACCCTCGAAAACAGACCATCTCGCCTCGGCAATGTCACATTTTTACCTATAAACCATTTTTTTAACATTGTTAGACATCTATATAAATAAAAATGGAAATGTTCGTTTGCTCAAAATCGCATATTTCCGAAAGATCTTCACCGATTGCTTTGAAATTTTCACACAACGTTCCATTTGCATCCGAGCAGGTTTTTATATACAAACTATATAGATGTCATGTCTGACGGGAAAAATCATGCATATTTGAAAGCGTTTTTCATGTGTTTTCCATGTGAAGGAAATCTTTGAAACTGTTACCGATTGCTTTGAAATTTTGACAACGTTGTATTCGACAAGACGAGTGTGTTTATTTACTTACTATATACATGCCTCACCTGTGACAGGAAAAATCATGCTTTTTTTTTTAAAACAGCGCTATCTGTTGGACGTAAGAGCAACACACTCTCTACTCTCCGAAAGTTCTTCACCGACTGCCTTGAAATTTTAACACCGTTCCATTCTAATACGCGCCTGTCTATATACTTACTATATAGATGCCACATCTGTGACAGGTATAAACATGCTTAATTTGAAAAAACAGCGCCATCTGTTGCGCGTAAGAGCAACATTGGCAATACTAAATATGTTACAATTTCATTTTTATGTTTCCGATTGCATTGATAAAGTGATTTTCATTGATGTCGATTTATTTTCATTTTGATTTAATTATTGTATACCATTGCACTGGAATTGAGCCGTGTGATTACCATACTGTTCATTTCATGAGTATAAGTATTTATGTCACACCTGTGACAGGTAACCCCTTTTTTTTTTTTTTTTTTAAACAGTGTCATCTGTTGCAGTAAGTACAACATAAGCAATACTAAACATGTAACAATTCCATTTCAATGTTCCCGATTGCATTGATAAATTGATTTTTCAGATCTATTTATTTTCATTTTGATTTAATTATTTTGTGACATTGCTTGGAGTTGAGCTGCATTGTTTACCATACCCTTCATTCGCGAGTATAGTTTATTTTTTTTATTTTTTCATTGCTTTCATTTAGTTTTTTTTAAACTGTTCTTATTTTTCAATGATGGGAACATCAGATCATTTGATGTTCCCAATTTTCTGATCAGAAAATCAGATCAGATCATCTGGAATGCATCAGACAAATGAGTGGGGCGGACGAGGGGAAGGGAGTGGGGGACGAGGGAACGGGGAATGGAGACTGGTGGGGAGGACAAGGGGATAGGGGAATGGGATTGATTGGGAGGGGAAGGGGGAATGGTTGGGAGGACTAGGAGACGGGGGAAGGTTTGCTGTGGCTCAGCAAACGCACACGCGTTGCTGAGCCCAGCAACGCGTGGCCGGGTATATCCAGTAACTTTATAAAAGTGTACCGGAAAATTACCAACACAGTTAAGCCAGTTTTATAATTCGTTACAGAGGCACAGTAACTGCACGAGGTACGAGAGAGGAGGAGGAGAGCAAGTGGTGCACGATGCACGGGAGTCTACAGAATCTCTAAGACCTACTGGAGAAGAACCGAGGATGGTTGTCCTCCCTCTTGGTAAGGCCCAACCAGCTACAATTCCAGTCACGACATCAGGTCCGTCAGCCAGCGGAACGTCCAGTGAATTTCAGATACAGATTCTTACACTTTAGGAAATAATAGTCAAAATTGCTGTACTTTCTGGGTGCTGCCCTCTTACAGTTTATATTTTATAGACCGGAAAAGCATGATTAAAGCAAGTATAAAATTTTTCTGAAAGGAAGGAAAGACATTTATAAATATTTTTAAAGTGAAAAAGCTTCACACAGTCTATAAAGCAATCCAAATATTGCTTGTGTAACAAGTAGAGAAGTTTAGTACAAGTAGTCCAGTGTTGTGTCATGTCCCCTGACGGGTCACCATACAGTCCATAGGATGGCTCGAGGAAGATTCATAAGAATACTAAGAAATGATAGTGTCTTATGTATGGGAAAGACTGAAGTATGTGGATACAGGATCCCTGAAGAGAGAAGGCAAGAGAAGTGGAAGTGGCAAGAGAGTGTGGAAGTCCTACTAGTATCAATCTGTAAATTTCTGTAATCTTTGAACATCCAAAGATCAGTATTTAGATAAGCTAGGAGTTGAAGCAAGTCATGAATGGTGGGCGGCTGGTGCAAGGCGGTTAATTAAATAAACTCAAATATTAAAGTTGTCGAGTGCAAATTTTTGTAAATAAGAATTTCATGAGGACGTTTACATTTTAAATGAAAATTGTTTTAATTTATTCAAGGTCGAGTGCATGAGAGGAATGCCAGAAAGGTGGACAAGAGGATACGGAACATTAATGTTTTAAAGTACTCAAAGCCCTTTACATATTACTATGAAGCAGTAGGTGCTACTGTGAATGTTTCACTGGATAGTGATGGTCCCGGCTCACCACTATGGTATATGCTGCAAAAGAATTTACAAGTTTTACACAAGCTGTAACGTAAGATTTAATAGCGGCGGGTTAGTAGTTGTCACAAGCAGGGATTACAATGCATCACTGTCGCAATATGTTCAAAGGTGCCAAGCATCCCTCAGGATGCCAGTAAGAGGACAGAGAGGGACAAGGCAAGCAACAGAGGTTATGACGACCGCAAGGATTGAACCGAGGGACAAGTGACAGACACTAGGACAGCAAAACTACGTCCTGAAAATCTGGACATTTTACTTGTGCACGGTTGCAAAATTTTAACCCTGCAGAATGAAATCAATTAACGTAATTTACCTATGAGAAAAATCAGAAGGAGCCACAGGGAGAAT
>WNGS01021324.1:13012151-13046661 GCA_020271785.1 Procambarus virginalis
TTACCTTGGTCTCTTAGTCCGGACGTACAACGCTCTGGAAGTCCTGGAGAGGACGCGCTAGGTCGCCCCGAGTACCTTGCTCGTCTGTGGCTCAACGGCACAAGCTCAAACTATTCCCCTGTCTCTCCTCCCGCCCTCCCCCCCCCCCCCCCTCCCGTGCTGGTCTACATCGAGGAGAACCTCATAACAGCACTTCATGAGGGCGACTTCAGAGTCCAGTCCAACTTAGAGCAGTTATTTCTTCAGCGCAACCACAATCGCCGCCATCGCCCCGTGTGCGCTCTGCGAACTAACAAGCCTCAAGACCACTCGACCTACAAAGCCACCGGTTGACTACAACTGACGGTGTCGAGTGTTCTCCCGCCGCTAGCGAGCCTCGAGGACCCTGGACCTCTCACAGTAACCCGTACTGACCGTCGAGGCCGACGTCATGGCGGGACTGACGTCCGTGCGAGTCCTGCAGATGTCTCGCATCCACTCGCTGTCCGTGCACATCCCGGACACACTCTTCGACCCGCTGAAGGGCCTGCAGGTGCTGGAGATGTACGGGTCGGCCGTGCCCCCGTGGTGGCCAAGCGGGTCAACACCACCCAGGACGCTACACCTCCCTCAGGGGCATCAGGGAGCTGAACATCATGCACAACGACCTCTCAGCCCTCCGGCCAGACTTCCCGGCGTTCTTCCCCAAGCTCCAGGTTAGTGCCTCATTCTCCAGCTTCAGGTCACTCATGAGAGGCGGTCATTTACCACATAATTTGCTCTTTTTGTCCACGGCGACAGTCGTTGGACTATTGCCTCACAGTCCACGCATAACGCACACGGGCCCAATACACTCAGCCGAGTACACACGGAATAATGTAGTGAGTAGTTAAGCATTCCACACGGCTTCATAATTATTTATTCAGCTCGGCGCAACTTTGTTATTAAACTGAAGTGGCAGACTCAGACATCAAACGTATCTAAGCACACAAATGTTTTATACAACAACGTCAATTTTTCAATGCAAATTGGCCTTTTCATCTCTGCGAACGTTAACCTGGAACCCTGTATTAATGCTATGTTTCGTAACATTTAATGGCAGCCATTTTGTATTCATATGTATATACATAATCCTAAAACATGCTCCATGAAAATATGTAAAACTAGAAAACAAATCAGAATATGTATGGCAGTCACAAGCTAGACTTTGAGGACGGCGCCAGATGAAAGGGATCTGTGTAGATGAGGGCCACGGAGGCCTTGGTGATGGTGAGGGGAGAGGAGTGTATGGTGAGGGAGAGGATGTGATGGTGATGTAGAGGATGTGATGATGGTGAGAGAGGCTATGATGGTGAGAGAGGGATGTGATGGGAGAGAGGATGTGATGGTGATGTAGAGAATGTGATGGTGATGTAGAGGATGTGATGGTGATGTAGAGGAAGTTGCTGGTGAGAGAGGATGTGGATGTGGGGAGGGAGAGGGATGTGATGGTGGATGTAGAGGAAGTGATGGTGAGAGGATGTGATGGTGAGGGAGAGGATGTGATGGTGATGTAGAGGATGTGATGATGAGGAGAGGCTATGATGGTGAGAGAGGATGTGATGGTGAGAGAGACTATGATGGTGATGTAGAGGATGTGATGGTGATGTAGAGAATGTGATGGTGATGTAGAGGATGTGATGGTGATGTAGAGGATGTGATGGTGATGTAGAGGATGTGATGGTGAGAGGCTTTGATGGTGATGCCACATATTGGTCTTCATCAGGTGATCCATATGTGGATCATGTGGATCCATATGTGGAATGCATTAGGCAGTGATGTGGTGGAGCCTCCCACCACATACACTGCCTAATACACCCACCTGTTAACTACTCTGACACTGACAAAATCGTTTTGTCACTGTGGATCAGTTAGATATACGAAGTTGAGGTCCGCGTTCGCCTGTATGTTCTACCTTGTGGGTGTGTGCTACTACCTTGTGTGTGTGTGTTCTACCTTGTGTATTGTGTGTTCTACCTTGTATGTTCTACTTTGTGTGTTCTACATTGTGTGTTGTGTGTTCTACCTTGTGTGTGTGTGTTCCTACCTTGTAGTGCTCTACCTTGTGTGGTTGTGTATTCTACTTGTGTGTTTGTGTGTTCTACCTTAGTGTGCGCTACCTTGTGTGTTGTGTATTCTACCTTGTGTGTCGTTTGTGTCTACCTTGTGTGCTCTACCTCGTGTGTGTGTATTCTACCTTGTATGTGTTGTGTGTTCTGACCTTGTGTGTTCTACCTTGTGTGTTCTACCTTGTGGTTCTAGCATTGTGTGTGTTCTTCCTTGTTTGTTCTACTTTGTGTGTTCTACCGTGTGTGCTCTACCTTGTGTGCTCATACCTATGTCGTGTTCTACCTTGTACATGTGTTCTACCTTGTGTGCTCTACCTTGTGTGCTCTACCTTGTGTGCTCTACCTTGTGTGTTCTACCTTGTGTGTTCTAACCTTGGGTGGCTCTACTTTGTTTGTTCTACTTTGTGTGTTCTACATTGTGTGTCTACTGTGTGTCTACCTTTGTGTGTTCTACCTGTGTGTCCTCTACCTTGTGTGCTTCTACCTTGTGTGCTCGTAACCTGTGTGGTGTCTACCTTGTGTGTTACTACCGTTGTGCTTCTACTTGTGTGTCCTTACCTTGTGGGTGTGCTCTACCTGTGGTGTGTGTGTACTGTGTTGTGCTATCTACCTTGATGTGTTGTGTGTTCTACCTTGGTGTTGTGTGTTCTACCATTGTGTGTTGTGTGTTCTACCTTGTGTGTTGTGTGTTCTACATTGTGTGCTGTGTTCTACTTGTGTGTTTACGTCTACTGTGTGTTCTACTTGTTCACTTTGGTGTGTTCCAAACGTTCTTAGTAGAGTGTCTCACTGTCAAGTCCTCAGATTTACTGAGTTTACGTTAATCAAGCATTTTATGGCAACTTCGACTTAACCAACAGGATATGAAAGTCATATGATGAGCATATGCAGGTGGGGGGTCAGGGGGAGTGGGGGGGGAGAGGAGTGAGATGGCAGACGAGAGAGGAGGAGAGAGAGAGCGAAGAGAGAGAGAGAGAGAGAGAGAGAGCGAGAGGAGGATAGAGCGAGAAGCACGAGAGAGCGACAGAGAGAGACAGATGACAGCAGGACAGAGAGGAGGAGACAGGAGGAGAGAGAGAGATGAGAGAGATGTGAGAGAACGAGGAGAGAGAGAGAGATCGGTGCGAGAAGAGAGAGAGAGCGATAAGAGAGGAGAGAGCATATATTATAGGAGAGGAGAAGTAGACAGGAGAGAGAGAGAGGACCGAGGAAGAGTGAGACGAGAGAGAGAACAGAGAGAGAGCAGAGCGAGGAGACAGAGCGATGAGATGAGAAGGTGCTAGAGAGAGACAGAAGAGGCCAGAGAGAGAGACGGGAGAGGACGAGAGAGAAGTACAGAGAGAGAGCAGAGAGAGAGACAGAAGAGAGACAGGACAGAAGAGAGAGGAGGAGAGGAGAGAGGAGAGGAAAGAGAGAGAGACAGATGGGAAGAGCAGAGAGATGAGAGCGGAGAAGAGAGAGAGAGCGAGCGAAGAGAGAGAGAGAAGAGACAGAGACAGAGAGAGCCAGTAGAGAGCGAAGAGAGAGAGGAGGAGAGAGAGAGAGAGAGAGAGAGAGAGAGACAGAGACAGAGACAGAGAGAGAGAGAGAGAGACGAGATGGGAGAGAGAGAGAGAGAGAGAGAGAGAGAGGAGAGAGAGAGAGAGAGACTGTGTGATGTGTCAGACAGACAGACAGACAGACAAACATCACCGTACGGAACAGCCTATATAGACAAACCCTGGTGTCGTTTCATATATTAATAAAAACCACAAATATATCACTAAAGTGTTCAGTCAAATATTTGTCAAGTTAAATATGCGAGGTGTGAAGACACGGATGAAGACGGCCCTCACTGTTGACAGACTAATACAGGAATAGTGACACTGAGGCGTCGACACCAGTAATATTCACTGTCCCCACGGCAGGGTACAGAGCTCGGCCTGATATTCACTACACTCCAGAAATTCTCTGGAGCTGTAATTGACTCGTTGAGCGAGGTTATTGGACAGTTAACACTCTGGCTACGCTAATGCCTTCTCTTACACGCTGCTGCACATTTGAAGTCTTCGTTATTAACGGTGATAACGAGAGGGAGTGTGACGATCATCGTCAGCGCGTCGCTCATAGCCCATTCCATTTGTTAACTACGCTCTCTAAACAAGTTTCTTTCGTGTTTAAATTCCAATGCTAAGTAGTGTGTCGTTGTGTGCTCTGTCTACTCCCTTAAGATACCTTGTGTGTGGTGATCATGGCTCCCCTGAATCATTTAATAACCGTATTATTCTCCATAATCTCATGCCCCTCAACTCTGGGACTGGCCTAGTTATAGGCCTCCGGTCTTCTGGTTCATTTGTGTTTAAGTAATTTTTTTGTATCTACAATTTTTTTAAAAATACAAGGAAACATTTGTTCCCGTTAGTAACCAGTGTTGTTGTTGACCCGTACAGGTTGCCAAGCTCAGTGGCAACACCTGGGACTGTGGCAGCCAGGCCAAGGTCATGTGGATGAAGAGGTGGATGACCCACTCCCCGGTCCACTTCTACAGGTCCTACAGCATCAGGTAAGGCAGCATGGCACCGCTGGAGCATGGCACCGCTGGAGCATGGCAACTTACGCCGCCAGGCAACTGGGTTGAGCATGAGGCGCGTACAGCTGCAGCATGGCACGTGTGACAGCTTGACGCTTCAAGGACCATGTCAGGTCACTGGTCATGTCAGGTCACAGGTCATGTCAGGTCACTGGTCATGTCAGGTCACTGGTCATGTCAGGTCACTGGTCATGTCAGGTCACTGGTCATGTCAGGTCACTGGTCATGTCAGGTCACTGGTCATGTCAGGTCACTGGTCATGTCAGGTCACTGGTCATGTCAAGGTCACTGGTCATGTCAGGTCAGGTCACTGGTCATGTCAGGTCACTGGTCATGTCAAGGTCACTGGTCATGTCAGGTCACTGGTCATGTCATGTCAGGTCACTGGTCATGTCATGTCAGGTCACTGGTCATGTCATGTCAGGTCACTGGTCATGTCAGGTCACTGGTCATGTCAGGTCAGGTCACTGGTCATGTCAGGTCACTGGTCATGTCAGGTCACAGGTCATGTTAGGTCACTGGTCATGTCAGGACACTGCTACATGGCAGTAGTGCTCAGTGTGCGGGTTTGAATCTTTCTCATACAAATTTCCTATACACAATAAGCATACTATTTTTCTTTTGGAAGTTATTATTATTATATTTGAAATGAGTTACAGGTGTGCGGCGCTCACCACCAGACAACTCTCAGTAACACACAGGAAATTACCGCATCTTCATCTTTGGCATCTTCCTCCTGGGTGGTGAACCACCACTGGTGGCACCACCACAGGTCACACCACCACTGGTGGCCCCACCACAGCTCCCACCATCACTGGGGGCCCCCACCACACAAACACACCAATTCCAGAGATTCAACGGCTTGCTGCCAGAGGGGGCAGGTGTGCTCACATATTGCTTCCCAGTTGGCACGGAGGTTTGGAGCTGACAGTCCTGTGGCTGTTCCGTGACCTGTTTTGGGCCCGGCTGGTGCGGAGAGTGACTGTTCGAGGATGGTGCCACCTTACCTCCCGTGAAGCTGCTGGCTGGAGTTTTCCTGGTGGGTGGACCATGCGTCAGTGGGAATGGCGCTGAGGGAAGTGGTCCATGTCGAATTGGTGGATGTGATGGGCATCCAGCTCATTCGAGACCTTCGATTGGTGGTCAAATGTCTGTAGCAAGGTGTGTTCTAGACGTTCATCGACAGTTGTGAGGGACACTAATTACCTATGCCTGACGGAGTGGACACAGTATGGGTGGTCAACCTAAACGCAGGCGATGAGTCACAATAACGTGACTGAAGTATGTTGACTAATCCACACACTAGAAAATGAACGGACGACGACGTTTCGGTCCGTCCTGGACCATTCTCACAAAGGTTCCCCCAAGCACAATCGACTTGAGAATGGTCCAGGACGGACCGAAACGTCGTCGTCCCTTCATTTTCTAGTGTGGATTGGTCAACCTAAATGTGAAAACAACGTACGTGGTAATGCATGGAGCCTCGTTTGGAATGACAGATGGGCTGTTGGCCCAGCTGTTTGGGCAGTTTGGGAAGGTGTTCAAGGTACGTTGGAACAATGTCATAGCAGGCTATTGTGGGGTTACTTACCGGCAACTTGCACGATTTTGACAATGCCTCTGAAATGGAATGTTCCGTCTTCGATATCCCTGATGGGGTGTACCCTACTCAGCATTCTGCAGTCTTGGGAGACTATGGATTTGCTCTCTGGTTGTCGAGGCTGGAACTTCCTCTTTAGGGCATAAAGCCAGGGTAGGTCTATATAGGGGAGAAGCTGTTACACATGCATCCGGTCCCCCCTCTCCACGTTGCTGAAATTGTCCAATGGAAAGGCAAACGCCAATACGCATGGTTCCAGCACCTACGCAGGAACTGCCAGAACGAAAGTGAAGTCAACAACGTACTGCCTTAGGGGCTCCAGCTCCGGATTTTTCCTTGAGGTTAACTCCTGAAACCCATCCCAAAAGTGGGTATGGCCACGAGTTAGTGGAGGTTTCGGAGCAGGGTTTTCCATCCCCAAGATGAGCTGCTTTCCCGGCTCTCGAGTCCCATCTACTCTACACTGTATGTATTCAGGCCAGCCACATGTGTGTTTTTAATTTAGGTTGCCGGTACACCTGGGGCCAGATTCACGAAAGCACTTACGCAAGCACTACGAACGTGTACATCTTTCCTCAATCTTTGACAGCGTTGGTTACATTTATTAAACAGTTTACAAGCATAAAACTTCCCATTCAACTGTTGTTATTGTTATAAACAGCCTCCTGGTGCTTCGAAGCTCTTTAACTGTTTAATAATTGGATACAAACCCGCCAAAGATTGAGAAAAGATGTACAGGTTCGTAAGTGTTTGTGTAAGTACTTTCGTGAATCTGGCCCCTGGTGGCGGCATGCTCAGTTGGTGCAGCTGATTGGTCAATATCTTCAGAGAGGGTTTACCAGACCACACACTAGAAGGTGAAGGGACGACGACGTTTCGGTCCGTCCTGGACTATTCTCAAGTCGATTGTGATGAGCTCTGGCTCTTTGGTCCCCCCTCTCAACCGTCAATCAACTGGTGTACAGGTTCCTGAGCCTATTGGGCTCTATCATATCTACACTTGAAACTGTGTATGGAGTCAGCCTCCACCACATAACTTCCTAATGCATACCATTTGTCAACCACTCTGACACTTAAAAAGTTCTTTCTAATATCTCTGTGGCTCATTTGGGTGCTCAGTTTCCACCTGTGTCCCCTAGTGCGTGTGCCCCTTGTGTTAAATAGCCTGTCTTTATCTACCCTATCAATTCCCTTGAGAATCTTGAATGTGGTGATCATGTCTTCCGTAACTCTTCTGTCTTCCAGCGAAGTGAGGTTTAATTCCCGTAGCCTCTCCTCGTAGCTCATACCTTTCAGCTTGGGTACAAGTCTGGTGGCAAACCTTTGAACCTTTTCCAGCTTGGTCTTATCCTTGACTAGATATGGACTCCATGCAGGGGCTGCATACTCCAGGATTGGCCTGACATATGTGGTATACAAAGTTCTGAATGATTCCTTGCACAAGTTTCTGAATGCAAACATTGAGAGAAATGAATCTATACCCTCCGGGAGATCATTTACATATATCAGAAACAAGATAGGACCGAGTAGAGAGCCCTGTGGGACTCCACTGGTGACTTCACGGCAATCCGAGGTCTCACCCCTCACCGTAACTCTCTGCTTCCTATTGCTTAGGTACTCCCTTATCTACTGGAGCACCTTACCAGCTACACCTGCCTGTCTCTCCAGCTTATGTACAAGCCTTTTATGCGGTACTGTGTCAAAGGCTTTCCGACAATCCAAGAAAATGCAGTCCGCCCAGGCTTCTCTTTCTTGCTTAAATTTTGTCACCTGGTCGTAGAATTCTATTAATTAAATCAGTCAGGCAAGATTTACCCTCCCTGAATCTGTGTTGTCGATTTGTCACGAAGTCCCTTCTCTCCAGATGTGTTACCAGGTTTTCTCTCACGATCTTCTCCATCACCTTGCATGGTATACAAGTCAAGGACACTGGTCTGTAGTTCAGTGCCTCTTGCCTGTCGCCCTTTTTGTATATTGGGACCACGTTCGCTGTCTTCCATATTTCCCGTCTCCAGTGACCTACTATGGAGAGTGGCAAGCAAAGTGCCTCTGCACACTCTTTCAGTACCCATGGTGAGATCCCGTCTGGACCAACCTTTCTAACATCCAGATCCAACAGGTGTCTCTTGACCTCCTCACTCGTAATTTCGAACCCTTCCAAGGCCGCCTGGTTTACCTCCCTTTCTCCTAGCACAGTGACCTCACCTTGTTCTATTGTGAAGACCTCCTGGAACCTCTTGTCGAGTTCTTCACAAACCTCTTTGTCATTCTCTGTATACCTGTCTTCGCCTGTTCTAAGTTTCATTACATGTTCTTTCACTGTTGTTTTCCTCCTGATGTGACTGTGGAGTAGCTTTGGTTCGGTCTTGGCTTTGTTTGCTATATTATTTTCATAATTTTTCTCTGCTTCTCTTCTCACCCTAAAATCTCATTCCTGGTACTCTGGTATCTCTCTTTGCTTTCTGGTGTTCTGTTATTCCGGAAGTTCCTCTACACCCTTTTGTTCAGTCCCTTTGCTTCCATACATGCCCTATTATACCATGGATTCTTCTTTTGCTTCTCGGATTTTTCCCTATGGGCCGGGATGAACCTGTTTACTGCCTCCTGACACTTATGGGTGACATAGTCCATCATATCTTGTACAGACTTATCGCTGAGGTCTGTGCCCCAAGGTATTTCCCATAGGAAATGCCTCATCTCATATTTCTTCTTTCGGTATGCCAACCTTTTGTTTCCTAGTTCTTTTATGGGGGAGATAATTCCTAGCTCTACCAGGTACTCAAAGTTTAATATACTGTGGTCACTCATTCCCAAGGGTGCTTCCATCTTAACTTCCCTTGTATCCCACTCATTTAGGGTAAATATCAGATCAAGCATGGCTGGATCTTCTCCTCTCATTCTTGTTGGGTCGTTCATGTGTGTGTGTGTATGAGGAGAGTTGACTGACAGTTGAGAGACGGGCCCAAGGAGCCACAGCCCATCCCTTGCAAGAACAACTAGGAGAGTACAAGTGTGACAACCCCTTGGAGTCTCCTGGGACTAATATATAGTCTTGTGTTATACCCTGAGCCAGAGTCTCTTGCTTGTGCCATGTGTTATACCCTGAGCCAGAGTCACTTGTTAGTGTCATGTGTTATACTCTGAGCCAGAGTCTCTTGTTAGAGTCATGTGTTATACCTTGAGCCAGAGTCTCTTGTTAGTGTCATGTGGTAAACCCTGAGCCAGAGTCTCTTGTTAGTGTCATGTGGTA
Organism: Procambarus virginalis; assembly: GCA_020271785.1. Classification (NCBI taxonomy): domain Eukaryota; kingdom Metazoa; phylum Arthropoda; class Malacostraca; order Decapoda; family Cambaridae; genus Procambarus; species Procambarus virginalis. Next base: position 13,021,658 of record WNGS01021324.1, read on the forward strand.
TACCCTGAGCCAGAGTCTCTGTTAGTGTCATGTGGTATACCCTGAGCCAGAGTCTCTTGTTAGTGTCATGGGTGACCATAGTGATATGAACAATATAAATACAGTGAATCTGTTCGAAGCTTGAGGGCAGACGCTAAACGCTACATCACCAAGCTTTGCCAGGCTCCTGTTGGGTGTTCAGAGATTATAATAGGCGGGTCGGGATTGACCCTCAGGACTCCATCTTTACATGAAATGACAAATTATACCAATTTCCAATTTCAAAAATACCGATTTCCAATCGGTAACCTTAATCCAACATATTATTTTCACATAATTAAATGTAGAAAATAGATAGTTTAGTGGATATTTGAAAACTCTTATCATTTCATAGGATCAGAATTCTACATTTTCACGTATCACTCTGCAGACATTCGACAGTGGCTTTGAGTCTTCGTCTGAGGTGATGCAGGATGGTCGAACAAATGGCTGTTAGAGTTTAACCCAAGCAAATGTAATGTAATGAAGATAGGGGTAGGAAGCAGGAGACCAGATTCAAGGTATCATTTGGGAGATGAAATACTTCAAGAGTCAGAGAGAGAGAAAGACCTGGGGGTTGATATCACGCCAGACCTGTCCCCTGAAGCTCATATCAAGAGGATAACATCAGCAGCATATGCCAGGTTGGCTAACATAAGAACGGCCTTTAGAAACTTGTGTAAGGAATCTTTCAGAACATTATATACCACATATGTCAGACCAATCCTGGAGTATGCGGCTCCAGCATGGAGTCCCTACTAGTCAAGCATAAGACTAAACTGGAAAAGGTTCAAAGGTTTGCCACCAGACTAGTACCCGAGCTGAGAGGTATGAGCTACGAGGAGCGACTGCAGGAATTAAACCTCACTTCGTTGGAAGACAGAAGAGTTAGGGGGGACATGATCACCACATTCAAGATTCTCAGGGGAATCGACAGGGTTGATAAAGACAGGCTGTTTAACACAAGGGGCACACGCACTAGGGGACACAGGTGGAAGCTGAGTGCCCAAATGAGCCACAGAGATATTAGAAAGAACTTTTTTAGTGTCAGAGTGGTTGACAAATGGAATGCATTAGGAAGCGATGTGGTGGAGGCTGACTCCATACACAGTTTCAAATGTAGATATGATAGAGCCCATTAGGCTCAGGAAACTGTACACCTGTTGATTGACGGTTGAGAGGCGGGACCAAAGAGCCAGAGCTCAACCCCCGCAAGCACAACTAGGTGAGTACAACTAGGTGAGTACATAGATTAACATAATTGTTTGGATTACAAGAGCTGCTTAAAATTATTTATTACCTCTGTTTTGTCTCTGCCAACAGATGTTCGACACCTGTGACCTTTGGCTACAAGCCTGTCATGCTCCTGGAGGAGAACGATTTCCTGCCACCACTGCTCCAGTCCCAGTCACCAGCAGCAAAATGTCAACCACCACTAATGACGTGACTACTACGACCGTTCATGCCACCACTCACAGCATAGATAATACGACCACAGCGTCATCTCAGGACGGGAGAATGCTACGAGCGCCCTGTTGATCTACGAGGCTGAGAATGTTAACGAATCATCCTCAGCAGTGGTTAACGGGACGAGGCTTTGGGTCAATGATATGGTGAACGAGTCGACAGTCGTCCCAGAGAATGTTGATGCAGGCGTCGAAATGCTGCGACAGGACGAGAACACTTTGGTAATTAGCACTGTCACATTCCATCCCGATGGGGACCTGTCCACAACACCTGCGTTAGGAGACTTCACCAGGAGCGAGCAGTCGACGACAGCAGTGGTGGCAGCGGCGGGCTTGGGACACCTGACAGCCATAGACAGAAACACTGTTGGCACCGCCGCTACTGTCTATCAGTCAGCCTCGCCAAGCCACAGTGCAGCTACAGTTACTGCGGGACTCACTCCCACAGTAACCAGCACTGTTTCTAGGACACCCACAGCGCCAGCAACTTCCTCCCAGGCGCTGCCATACTGGATCCTACACAATAGGATGCTGCCACAGAACACCACGTTAACAAAACATATAAAGTATTTCCCAAACAGCACAAGTCAGCTAGTGAAGATAATAGCTGACAGAAAATCACTCGAAACAAAAAGAATAAAAAAAGTACTTAAAAAGGCGAAAATGATTCAAATTACAGCTGATAGGCCGCGAAGACCGTTACTCTCGGCCCATCGTATGGCCGAGGGCCACCGCGCAGGAACCATGGACCTCAACAAGGACTTGTGGCTATACCGTGGCGACAATAGCCACGGATTGAGTCCAGGACAACCGCTGCCAGTGGGCGTGGGACACGGGCGTGTCAGCGACGGAGCGGTGGTGGGGGCGGGTATCGTGGCCTCCTGTGTGGGCATGGCTCTGCTTGTGGGCGGCTTCCTGCTGGCCCGAGGCAGGGGCAAAGCAGGACCCATTTGGGAAGCTTCGTCGTACTGGCGGGAAGGGTCGGATGAGGACGTGGTCATGGCTGTGGGGGAAGGGCACGGCGGGCATGTCACGGAGACAGAGGGCACGGTGGGCCTGGTCACGGAGACAGAGGGCACGGTGGGCCTGGTCACGGAGACAGAGGGCACGGTGGGCCTGGTCACGGAGACAGAGGGCACGGTGGGCCTGGTCACGGAGACACACCGGGGCCTCAACAACCGTCTTTACCTCCTTCTGCAGCGGGACTCAGCCACAGGCATCACCCCAGACACGCTCCCGGACCCGAGGGCACACTCCTCAGCTCCCGACTGGCACTGACCCGTCACTCACAAGACTGGTACTATTACTCCACTCACCAGTCCAGACTGGCACCTTCTCTCTACTTACCACTCTAGACTGGCACTCTCCCTCCATTCACACCGCCAGACTTCCACTCTCCTCTCACCCCGCCATACTGGCTCTCTCGCTCCACTCTCCCCACCAGACTGGCACTCTCCCCACCAGACTGGCACTCTCCCCACCAGACTGGCACTCTCCCTCCACTTTGCACACCTCTAAAATAATCCGCGAAAACCCAGAAGGAAATTCTGGATATGTAAAATTTTGTACAAACTTTTGTGTTTGGAGTTAATCTACATATTTAAAACTGTTGGCTTGTTTGTGTTCTTGCCGCCGCGTGTTTGTTTCTTGCTCGCTCCTGCAACACACACAAACATGCAAATAAATATCCGCAGGCAAATGATTTAATTAATTTTCACGATGATGCCTGACCCGTTGATGACCATGACCTCGGTGTTGACCCGTTGATGACCATGACCTCGGTGTTGACCCGTTGATGACCATGACCTCGGTGTTGACCCGTTGATGACCATGACCGTGGTCTTGACCCGTTGATGACCATGACCGTGGTGTTGACCCGTTGATGACCATGACCTCGGTGTTGACCCGTTGATGACCATGACCTCGGTGTTGACCCGTTGATGACCATGACCTCGGTGTTGACCCGTTGATGACCTTGACGCCAGTGTTGACCCGTTGATGACCATGACCTCGGTGTTGACCCGTTGATGACCATGACCGTGGTGTTGACCCGTTGATGACCATGACCTCGGTGTTGACCCGTTGATGACCATGACCGTGGTGTTGACCCGTTGATAACCTTGACCCCAGTGTTGACCCGTTGATGACCTAGTGTTGACCCGTTGATGACCTAGTGTTGACCCGTTGATGACCTAGTGTTGACCCGTTGATGACCTAGTGTTGACCCGTTGATGACCTAGTGTTGACCCGTTGATGACCTAGTGTTGACCCGTTGATGACCTAGTGTTGACCCGTTGATGACCTAGTGTTGACCCGTTGATGACCTTGACGCCAGTGTTGACCCGTTGATGACCTAGTGTTGACCCGTTGATGACCTTGACGCCAGTGTTGACCCGTTGATGACCTAGTGTTGACCCGTTGATGACCTAGTGTTGACCCGTTGATGACCTAGTGTTGACCCGTTGATGACCTAGTGTTGACCCGTTGATGACCTAGTGTTGACCCGTTGATGACCTAGTGTTGACCCGTTGATGACCTAGTGTTGACCCGTTGATGACCTAGTGTTGACCCGTTGATGACCTAGTGTTGACCCGTTGATGACCTAGTGTTGACCCGTTGATGACCTAGTGTTGACCCGTTGATGACCTAGTGTTGACCCGTTGATGACCTAGTGTTGACCCGTTGATGACCTAGTGTTGACCCGTTGATGACCTTGACCAGGTGTTGACCCGTTGATGACCTTGACCAGGTGTTGACCTGTTAACAATTTATTTATACGGAAGTTCAAAATGGTGGTGAGGTCTGGGGTCAGTAGTGACCCCCGAGGGTGACTGGTGAGGTCTGGGGTCAGTAGTGACCCCCGAGGGTGACTGGTGAGGTCTGGGGTCAGTAGTGACCCCCGAGGGTGACTGGTGAGGTCTGGGGTCAGTAGTGAGCCCCGAGGGTGACTGGTGAGGTCTGGTGTCAGTAGTGAGCCCCGAGGGTGACTGGTGAGGTCTGGTGTCAGTAGTGACCCCCGAGGGTGACTGGTGAGGTCTGGTGTCAGTAGTGACCCCCGAGGGTGGCTGGTGAGGTCTGGTGTCAGTAGTGTGCCCCGAGGGTGACTGGTGAGGTCTGGTGTCAGTAGTGAGCCCCGAGGGTGACTGGTGAGGTCTGGTGTCAGTAAGGAGCGGGCCGAGGACGAGGAGTGGGACGAGGAGCGGGCCGAGGACGAGGAGTAGGCCGAGGACGAGGAGCGGGCCGAGGACGAGGAGCGGGCCGAGGACGAGGAGCGGGCCGAGAACGAGGAGCGGGCCGAGGACGAGGAGCGGGCCGAGGACGAGGAGCAGGCCGAGGACGAGGAGCAGGCCGAGGACGAGGAGCAGGCCGAGGACGAGGAGCGGACCGAGGACGAGGAGCGGGCCGAGGACGAGGTGTAAGCCGAGAAGGCCATTTTGAAAGTTTGAGTCAAACTTGTAAAAATAAAACATAAACCAGCATAGTTCTGTACATAAAGAGAAACTGTTGTTAATTAAGGTAGCGTTCACGTGGTCCAATAACTCGTGTCACCTCCGCTTGCAGGGCCAGTCAGCGCCGCTCAGGTGAGACCACACCAGAGATCCCTATTTTTGGAGTACGTAGTTCTCAGACGTGCCACAACCATCCCTGGACAGGTTTAAGGTGCCACAACCATCCTTGGACAGTTGTGAGGTGTTCCACAACCAACCTTGGTCAGTTGTGAGGTTCCACAACCATCCGTTGACAGTTGTGAGGTTCCACAACCATCCGTGGACAGTTGTGAGGTTCCACAACCATCCGTGGACAGTTGTGAGGTTCCACAACCATCCCTGGTCAAGAGGCATCACTGACCTGATCTGGTTCGCGAGGACTCGTTGAAGTGCAAGTAACAACCTTTGAACGTTAATCTGCATATACATTTTGCAGCGATAAAGCCGAAGAGGTACAATGGAGACGGGCTCAAAAAGTTGGATGAGGGTGACGGCAGTTAAGTGACAATTCCCAAGGCGAGACTGGATCAGTGAGCCTATTCGTGCTCCTAAACCACACGACCAAATTTGCTAAGACTTGCGAGTTATGGAATCTTTGTAGTCCGCCATACCATAGAAATGACATCAGTGAAGCTCTGTTTATATTTAAGAGTTTAATTAATCGTTGCTTTTATCAAGAGATTTGCATATGGAGTTCACCTCAGCATTCCTCTTTGTTCGCTAACCAGCTGAATACGCCTTGGTCTAGTCATTAGGGTAAGACACTAGCTCTAAATAGCTACTAGAACATTTTTTATAAAGAATTACATGTAAAATGTTTACCCTTTATTTGTGTTATGTTGGGTCTCAAGGTAGGGAACATTTGTATCTTAATAGTAGTAGTTGCAGTGGGATGCTGGCTCCAGCGTGGCTCCCACTCTAGCGACCAGTGATAACGCTACGCCCTCAGACCTTCCCTCTCACCATGGTGTGTGTGTGTGTGTGTGTGTGTGGTGTGTGTGTGTGTGTGTGTGTGTCAACAGGTCGCTGGAGCTGGTAGAATCTCCTAGCCAGAAGCAAGAGAACTAATAATTTTATATACAAATATATTATCCGTTAATTTTTCCTGGCAGATAAAGAGGGACCGTTCAGTAGAGTCAGTGGAACCGTTCAGTAGAGCCAGTGAGACCGTTCAGTAGAGTCAGTGAGACCGTTCAGTAGAGTCAGTGAGACCGTTCAGTAGAGTCAGTGAGACCGATCAGTAGAGTCAGTGAGACCGATCAGTAGAGTCAGTGAGACCGTTCAGTAGAGTCAGTGGGACCGTTCAGTAGAGTCAGTGGGACCGTTCAGTAGAGTCAGTGGGACCGTTCAGTAGAGTCAGTGAGACCGTTCAGTAGAGTCAGTGAGACCGTTCAGTAGAGTCAGTGAGACCGTTCAGTAGAGTCAGTGAGACCGTTCAGTAGAGTCAGTGGGACCGTTCAGTAGAGTCAGTGAGACCGTTCAGTAGAGTCAGTGGGACCGTTCAGTAGAGTCAGTGAGACCGTTCAGTAGAGTCAGTGAGACCGTTCAGTAGAGTCAGTGGGACCGTTCAGTAGAGTCAATGGGACCGTTCAGTAGAGTCAGTGGGACCGTTCAGTAGAGTCAGTGAGACCGTTCAGTAGAGTCAGTGGGACCGTTCAGTAGAGTCAGTGAGACCGTTCAGTAGAGTCAGTGGGACCGTTCAGTAGAGTCAGTGGGACCGTTCAGTAGAGTCAGTGAGACCGTTCAGTAGAGTCAGTGGGACCGTTCAGTAGAGTCAGTGGGACCGTTCAGTAGAGTCAGTGAGACCGTTCAGTAGAGTCAGTGAGACCGTTCAGTAGAGTCAGTGAGACCGTTCAGTAGAGTCAGTGAGACCGTTCAGTAGAGTCAGTGAGACCGTTCAGTAGAGTCAGTGAGACCGTTCAGTAGAGTCAGTGGGAAGGACATTGTATTGTTCTAGGAATTCGATTTATAAAGTGTATATGAAATCTGTCCAATAAAAAAAAATAAATTGTATTCGAGTTGTTTTTTCTCCCCAAAAATTCAGCGAACTGTAGCCTTGGTTGGTGGACACAACCAGACCATCTTCCTTAGTTGGTGGACACAACCAGACCATCTTCCTTAGTTGGTGGACACAACCAGACCATCTTCCTTGGTTGGTGGACACAACCAGTCCATGTTCCTTAGTTGGTGGACACAACCAGACCATGTTCCTTAGTTGGTGGACACAACCAGACCATGTTCCTTAGTTGGTGGACACAACCAGACCATGTTCCTTAGTTGGTGGACACAACCAGTCCATGTTCCTTAGTTGGTGGACACAACCAGACCATGTTCCTTGGTTGGTGGACACAACCAGTCCATGTTCCTTAGTTGGTGGACACAACCAGTCCATGTTCCTTAGTTGGTGGACACAACCAGACCATGTTCCTTGGTTGGTGGACACAACCAGTCCATGTTCCTTAGTTGGTGGACACAACCAGTCCATGTTCCTTAGTTGGTGGACACAACCAGCCCATGTTCCTTAGTTGGTGGACACAACCAGTCCATGTTCCTTAGTTGGTGGACACAACCAGCCCATATTCCTTAGTTGGTGGACACAACCAGTCCATGTTCCTTAGTTGGTGGACACAACCAGCCCATATTCCTTAGTTGGTGGACACAACCAGTCCATGTTCCTTAGTTGGTGGACACAACCAGTCCATGTTCCTTAGTTGGTGGACACAACCAGACCATGTTCCTTAGTTGGTGGACACAACCAGACCATGTTCCTTAGTTGGTGGACACAACCAGACCATGTTCCTTAGTTGGTGGACACAACCAGACCATGTTCCTTAGTTGGTGGACACAACCAGACCATGTTCCTTAGTTGGTGGACACAACCAGTCATGTTCCTTAGTTGGTGGACACAACCAGTCCATGTTCCTTAGTTGGTGGACACAACCAGACCATGTTCCTTAGTTGGTGGACACAACCAGTGACACATCAACGCTTGCTACTACATCTACCGTGTCAGGAGGTAGCAACAGTTGGGCTTTTTTTTGGGGGGGGGGGTCTAATTTGTCTGTAGCATTATTCATTGCTTTGAAAATCTCCCCATTTCATGTTGGATATGCAAATTTTGCTGCTCTAGGTGAGGTAAGGTATGCTCAGGGTCAAAATGTATTAGCGTCCCAAACGCTATCATTTTGGCAATTGCTACTGGGGTCAGTAACTGATCTTTGTTCACCAATGTTCAATTCAAAAGTGCTGTCTTTAAGGCATACAAATACTGATTTAATCTGCTAGTAAATGCGTTATGAGATTCTCCAGGTTGCATGGTAGCATTTGCAATTTTCTTCACAATATAACATTATAGGTCTAGATCTCCCTTATTGACTAATTGAAGGCAGAAAAAATCTTTACAGGCCTCCTATGATTGGAGACTAAAGATGGGTTTTCCATCCACGACCACTCGTGCATCACCTCGAGTGTTGCCAATAGATTGAAATTGAAATTGAAATAAGTTTATTGATGTAAAATACACACAAAGGGATGAGGTAGCTCAAGCTATTCTCACCCCGTTCAGTACATCGTGTTAATACATACATAGACACACATCACAAACAATAATCATATTACCAAACATTCTGAGAGATAAACATATACATTTCCTCCTTCACGAGAAGTATGATATCAGACGTACACAAATACTTTTATGACCTAGGTATACTGTATAGACAATTTGCAAGAGACATGCAGATAATTCAACAAAATATTACAGTCTTGGTGCAAAATTCTTATATCTCTCAAGAATTTCATCAACCTTTCCGTTGTGACACATCCAGGCTATTTGTTCAGGAACAGTCCTTATCTCAGTGTTTCTATATACATTAATCAACGGACAATCAAGAACATAATGGGCAAGGGTGTGAGACCTTAACATACCACATAGTTTACACTTCGTGTCATTATCATGAACACCTATCCCATATTCCCAGTAATATTTGTACCCAAGCCTGAGCCGCATGTACACAGAGTCACTCCAAGCATTTCTCCTTTTACCATAAGTGAAATGGGTGTTTTGACTCGAAGATTGCCAATAGATGGCCTAGCGAGTGCTAAATAGTCAGCATCAGAAGGCGTGGAAAAGTGAGCTTTCGCCTTCGTTATTACCATACTAAACCTGGACCCTCCAGCAATGAGAGGTATATATAGCCATCTCCTGCGATGTGGAGATATATTATATATAATATATTAGAATAATATATAATATATATAATATATTAGAACTACATTATATTACCATTCAAAATTTTGAAGGACAAAAAATATATTAAGAAATCAGAGAACCAGTGATCTTTGGATCTCATACATTAAAATCAATAATGAAATAAAATTGAATTAGAGAAATTAACTAATATTTCTATTAATTCAGAGCTAATCCCATACACATACTTATGAGGGGTAAATTTATAATGTTATTATACACGTATTCGCAAAATAATGTATTCATAAAATATGAATCAATGGAAATAATTAAATGTTCTAACTACAATATGAATACTGAAACAGCTAAGCTGTTAAAGATGAAAGTAGATCGTGTCCAGCAACTATGGCACGTAAGATTCCGTCCCAGTAGGCTATCCTTAAGGAAATGACAATAGAGGAATCTTTGTTGGAAGAGTAATATTTCCACAAAGGCCAAAAGAACGGAGTTGGGGCTGAATATTGTATCTCCAGGTGGTGTGATATGCCTTTTTCCAGGACAAGGACAGCAACAACGGAGATCTTAGCAGCAAATTCAGTAGTAATATAGATCTCCAAGTTCACTAAGACATCAATAATATTGCAAAACTTACGAAAGCCAAACTGAGAAGAGAAGAGGTGGTTATTGTGTTCCAAGAACATCAGACGGACTTTGACAATATGTTCAAAAGGTTTGCAGATACAACTCGTTAGGGCAATTGGGCAGAAATCCTTAAGGGATGTCCATAGAGAACCTGGTTTCCAAATAGGAAGAACAACCGCCTCAAGCCAAAAGGTCACTACGGGCTCACCATAGCCTGTGTTACTTGGAACTTTTTGTCCCAGGTAGCGAATCTTAAACAACAACAACAGCCTCAAGCCAGTCCTCAGACTGATGACTCCCAGATATGGTTATAAATGTTTTGTAAATAATGAAACGTGCATGGAGGGAGATGGCGAGCATCTCATAATGACTGTCATCCCTGTAGCCTGCCGGGATTGATATGAGAGGAGGACTACCAGGGACTTATGCTGTACTAAATTAAAATTACTGTCTGCAAATTAATTCAACTAAAGTCTCTAGCTAGGGTTGTAAATCCTAGCTCCTCTTTTCCTAATGACAGATTGTGGGCTGTAAGGGGCAGGTGGGGTGAATGAATTAGTTGACTGAAGTTCCAGTCCACCTGCAGACAAGTATCTCACATTAACTTGTATTTTTTATACAAGGATAAGATTTTAATAAATTCAGTTCTATGACTGAACACTGGTTCTGTTTAAAGCACGGATTTAAACATATACATAGTCCAGCCTAGCACCATAACTATCAACAGCCAATATATTCTTATACTAATAACACAACAATTTAAATTGTAGAAGTATGATATTAAAGGACCTTAAATGTGGTCTAAGTACTATTAACTAAGTACTAAAAATTATATACAATTATATAAAATTATATGATAAATTAAAGATAACTGAGTAAGCAATTGTTAAATTAATTTATATATTCATGTATGTATATAGATATTCAATTTATAAAAGAGATATTCAGTTGCTGCTCTACAATATTATTAAACTTACTGAAATATGAGGCGTTCCCTTACTCTATAACTGACAGACAGACTTATTGGATATATTAAAGTTACACAACCATACAATTGGCCAATTAATACACTAACAACATTCAATATACTTCTCTGAATGCTGGGTGTTTGTCTGACAAGTGTGCCAGACTGTATAACTCTCTTGTCGAGTTTAGGCACAATATTTAATATCACAGCTTTGCTGTAGATTGTTCTGGTAGCGTTGCTACGTGATTATTTCCTTAATTGCATTTGCAGAAGGATGATAGGTGATGATGGTGGAGACAGTGTCACTTTGTGTGCTCTACTCTACACTTATTAGATATAAATGTTCTAGGAATTTTCCTTGTAGATATATTGTCCAGGTACTCCCCCAGTTCTAGAGAGTAATCACTGGTGATAAAGATAATTCGATAAGGGGTCCTGAGCTAATTAATGTTCGCTAAGCACCCTAACACATGTTCACTGTTTGTAAACACACGTGTTCTGGCTCCGGGGTGTGGTGGGCGCTTCTTTCCCCAGCATCACCCCCCCCCCCATGCTCCCCGAGCACGGTAGCCTTCAATGAATATTGATTGATTATTTTTACTGTCTGGACATATGATTGAGATAAGATGTGATTATAATATAATTAGATATAGGATATAAAGATTATAAGTAGTACTAGATAGTACTATTGATTTTTATTAAGGATTTGATTTAATCCCTACCAGAAATCGATTCAATTGTTCCAATAGTTTTTTAATTAAGAAAATTTCTAGAAGCTTCTGGATCCTTGAGAAATCATGCACAAAGTTATGTAGGCACCTATAGGGCCCTATGGTCTATGTGATCATAGGCATTGTCATCTAGGATCAAGATGTATAATGAATCTATAGTGATTCTGATATGATATAGAAATAATACATTTCTTAGATAATAATATAGATAAAGTGGGTAAGTAAGTAATTATCAAAAGAAGGCACCAAACCAGGATGGCTATGTAGCACCATCAAATGTGCAGAATAATCAGAGGGCGCTAAATATCACCAAGGATGCCAATACGAGAACAAAAACGCATAAGGCGAACGATATCAAAAGTATCTGATTCACCAAGAATTCTATTGAGGGACAAGTGACCGCGAGGGGCGGTCGGAAAGCAAGACATACGCTCGTCCCGGAAGTCAGGACATTCAAGAAGGACATGCATGACCGTAAGAGGGACAATGCAATTAGGACAATAAGGAGCAGGGCGGCACTCCATCAAGGGACCATGAGTTAAGCGAGTATGGCCAGTACGCAACCTCGCCAGAGCCGTTTCCCATCGCCGGTTATGGTGGCAGGACGGCCACGAGGACACACAACCTTTTAAGAGAACGTAGTTTGTTACTTGTAACAGACGACCAAGTAGCCTGCCAACGGGTAAGGATGGAGGAATGGATAACCGGGTAAAAGTCGGAATAAGGAATACCTTTACAAGAGATGGGACAAGAGCGGATAGCTTCCCTGGTGGCAGCATCCGATATAGTGGGTAAAAATTTCCCACATCTTCCAGAGGTAGAGAACTGGCACAGAGTCCAATACTAAGGACAATAGTAACCCTATGTATTCATTTACTCTCCATCGGATTGATAATACAAGTGCAAATTTTTCTTGCACTTTTGTGCTTCTGTCCATTGTGGACGATTGTGTCTGTTAGGAGTCTGTGGGTCATGTAGAGTTAGAGGGCCTTGGAGGCTCCCAGGATCTAACTGTAGCTGACTCACTGATTCCATGTGGATGAGTTTGTGCAATGTCTTCAGGGAAGTTGTTCCTTTATACAGGATTTTGACTATTCTCAAAATCCCTTGGCTATCTGGATGGACTGAGACAACTTTACCCAATGGCCAATCAGCCCTAGGGCCATCACTGTCTACAAAGACAATATCGCCTGGTTGGAGATTAGATATATTATGTGGGACATTGGCCCCATGGTGATATTCTCGTAGAGATGCAAGACATTCTTTTGTCCAAACATCATTCCATTTATGGATTATGCTGGACAGATGCTTATACCCCTAAATCAACTCGCTCTGACCCACATATGAGGGATCTCTGATCTCATCATCCACTAGAGATGGTACTGGAGTCCGAAGTTTTCCATACATTAGGTGGGCAGGACTTAATGGCTCATGTTGAGTAGGATCATCAGACAAGTATGTCAATGGCCGGTTATACACCCTTGATTCTATTTCCGTGATTACTGTCTGGAGTTCTTGAAGATTGATTTTCTGACGAGGTAGAGAATTTCTCGAGGATCTTTTGACAGTTCCTATTAACCGTTCATAAAGTCCTCCATGCCATGGGGCTCTCGGAAGGATAAGCAAGTAATTATCAAAAGAAGGCACCAAAAAGGGAAGGCTATGTAGCACCATCAAATGTGCAGAATAATCAGAGGGCACTAAATATCACCAAGGATGCCAATACGAGAACAAAAATGCATAAGGCGAACGATATCAAAAGTATCCGAGTCACCAAGAATTCCACTGAGAGACAGGTGACCGCGAGGAGCGGTCGGAGAGCAAGACACACGCTCGTCCTCGAAGTCAGGACATTCAACAAGGATATGCACAACTGTAAGAGGGACAACGCAACGACACAATATGGAGCATGACGGCGCTCCATTAAGCGATCGAGGGTTAAGCGAGTATGGCCAACCCGCAGCCGAGCCAAAGGAGTTTCCCACCGCCGGTTACGGTGGTAGGAGGAAGGCCACGGGGACAAACTACGTTTGAGAGTACGCAGCTTGTTACCAACCACAGAGGACCAACAACCCTGCCAACGGGCAAGGATGGAGGAATGAATAACAGGATAAAAGTCGGAATAAGTAAGACCTTTATGGGAGATGGGACAAGAACGGATAGCGTTCTTAGCGGCAGCATCCGCACGTTCATTGAAAAACACCAATATGGCTGGGAACCCAGCAAAACTCTACCGATTTAAATTTACTAGAAATAAGAAACAGCCAATGCTGAATCTCGATGACCACTGGGTGGACAGGATTAAAGGACCCTAGAGCTATGAGGGCACTACGAGAGTCAACTACAACCACATAAGGAGAATGAGAAAGCAAGAGACGGAGAGCATAGAGAATAGCATAAAGTTCCGCCGTAACGACGCTAGCCTCCGAAGGGAGGCGACATATATAAGTACGGTCAGGAAAAACAACAGAGTAGCCCACACCATCCGCAGACTTAGCAACCTGTCCTCTTAAAAAGAACGTCGCATTTGGCCGTTTGTTCGTATGGCCGAATTTGGACGTAATTTGAAAATGAAAAAAATATGAAAATAAATTTAGGATTTTTTTTTCAACAACAGTAAGTTAAGGGTCCTCTGATAGGTTAGGTGGGCAGGAAATTCTCAAAGTTTCAAAACGTTATGAAAAACGTTAATTTAAAATGTCCTCTCATAACCTCTGCGCGTAAGCCGGACGACTCAAATAGAAAACGGAACAGAACGTCACTTTTGTGAGTATTTCATTTCAAATTACGTCCAAATTTGGTCATATCGCGCATACGAGCTAAAAGTGACGTTCTGTTTAAGAGGACGGGTTGGACTTAGACCCATCGGTGAAGATGGAAATAGAGCGGGAGTGCGAAGAAAAGTGCTCAAGGAAGAGGCTTTTCAGAATTGTAGGAGGGGTAAAGGCTTTGGTAATACAAGTCAAGGACGTGCAAAACTTGGGAAGGGGGACTCTCCACGGAGGCAAGGAAGGAACAATATGAGGAGAAACATTAGAAATGTGAACAGAAAGAGAATTCTGCAAGCGAGACAACTGGACAGATAGTGGGAGACGATGAAGAGGAACAGGAGCTACAGGAGGAGGAAAAGTCAAAGTACGACAGGGAAGAGGAAGGATGTTGTAAGGACCGCGCAAGATAGCAAAGACAGTAGCGATCATGGCGGTCCTGAAGAGAGAGAGAAAGCCAGTGTCAACATACAAGCTAAGGACGGGAGTCGAACGAAAGGCACCAGAGCCGAGACAACCCAGTATGGTGCAAAGCATCAAGACGGCGAAGAGTAGGAGGAGAAGCAGAAGAGTAAGCAGGGCAACCGTAATCGAGTTTAGACAGGACGAGAGAGGAGTGCAAATATAGGAGCGTGCGCCTATCCGCTCCCCAAGAAGTATGGGACAAAACCTTAAGTAAGTTAAGGGCCTTAGAGCATTCTACTCGGAGGCAAGAGATATGGGCTGACCAAGATAAACGAGTGTCAAAGACTAACCCCAAAAGCTTCACGGAATCCCTGTACACAATGGGATGACCATAAAGCGACAAAGAGGGATGAAGAACGACATGCTTCCGAGTAAAAGTCATAGCACAAGTCTTAGACGCGGAGAACTTGAAGCCATGATCGGTGGCCCAAGACGACACGGCATCAATCGCAAGTTGAAGCCGCCGTTGAAGAAGGTAAATCATCACCCCGACAGCAAAGGGTAAGATCATCAACAGAGAGAGCAGACGCCAGAAAGAAGAGGAAAGAAGACCGTTGAGGGCAACTAGAAAGAGAGTAGTGCTCAGAACACTACCCTGGGGTACACCCTTATACTGCCAAAAAGGGCAGAGAGAGTAGTACCAAGCCGCACACGAAAGGAACGACGAGAGAGGAAGCTCTGGAAGAGAGCTTCTTCCAGAGCTCCGTGGTGTAGTGGTAAGACAGTCGCCTGGCGTTCCGCGAGCGCTATGTCATGGGTTCGTATCCTGGCCGGGGAGGATTTACTGGGCGCAATTCCTTAACTGTAGCCTCTGTTTAACGCAACAGTAAAATGTGTACTTGGATGAAAAAACGATTCTTCGCGGCGGGGATCGTATTCCAGGGACCTGCCCGAAACGCTACGCGTACTAGTGGCTGTACAAGAATGTAACAACTCTTGTATATATCAAAAAAAAGAAAAAAAAAAAAAAAAAAAAAAAAGAGGGAGGTTCCCACGAAGGCCAAAAGAATGAAGTCGAGACAGAATATGATACCGCAGGTAGTGTCGTAAGCCTTTTCCAGGTCAAAAGGACGGCAACAAGGGAGGTTGTTCACAGCAAAAGCTGTACGAATATTGACCTCCAAGTTCACCAGGACATCCGTTGTGCTGCGGCACTTGCGAAAACCAAATTGAGAAGGGGAGAGGTAGTTATAGTGTACTAAGAACCACATCAAACGAACGTTTACCATACATTCAAGAGCTTGCAGAGACAGCTCGTGAAGGCAATAGGGCGGAAGACCTTGGGGATGACCGAGAGACCCTGGTTTCCGAACAGGGAGGACAACAGCATCGAGCCAGTCTTCAGGGACCGACGACGACTCCCAGACCCGATTGTACAGACTCGGTAAATACTGAGACGTGCATGGAGGGAGACGGCGAAGCATTTCATAATGAATGCCATCGGACCCCGCTGCCGTAGAACCGCAAAGGGCTAGGGCAGACTGAAGCTCAGAGAGAGAAAGAAGGGATCATTATAGGGAAGGTGAAGATAAGTACAGAAATTTAAAGGATGAGATTCAAAAAGAGGCTTACAAAGGAAGGAAGGATTGGAGGAGATGAGAACCAGGACTAACGGAGGAGAAATGGGAACACAGTTCGGTCGCAACCTGCAACGGGTTCGCCACGAGAGCACCATGAAGGCGAAGGATCGGCGAGACATCGGGAACGAACTTACCCGCAATCTTGCGGACACGTTTCCAGACCAGTGAGATAGGAGTTTCGGACGTAACGGTGGAGACATAAGACGCCCAGCAAGCACGTTTAGCCGCACACATGTCCTACGGGCCACCGCACTCGCCTTCCGAAACAAAAGGAAAGACTCGACCGTCTGCCGGCGGCGATGTCTCTTCCAGGCCGCATGCTTACAGTGAACAGCCCGAGCACAGTCCATATTCCACCAGGGAACGCACTTCTGCGTTCCCCCGAGAGGAAGAGCGAGGAATAGAGCGGAGGGCAGCGTCAAAGACAGTGTCATGAAAAGAAGGAGGGCGCGAGGGAGAGGCAGAACGGAGAGGTCGGAAATAGTAGCACAGAGTAAAGAGGCGCCAGTCAGCCTTGGCAACCGCCACCTAGGGAAGGAGAGAGGGCGAAAAGAGAAACAAGAAACAAGGATAGGAAAATGGTCACTGCCATGGAGGTCATCAAGGACCCGCCACCCGAAATCTAAGGAAAACGGATGACGAGCACAGAGAAAGATCGAGACAAGAAAGGGAGCGAGTACGAGAGTCCAAATGAGTGGGCTCACCAGAATTAAGAAGGGACTGGGAAGAAGAAAGGATGAAAGGTTCAAGGAGGCGACCCCGGGTGTTTGTCAGCACATCACCCCAAAGGGCATGACGACAATTGAAATCACCCGCAGGAGCACAGGCTCCGGCAAGGAGTCTAGAAGGTGTTTAAGATCAGGAAGAGAAAGTAGGACAGTAGGGGGGGGGAGATAAATGGAACAAACCGTGTACCACCTACGTACAAGACACGGGCGGCAAAACAGTGGAGAGGNCCTTGTGCTGTGCTGCACACCCTTGTGCTGTGCTTCACACCCTTGTGCTGTGCTGCACACCCTTGTGCTGTGACGATGCTAGTGTCCGGGGGCAGGCGACACACAGGTGTGGTCAGGAGACACAAGGGAGTAAACTACACCGTCGGCATACTTAGACCCATGTGTGAAGATGGCAGTGGAGTGGGTGTGTGAAGAAGTGAGCAAGGAAAAGGTGTTTCAGAACTGTAGGAGGGGTAGAAACGTTCACTCTGTAGGTCAAGGTTTTGGAAAACTCTGGAGGTGGGACCCTACATGGGGCAAGGGCGGAACGGCATGAGGAGAAATATTGATAATATGAACTGAGAGAATCTTACAAGAGTGACAACCATAATGAAAAAGGAAGGTGGTGAAAGGGAACAGGGCCCACTGGAAGGGCAACGATCAAAAGCACAACGTAAGTGAGGGTGTTGTAGGGACCGCGCAAGGAGGCGAAGACTCTAGCGACCACGGCGATTCTGTAGAGACAGGATGCCGGTTTCAACATATAGGCTCAGGGTAGAGAACGAATGAAAGGCACCAGAGCTGAAGAGTAACTCAGTATGGTGCAGAGCATCAAGACGACGAAGAGTTGAGGGCGAGGCAGACGAGTAAGCAGGACAGCCATAACCGAGTTTAAACAGCACGATGGGGGGGGGGGGGAGAAGGGAACTATCAAAAGAAAGCACCCAGCCATTACCTTTATATAGCACGAGAGAGGAATGTATAGAGAGGAACGTGCGTCTATCAGCTCCCAGGAAGTATGGGACAGGCGCCTTAGAATATTCAACTCGGAGGTAAGACATATGGAGCGACCAAGATTAACGAGTGTCAAAGATTAACCCAAGAAGTTTAGCAAAATCTTTGTACAGAAGGGGACTACCATAGAGCAACAAAGGGGGGTGAAAAACGACCTGCTACCGAGTAAAAGTCATATCACAAGTCCTAGTTGAAGAGGACTTGAAGCAATGATTGGTGGCCCAGGACGAGACATTAATTGCAAGTTGAAGCCATCGTTGGAGAAAAGGCAAGTAAGTAATTATCAAAAGAAGGCACCAAACCGGGAAGGCTATGTAGCTACACCAAATGTGCAGAATAATCAGAGGGTGCTAAATGTCACCAAGGATGCCAATACGAGAACAGAAACGCATAAGGCGAACGATATCGAAAGTATCCGATTCACCAAGAATTCTTTCGAGGGACAAGTAACTACAAGGGATGGTCAGAAAGGAAGAGACACGCTCGTCCTGGAAGTCAGGAAATTCAACAAGGATATGCACGACGGTAAGAGGAACAATGCAATTTGGACAACAAGGAGCTGGGCGGCGCTCCGTTAATTGACTGTGAGCTAAGCTCGAATGGCCAAGACGCAACCGCGCCAGAGCCGTTTCCCACCACCGGTTATAGTGGTAGGAGGAAGGCTACGGAGATACACAATGCTTAGGAGTAAGCAGTTTCTTACCAACAACAGAAGACCAACAACCCTGCCAACGGGCAAGGATGAAGGAATGGATAACCGGGTAAAAGTCAGAATAACTTATAATATAATATAATAATTTGGCAGAAAATGCCAAATTCAAATAGTCTAGGGTAGCTGCACAAATGCATTTGTGCAGCTACCCTAGACTATTTGAAGGGAAATACAGTGTATCAAAAGACTAGCTACGTGATGCTAAAAATTCCCACCACATAGAATGGTTAATCTTACAAAGGCAGTTGATCTGTTGTCTGCACTGGCAAACTCTGGGTGCTTTTTGATGACATCATGAAGACGAGAGTGATTAAAGTAATTGCAAAGCTCCAGGTACCTCATGCCAACGGGTCTGAATAGTCTAACAACTGGGCATTCGGTAATGTAGTGTGCAAGATGATGCTCCAGTTCCTGCTAACAGAATTTGCACCTGGAGTGCCCAGGATTGGGAGATCCGTCACCTGCAGCCACCTGTCACGGTTAATGGTAACCCAACCTGATCCTGGCAACCACTATGTTGCACAGTCTGGTGGACGTTTTGTGCTGCCCATAAACATAAGTTTCAGATCTGATCAAATCATACATTTTTTTTATATTGGAGCTTTCAGATCGTTGGGAGTAAAGAAAACCTTTGAAGGCAACTAGGAAAAAGTAGTGCGCAGAACACTACCATGCAGTACACCTTCTTTATGCCGCCAAGAGTAGTACCAAGCCTCAATTTAAAGAAATGACAATAGAGGAATCTTTGTTGGAAGAGTAATATTTCCACAAAGGCCAAAAGAACGGAGTTGGGGCTGAATATTATATCTCCAGATGGTGTGATATGCCTTTTTCCAGGACAAGGACAGCAACAACGGAGATCTTAGCAGCAAATTCAGTAGTAATATAGATCTCCAAGTTCACTAAGACATCAATAATATTGCAAAACTTACGAAAGCCAAACTGAGAAGAGAAGAGGTGGTTATTGTGTTCCAAGAACATCAGACGGACGTTGACAATATGTTCAAAAGGTTTGCAGATACAACTCGTTAGGGCAATTGGGCAGAAATCCTTAAGGGATGTCCATAGAGAACCTGGTTTCCAAATAGGAAGAACAACCGCCTCAAGCCAAAAGGTCACTACGGGCTCACCATAGCCTGTGTTACTTGGAACTTTTTGTCCCAGGTAGCGAATCTTAAACAACAACAACAGCCTCAAGCCAGTCCTCAGACTGATGACTCCCAGATATGGTTATAAATGTTTTGTAAATAATGAAACGTGCATGGAGGGAGATGGCGAGCATCTCATAATGACTGTCATCCCTGTAGTAAAAGCCTGCCGGGATTGATATGAGAGGAGGACTACCAGGGACTTATGCTGTACTAAATTAAAATTACTGTCTGCAAATTAATTCAACTAAAGTCTCTAGCTAGGGTTGTAAATCCTAGCTCCTCTTTTCCTAATGACAGATTGTGGGCTGTAAGGGGCAGGTGGGGGTGAATGAATTAGTTGACTGAAGTTCCAGTCCACCTGCAGACAAGTATCTCACATTAACTTGTATTTTTTATACAAGGATAAGATTTTAATAAATTCAGTTCTATGACTGAACACTGGTTCTGTTTAAAGCACGGATTTAAACATATACATAGTCCAGCCTAGCACCATAACTATCAACAGCCAATATTCTTATACTAATAACACAACAATTTAAATTGTAGAAGTATGATATTAAAGGACCTTAAATGTGGTCTAAGTACTATTAACTAAGTACTAAAAATTATATACAATTATATAAAATTATATGATAAATTAAAGATAACTGAGTAAGCAATTGTTAAATTAATTTATATATTCATGTATGTATATAGATATTCAATTTATAAAAGAGATATTCAGTTGCTGCTCTACAATATTATTAAACTTACTGAAATATGAGGCGTTCCCTTACTCTATAACTGACAGACAGACTTATTGGATATATTAAAGTTACACAACCATACAATTGGCCAATTAATACACTAACAACATTCAATATACTTCTCTGAATGCTGGGTGTTTGTCTGACAAGTGTGCCAGACTGTATAACTCTCTTGTCGAGTTTAGGCACAATATTTAATATCACAGCTTTGCTGTAGATTGTTCTGGTAGCGTTGCCATGTGATTATTTCCCTAATTGCATTTGCAGAAGGATGATAGGTGATGATGGTGGAGACAGTGTCACTTTGTGTGCTCTACTCTACACTTATTAGATATAAATGTTCTAGGAATTTTCCTTGTAGATATATTGTCCAGGTACTCCCCCAGTTCTAGAGAGTAATCACTGGTGATAAAGATAATTCGATAAGGGGTCCTGAGCTAATTAATGTTCGCTAAGCACCCTAACACATGTTCACTGTTTGTAAACACACGTGTTCTGGCTCCGGGGTGTGGTGGGCTCTTCTTTCCCCAGCATCACCCCCCCCCCCCATGCTCCCCGAGCACGGTAGCCTTCAATTAATATTGATTGATTATTTTTACTGTCTGGACATATGATTGAGATAAGATGTGATTATAATATAATTAGATATAGGATATAAAGATTATAAGTAGTACTAGATAGTACTATTGATTTTTATTAAGAATTTGATTTAATCCCTACCAGAAATCGATTCAATTGTTCCAATAGTTTTTTAATTAAGAAAATTTCTAGAAGATTCTGGATCCTTGAGAAATCATGCACAAAGTTATGTAGGCACCTATAGGGCCCTATGGTCTATGTGATCATAGGCATTGTCATCTAGGATCAAGATGTATAATGAATCTATAGTGATTCTGATATGATATAGAAATAATACATTTCTTTGATAATAATATAGATAAAGTGGGTAAGTAAGTAATTATCAAAAGAAGGCACCAAACCGGGAAGGCTATGTAGCACCATCAAATGTGCAGAATAATCAGAGGGCGCTAAATATCACCAAGGATGCCAATACGAGAACAAAAATGCATAAGGCGAACGATATCAAAAGTATCTGATTCACCAAGAATTCTATTGAGGGACAAGTGACCGCGAGGGGCGGTCGGAAAGCAAGACATACGCTCGTCCCGGAAGTCAGGACATTCAAGAAGGACATGCATGACCGTAAGAGGGACAATGCAATTAGGACAATAAGGAGCAGGGCGGCACTCCATCAAGGGACCATGAGTTAAGCGAGTATGGCCAATACGCAACCTCGTCAGAGCCGTTTCCCATCGCCGGTTATGGTGGGAGGACGGCCACGAGGACACACAACCTTTTAAGAGAACGTAGTTTGTTACTTGTAACAGACGACCAAGTAGCCTGCCAACGGGTAAGGATGGAGGAATGGATAACCGGGTAAAAGTCGGAATAAGGAATACCTTTACAAGAGATGGGACAAGAGTGGATAGCTTCCCTGGTGGCAGCATCCGATATAGTGGGTAAAAATTTCCCACATCTTCCAGAGGTAGAGAACTGGCACAGAGTCCAATACTAAGGACAATAGTAACCCTATGTATTCATTTACTCTCCATCGGATTGATAATACAAGTGCAAATTTTGCTTGCACTTTTGTGCGGCTGTCCATTGTGGACGATTGTGTCTGTTAGGAGTCTGTGGGTCATGTAGAGTTAGAGGGCCTTGGAGGCTCCCAGGATCTAACTGTAGCTGACTCACTGATTCCATGTGGATGAGTTTGTGCAATGTCTTCAGGGAAGTTGTTCCTTTATACAGGATTTTGACTATTCTCAAAATCCCCTGGCTATCTGGATGGACTGAGACAACTTTACCCAATGGCAAATCAGCCCTAGGGCCATCACTGTCTACAAAGACAATATCGCCTGGTTGGAGATTAGATATATTATGTGGGACATTGGCCCCATGGTGATATTCTCGTAGAGATGCAAGATATTCTTTTGTCCAAACATCATTCCATTTATGGATTATGCTGGACAGATGCTTATACCCCTGAATCAACTCGCTCTGACCAACATATGAGGGATCTCTGATCTCATCATCCACTAGAGATGGTACTGGAGTCCGAAGTTTTCCATACATTAGGTGGGCAGGACTTAATGGCTCATGTTGAGTAGGATCATCAGACAAGTATGTCAATGGCCGGTTATAGACCCTTGATTCTATTTCCGTGATTACTGTCTGGAGTTCTTGAAGATTGATTTTCTGACGAGGTAGAGAATTTCTCAAGGATCTTTTGACAGTTCCTATTAACCGTTCATAAAGTCCTCCGTGCCATGGGGCTCTCGGAAGGATAAGTAAGTAATTATCAAAAGAAGGCACCAAAAAAGGGAAGGCTATGTAGCACCATCAAATGTGCAAAATAATCAGAGGGCACTAAATATCACCAAGGATGCCAATACGAGAACAAAAACGCATAAGGCGAACGATATCAAAAGTATCCGAGTCACCAAGAATTCCACTGAGAGACAGGTGACCGCGAGGGGCGGTCGGAAAGCAAGACACACGCTCGTCCTGGAAGTCAGGACATTCAAGAAGGACATGCACGACCATAAGAGGGACAATGCAATTAGGACAATAAGGAGCAGGGCGGCGCTCCATCAAGTGACCATGGGTTAAGCGAGTATGGCAAATATGGAACCTCGCCAGAGCTGTTTCCCATCGCCGGTTACAGTGGTAGGAGGACGGACATGAAGAAACACAACATTTAAGAGTACGTAGTTTGTTACCAGTAACAGATGACCAAGAAGCCTGCCAACGGATAAGGACAGAGGAATGGATAACCGGGTAAAAGTCAGAATATGGAATACCTTTACGAGAGATGGGACAAGAGTGGACAGCTTCCTTGGTGGCAGTATCCGCACACTCATTTAAAGACACACCAATATGGCTGGGAACCCAACAAAACTCAAACAGACTTAAATTTACTGTGAACAAGAAACAGCCAATGCTGGATCTCAACAACTACTGGATGAACCAGATTAAAGGACCCGAGAGCCATGAGGGCACTACGAGAGTCAACAACAACTACAAAGGAAGACCGACAACGAGAAAACAGGAGACGAAGAGCATAGAGAACGGCATAAAGCTCCGCTGTGAAGATGCTAGTCTCCGGAGGTAAGCGACACATATAAGTGCGATCAGGAAAAACAACAGAGTAGCCAACACCATCCACAAACTTAGACCCATCGGTGAAGACAGAAACGGAACGGGAGTGAGAAGAAAAGTGCTCACGGAAGAGGCGTTTTACAACCGTAGGAGGGGTAAAAGCTTTAGTGATGCGGGTCAAGGATGTACAAAAATGCAGAAGGGGGACTCTCCATGAGGGCAAAGAAGGAACAACACGAGGAGAAACATTAGAAATACGAACGGAAAGAGAATCCTGTAAGAGATAACCAGACAGAAAAGAGGGAGGTGTGAAGAGGAACAGGAACCGCAGAGGGGTAAAAGTTCAAGCACGACAGAGGCGAGAGAGGGATGTTGTAAGGACCGTGCAAGATAGCGAAGACAGTAGCAATCACGGCGGTCCTGGAGAGACAGGAAGCCAGTGTCAACATACAAGCTAAGGACGGGAGTCGAACGAAAGGCACCAGAATGAGGCGCAGCCCAGTGTGGTGCAAAGCATCAAGACGGTGAAGAGCAGAAGGAGAAGCAGACAGTAAGCAGGGCAACCATAATCGAGCTTAAGACAGTACGAGATAGGAATAGAAAGCAAGGAGTCGCGCCTACCGCTCCCCAAAAAGTATGGGACAATACTCGAAGGAGGGTAAGGGCCTTAGAGCACTCAACTGAGGAAGAGATGGGGAGACCCAAGAACAACGAGTGTCAAGGAATAACCCCAAAAGCTTCGTGGAATCTTTGTACTCAAGGTTGACCATAAAGTGACAAGAGGGACGAAGACGACCCGTTTCCGAGTAAAACATGGCACAAGTCTTAGAAGTAGAGAACTGAAGCCATGATCGGTGGCCCAAGACGACACGGCATCAATCGCAAGTTGAAGCCGGCTTTGAAAGGAGAGGAATCATCACCCTGACAGCAAAGGGTAAGATCATCGACATAGAGAGCAGAGAAGACCCTGAAGGAAGAGAGGAAAGAAGACCATTGATGCAACCAGAAAAAAGAGTAGTGCTCAGAACACTACCCTGGGGCACACCTTCGTATTGCTGAAAAGAGGCAGAGAGGCGGTACCAAGGCGCACCCGAAAGGAACGACGAGAGAGGAAGCTGCGGAGAAAGAGGGAGATGACCAATGAAGGCCAAAAGAATGAAGCTGGGATAGAATATGATATCGCCAGGTGGTG
>WNGS01021324.1:13050121-13073175 GCA_020271785.1 Procambarus virginalis
GTAAAGATGCTAATCTCGGAGGTAAGCAACACATATAAGTGCGATAGGAAAAACAACAGAGTAGCCAACACCGTCCGCAGACTTAGACCCATCGGTGAAGACAGAAACGGAGCGGGAGTGAGAAGAAAAGTGTCAAGGAAAAGGCGTTTTAGAACCGTAGGAGAGGTAAAAGCTTTAGTGACGCGGGTCAAGGATGTACAAAACTGCGGAAGGGGGACTCTCCACGGGGGCAAAGAAGGAACAACACGAGGAGAAACATTAGAAACACGAACGGAAAGAGAATCCTGTAAGCGAGATAACCGAACAGAAAGAGGGAGGTGGTGAAGAGGAACAGGAACCGCAGGAGGGGCAAAAGTTAAAGCACGACAGAGGCGAGAGGAAGGATGTTGTAAGGACCGCGCAAGATAGCGAAGACAGTAGCGATCACGGCGGTCCTGGAGAGACAGGAAGCCAGTGTCAACATACAAGCTAAGGACGGGAGTCGAACGAAAGGCACCAGAACTGAGGCGCAGCCCAGTATGGTGCAAAGCATCAAGACGGCGAAGAGTAGAAGGAGAAGCAGACGAGTAAGCAGGGCAACCATAATCGAGCTTAGACAGGACAAGAGAGGAATGCAAAGCAAGGAGAGTGCGCCTATCCGCTCCCAAGAAGTATGGGACAATACTCGAAGGAGGGTAAGGGCCTTAGAGCACTCAACACGGAGGTAAGAGATATGGGGAGACCAAGACAAACAAGTGTCAAGGAATAACCCCAAAGCTTTGCGGAATCTTTGTACTCAAGGGGTTGACCGTAAAGTGACAAAGAGGGACGAAGAACGACCCGTTTCCGAGTAAAAGACATGGCACAAGTCTTAGAAGTAGAGAACTTGAAGCCATGATCGGTGGCCCAAGACGACACGACATCAATCGCAAGTTGAAGCCGGCGTTGAAGGAGAGGCGAATCATCACCCTGACAGCAAAGGGTAAGATCATCGACATAGAGAGCAGAGAAGACACCTGAAGGAAGAGAGGAAAGAAGACTATTGAGGGCAACCAAAAAAGAGTAGTGCTCAGAACACTACCCTGGGGCACACCTTCGTATTGCTGAAAGAGGCAGAGAGAGCGGTACCATGGCGCACCCGAAAGGAACGACGAGAGAGGAAGCTGCGGAGAAAGAGAGGGAGATGACCACGAAGGCCAAAAGAATGAAGCTGGGATAGAATATGATATCGCCAGGTGGTGTCGTAAGCCTTTTCTAGGTCAAAAAGGACGGCAACAACGGAGGTCCTCGCAGCAAAAGCAGTACGAATATAGACCTCCAAGTTCACCAGAACATCTGTCGTGCTGCGGCACTTGCGGAAACCAAATTGAGAAGGGAGAGGAGGTGATGGTGTTCCAGGAACCACATCAGACGAACGTTAACCATACGTTCAAAGAGTTTGCAGACACAACTTGTGAGGGCAATAGGGCGAAAGTCCTTAGGGGAAGTTCCCAGAGACCCTGGTTTGCGAACAGGGAGGACAACGGCATCGAGCCAGTCCTCAGGGACTGACGACGACTCCCAGATCCGATTATACAGACTCAGTAAATACTGAGACGTGCACGGAGGGAGATGGCGAAGCATCTCATAATGGATACCATCGGAGCCCGCCGCCGTAGAACCGCAGAGGGCCAGGGCAGAACGAAGTTCAGATAGAGAGAAGGGATCATTATAGGAAAGTCGAAGACGAGTGCAGAAATCTAAAGGACGAGACTCAAGGACAGGTTTACGAAGAAGGAAAGATTGGGGAAGATGAAGACCAGAGCTAACAGAAGAAAAGTGGGAACCCAGTTCGGTAGCGACCTGCAACGGGTCCGCCACAAGAGTACCACGGAGGTGAAGGACGGGGGAAACATCGGGAACGAACTTACCCGCTATCTTGCGGATACGCTTCCATATCTGTGGCAGGGGAGTTTCGGACGTGATTGTGGAGACATAAGAAGCCCAACATTCACGTTTAGCCGTACGGATGGCCCTACGGGCCACCGCACTCGCTTTCCGAAGAAAAGAAAAGAATCGGTCGTCTGCCGACGGCGGTGCCTCTTCCAGGCTGCACGCTTACAGCGGACAGCCCGAGCACAGTCCGCATTCCACCAGGGAACGCACTTCCGTGGACCCCGAGAGGAAGAGCGAGGAATAGAGCGGAGGGCAGCGTCGATGAGTGTCATGAAAAAAGAGGAGAGCGCGAGGGAGAGGCAGAAGGGAGAGGTCAGAGAGAACAGCACTGAGGGTAATAGGTCCCAGTCCGCTTGAGCAAACTGCCACCTAGGAAAAGAGAGGGAAGGGCGATAAGAGAAAAAGGACACAAGGATGGGGAAATGATCACTGCCATGGAGGTCATCCAGAACCTGCCACGTGAAATCTAAGTAAAGAGAGGAAGAGCAGAGAGAAAGATCAAGACAGGAAAGGGTGCGAGTCCGAGAGTCCAAATGAGTGGGCTCACCAGAATTCAGAAGAGACAGGGAAGAAGAGAGGAGAAATCGCTCAAGAAGGCGACCTCGGGTATTCGTCAGAACATCACCCCAAAGAGAATGACGACAATTGAAGTCACCCAGCAGGAGCACAGGCTCCGGCAAGGAGTCCAGGAGGTGTTTCAAATCAGGAAGAGAAAGCGGGACACTCGGGGGGAGATAAATGGAACAAACTGTGTACCATTTCCCCACAAAGATACGAGCAGCCGAACAGTGGAGAGGCGAAGGAAAAAGTAAAGGAACAAAGGGAACATCAGTACGAATCAAGAGAGCAGAAGAATTAGGAGCCCCAGCAACGGCTGGGGGGGGAGAGAAAGGAATAGCCACGAAAACGACCAGGACGAGCACCAAGCATCGGCTCCTGGAGACAGACACAAAGGGGCGAAAACCGCGAAATCAGAAGTTGGAGTTCGAGGAAATTGGCGTAATAACCTCGAACGTTCCATTGAAGAATATACAACGACGAGAAGAGAAAGGACAACAACAGAAAACAAGGAAGAAACAAAGGCGAAAGAGCAACATAGCACGTTAAAGAATATCAGGGTCGGGATCAGGGTCAGCAAAGTCAGGGTTAGGGGGCATGGGTAAACTGAGCAAAGACGGAGGGAAGGAAGCGGGAGAACAGACCAGAGGTGGGCGGGCGGGGTCCGGAGGAGGAGGAAGAAGAGGAGGAGACAACGGAGTGGAGCAGTCAAGGACAGCAGCAGGAAGAGGGGGAGTAGAAAGAGGGGAGCGCACCTCAGCAAGGGCAGCAACCGAAAGGGAAGCAGGGGCCAAAGAAACCTCCATAGCAGGAACAGGGGGCGCAACCACTGAAATGGGAGGGGAAGGAGCAATAGAGCCAGTAGTAGGGGTCGAGGAAGAAAGCGAAGCCTTCTTACTTGCTGGGGAGGAGGAAGGAGAGGAGCCAGGCTTACGCTTCTGACTTAAAGAGACCGGTGTCCCAGCAACTATACCGAGCAACGGATTCCAGTGTCTCAACAGGAGAAGCTGAACGAGAGCACACACGACGGCCGTTAGGAGAGCGATGGACATCCGCCTGCACCGACAGGCGGCGGGGAGAGTCAAGAGATGGAGGAGAAGGATGGGAAGGAGGATCGGGAGACGAGGAAGAAGACACAGGAGACACGACAGACCAGGTAGAAAGAAGGGGAACTCCAGACAGAGGACCAGGAGGGGGACCCTTCGGGACAGAACTCAAAGGAACAGAGGAGGAGGCAGTGGGTGTATCAGGGTCCAAAGCCCGGAAACGGTTGTGAGTTTGAGGAAGGTGGGAAGGACGAGGAGAAGAAGAGCGCAACCGCGAGCATAAGAGATATTATTATAAGGCGGGAGCCGGCGAACCTGACGCCTCGCCTCAAGAAAAGATAAGCGCTCCCGGTGCTTCAAGCTGAGGACGGCTGCCTCAAGCTTGTAATGGACACACGCACGGGAGAAGGTAGGATGGGCCTCACCGCAGTTGAGGCAACGAGCCTGGGGAGAAGTGCACTCTGACTTAGAGTGACCTTCGCCACCACACAAAGGACAGAGAGAGACAGTCCCAGAGCAGCGGAGGGCACCATGCCCAAACCTCCAGCACTTGTTACAGAGCCGAGGAGAAGGAATGTACTCCTGGACAGAGCACCTGGCACCAGCAAGAATAACGGAGGGTGGAAGGGTCCTACCATCAAAGGTAATCTTCACAACCCGAAGGGGTTGACGGCGACTACCACGCGGGGGACGAGTAAACGTGTCCACTTGGAGAATAGAATGGCCCTGGGCTGCAAGGATATGTCGAATATCGTCGTGGCAGTCTCGCAGATCCCGAACACCGGTCGCAACATGGGGCGGGAGCAGAATAGTGCCAACACTGGCATTCAACTGAGCGTTCTTTGAGACCCGAACAGGGGTCTCGCCAAGGCAGGATAAGGCAGCCAAGCGGGAAGCAGCATCCTGAGAAGGAGCAGCAACCACACGTGTACCGAGACGAGTGGGGTTGAAAGTAACAGAGGCATCCACGGAATCAACGAGATGTCGATGGAGGGAGAAATCATCAAGAGGCGCAGAATCAAGAGGGAGGAGATCAAAATATTTGGCCCACGAAGCGGGACCAAACAAGGCTTGATAGGTATCAGAACGGGAAGGAATCGAACGAGGGCGGCCGTGACGAGGACGGCGGTGAGAACCCCAGAGAGAGAGGGGTTAAAAGGCGCAGTAGTTACAACTAGAGATGGAGCCGCGCCAGGGGATGAGGGGGGGCTTGGGGCTCGACCCAACCACAGAGGAGGGAGGGGAGCCGAGGGGACGAGTCAGAGAGGCCAAAGGAGGAGCAAGGTCGGGGCCCAATGCAGCGGAGGCTACAGAGCCTGGTCTTCCAATACAGGCCGACTCGGGGGCTTGGTCGCCCACCCACGAGCCTGAGAGGGTACAACAGAAACATTCATTGCCATAGAGACGAAAAGAGACATTCATCCACGAATGTGCCCCCATACCCACCATGGAGCCACAATTAGAGGCAGGACACCCAACAGGAAGCTATTGCCGATCGTGCCGGGCCCCCTAGGGGTGCGTCGTGAGTATACGCCCCACAAACGCCACCTTAAGAACCGTCAGTCCGTCGAGATCGGGTTCAGCGACGAAAGGGGGATTGACAATAAAAGGTTCCCCTCGCTCGAGACGTTGGGTACTACAGTTCTACGGGTGCAAGAGTATGCCTCCTCAAGCACCCGGGCGTCAAAATAGAAGAAGTCCAAAGGAATAATCCAAAACAAGCAAAAGGTCAGCAGGAAACGACAAACAGATAGGAGAAGAGGGGGGAGAAAAACGAAACATAAGGAAAAGGAAAAGCGATCCGGCACAATTAGAAAAGACAGCAGCAGGAGTGCAAGGCCATAAAAGGACAGAGGACTATCCCACGGAGCATCACACTCCGGCAGCCGTCTACTAAGCCCTCTCACGACGCCAACGGGCCGGATGGGGAGAGGGTCTCCGGAGGTAAGCGACACATATAAGAGTAGCCAACACCGTCCGCAGACTTAGACCCATAGGTGAAGACAGAAACGGAGCGGGAGTGAGAAGAAAAGTGCTCAAGGAAGGCGAGGGGAAGCTGTGCTGGACTGTGAAGAGTAGACAGTGCAAGTTGAGTGTGGAGGACGACGACGGAGGTACCTGTCTCCAGTACCCCAGAGAATAGGAGGAGGAAGGCAGTATCTGTTGGATGTGAGCACGGCGAGGACGCATTACCACGAAGGCGACGGAGGAACCTGTGTGTGTGTGGAACTGTTCATCAGGAGACAGAACCAGGAACCTCAACATCCCTCAACAGAGGACGAGTCAGCTTCGTGGTTGGAGTAAAATAAGGTAGATAATTGTCCCTCCCTTACCCCCTTTTTTGAGCTAGGCAAGTTAGAGTATTTTATATGTTGTGAACATTTCTTCTCATTTTATTGTCTATCTGACAGGACATTAGGCAAGAAGCCAAAAACTCATTTAGGCATGAGTTGATGTGGGCAAGCATTAACGTGGTGATGTTAGTGAACCTGGAAGGGTAGTTGGTGTGCAAGGAGCCAGCAACGTACTCTGAAACGCACAGCTGATCGCATCGCTGGAGGCGTGGGAAACTACGACGTTCTAACAGCTAGAGCCATCAGCTGATCGTGCTGCCAGACGAGTGGATCCAGTCAGCTGACCGTGTTGCCAGAGACGTGTCATCGATAAATGCTGCCGCCAGCGGATGATTCCAACATAGACATTTCTTTCTGCCACGTATAAATGTACATATGTTTTTTCAGTAAACTTTTAAACTAACTGAGGAGTTTAAGTGAACCTCCATTCTCTAGGGCTAAAATATTAAATATTTATGAGACCATTAGTGACACCTTGCACTGCACGTGACATTGCATCCTTAGCCAAGATAATTAATGAGACCACTGACATGTTGCTGGGACACGGGTATAAACACCCAGCTGGCGACCTCAGGACAGATGCGAGAGAAAGCGTTCCAGTGTCAGGACAGGCAGGTTTAAGCGAGTTATAAGAAGCTTGAACCTCCCACTCGCTAGGGGTGTATAAGGCCAGCCTTTAGTTGACTGGGGGAGCCCAAGGGCGAGCAGTGGCACCCGGTACTGAGGGGCTAAGACCTGTGGGACGACCCCGACCACAGGTTGGAAGGGGGTGAACCCTGACACTATATGCACAATATGCTAATATATTATAATATTAATTTATATATTGAGAATATTCCCGTTTTGAACGAAGAGCATGTAAAAATTTATGAATGCTTCTGTGGAGTCAACCGCTGGATGTAATGGACTTGAGTCGAGGATGAGTTGTGTATTCAACAACTGAATTTTGATAAAGCTGCTAGATACATCTATATCCCAGGCGTATTTGGCCACTATAACATCACATTGCCGAGTTCTTGCTCTATTAATCCTTTTATGAATGTCTCCTCACGATATTTGTCATAAAGTTTAATGCTCCAACTTTCAGGTCTTAGTGAATTTGTTAGGTCAGTAAGATTTTCATGAGATTTGTTTAATAAGTATTTTCTTTGTCAGTGTCATTCCTTGCCCCCGTCCTATCCCAAATCCTTATCATGACCCCTTCCCAGTACTATATAGTCGTAATGTTAGGTTTGGCGCTTTCCCCTGATAAATTCTCTCCCTCAAACTTTGTGACAGTTAATGAATCAACTTTTTGTGCTGAGCTGCACACCCTTGTGCTGTGCTGCACACCCTTTTGCTGTGCTGCACACCCTTGTGCTGCGCTGCACACACTTGTGCTGCGCTGCACACCCTTGTGCTGTGCTGCACNAAGAATTGATGTGGTACACTACTTATTTCTATATTATATAGTTATCAATAAGTTGACACTGTAATACATAATGATCTAAGGTGTGGGCGTGCGGTATATACATAATTTACACTCATCTTTTTCACTGACATCAACACCGTATTGCCAGATATATTGTATCCTACTCTTAATTTCATGTAAATTGAGTCCTTCCAAGTAGACTTTCTTCTACCTGGAGATAAGAAACAGTCACTGTTGAATTTCGACTACCATAGGATTAAATGACTTCAGAGCCACGAGGGCATTGCGAGAGTCAACTGCAACGACCTAGGAATGTTGAGAGCGAGGAAGCTGTTGACAAAGAACATACAAAATTGCATAAAGTTCTGCGGTGAAGATTTTTTGTTCCTACCACAGATGCCACACATTTACAATGTTAACCAGCATATATACAGTTTTTCTGTCCTGCATAGACAGGGTTAGAGATCTGTTAAAAGTATAGTTCAATGATTTATTGAACAATCAACCACAGAAGGTGATTGTGGTACTTTTAAAATGCTAATCAAACCTACAAACGTAAATAACAAATTTACGTCTGTCCTACGTAAACAGTGTTCGAGGTGTCTTTTTTATAGTGTCATTAACATGCGTTTACAAAGGTAAGGTAAGGAAATTATCAAAAGAAGGCACCAAACCGGGAAGGCTATGTAGCACCATCAATGTGCGAAATAATCAGAGGGCGCTAAATATCACCAAGAATGCCAATACGAGAACAAAAACGCATAAGGCGAACGATATCAAAAGTATCCGATTCACCTTGAATTCTATCGAGGGACAAGTGACCGCGAGGGACGGTCGAAAAGCAAGACACGCTCGACCTGGAAGTCAGGACATTCAACAAGGATATGCACAACTGTAAGAGGGACAACGCAATTCGGATAATAAGGAACAGGGCTGTGCTCCACTAAGTGACCGTGGGTTAAGCGAGTATGGCCAACCCGCAGCTACGGTGGTAGAATTAAGGCCACGGAGACACACTACGTTTTAGAGTACGCAGCTTGTTACTAACCACAGAGGATCAACAACCCTGTAAACTGGCAAGGATGGAGGAAGGAGTAACAGGATAAAATTCGATATAAGGAATACCTTTACGGGAGATGGGACAATAACGGATAGCTTCCTTAGCGGCAGCATCCGCACGCTCATTGAAAGAAACACCAATATGGCTGGGAATCCAGCGAAACTCTACTGGTTTAAATTTACTGGAAATAAGAAACAGCCAATGTTGAATCTCGATTACCACCGGATGGACATGATTAAAAGACCCTAGAGCCCTGAGGGCACTACGAGAGTCAACTACAACCACAAAGAAGGAATGATAATGAGAAAGCAAGAGACGGAGAGCATAGAGAATAGCATAAAGTTCTGCTGTAAAGACTCTAGCCTCCGAAGGGAGGCGACACATATAAGTACGGTCAGGAAAAACAACAGAGTAGCCCACACCGTCCGCAGACTTAGACCCATCGGTGAAGATGGAAATAGAGTGGGAGTGTGAAGAAAAGTGCTCAAGGAAGAGGTTTTTCGGAATTGTAGGAGGGGTAAAGGCTTTAGTAATACAAGTCAAGGACGTACAAAACTTGGGAAGGGGGACTCTCCACGGAGGCAAGGAAGGAACAATATGAGGAGAAACATTAGAAATATGAACAGAAAGAGAATCCTGTAAGCGAGGTAACCGGACAGAAAGAGGGAGACGATGAAGAGGAACAGGAGTTACAGGAGGAGGAAAAGTCAAAGTACGACAGAAGCGAGAGAAAGGATGTTGTAAGGACCGCGCAAGATAGCGAAGACAGTAGCGATCACGGTGGTCCTGAAGAGAGAGAAAGCCAGTGTCAACATACAAACTGAGGGCGGGAGTCGAACGAAAGGCACCAGAGCCGAGATACAACCCAGTATGGTGCAAAGCATGAAGATGGCGAAGAGTAGAAGGAGAAGCAGAAGAGTAAGCAGGGCAACCATAATCGAGTTTAGACAGGACGAGAGAGGAGTGCAAATAGAGGAGCGTGCGCCTATCCGCTCCCAAAGAAGTATGGGACAAAACCTTAAGTAGGTTAAGGGCCTTAAAGCATTCAACTCGGAGGTAAGAGATATGGGCTGACCAAGACAAACGAGTGTCAAAGGCTAACCCCAAAAGCTTTGCAGAATCCCTGTACACAATGGGATGACCATAAAGCGACAAAGAGGGACGAAGAACGACATGCTTCCGAGTAAAAGTCATAGCACAAGTCTTAGACGCAGAGAACTTGAAGCCATGATCGGTGGCCCAAGACGATCATCAATCGTCTTGGCATCAATCGCAAGTTGAAGCCGCCGTTGAAGGAGAGGTGAATCATCACCCCAACAGCAAAGGGTAAGATCATCAACATAGAGAGCGGAGAAGACGCCAGAAGGAAGAAAGGAAAGAAGGCCGTTGAGGGCAACTAGAAAAAGAGTAGTGCTCAGAACACTACCCTGGGGTACACCCTCATACTGCCGAAAAGGGGCAGAGAGAGCAGTACCAAGCCGCACACGAAAGGAACGACGAGAGAGGAAGCTCTGGAGGAAGAGAGGGAGGTTCCCACGAAGGCCAAAAGAATGAAGTTGAGACAGAATATGATACCGCCAGGTAGCGTCGTAAGCCTTTTCCAGGTCAAAAAGGACGGCAACAACAAAGGTTGTTCGCAGCAAAAGCAGTACGAATATAGACCTCCAAGTTCACCAGGACATCCGTTGTGCTGCGGCACTTGTGAAAACCAAATTGAGAAGGGGAGAGGTGGTG
Source organism: Procambarus virginalis (assembly GCA_020271785.1). NCBI lineage: Eukaryota > Metazoa > Arthropoda > Malacostraca > Decapoda > Cambaridae > Procambarus > Procambarus virginalis. The sequence goes on from WNGS01021324.1 coordinate 13,060,199, forward strand.
ATAGTGTTCTGAGAACCATATCAAACAAACGTTAATCATACGTTCAAAGAGCTTGCAGACACAACTCGTGAGGGCAATAGGGCGGAAGTCCTTGGAGGATGACCCGAGAGAACCTGGTTTCCGAACAGAGAGGACAACAGCATCGAGCCAGTCTTCAGGGACTGACGACGACTCCCAGACCCGATTGTACAGACTCGGTAAATACTGAGACGTGCATGGAGGGAGATGGCGAAGCATCTCATAATGAATGCCATCGGAGCCCGCTGCCGTAGAACCGCAAAGGGCTAGGGCAGACTGAAGCTCAGAGAGAGAGAGAGAAGGGATCATTATAGGGATGGTGAAGATAAGTACAGAAATTTAAAGGAAGAGAGACACTCTGCCCATTGTTTCTCGCTGGTCTTGGGTTCGATCCCAGGCGCCGGCGAGAAACACTGGGCAGAGTTTCTTTCACCCTATGCCCCTGTTACCTAGCAGTAAAATAGGTACCTGGGTGTTAGTCAGCTGTCACGGGCTGCTTCCTGGGGGTGGAGTCCTGGTCGAGGACCGGGCCGCGGGGACACTAAAAAGCCCCGAAATCATCTCAAGATAACCTCAAGATGAGATTCAAGAATAGGTTTACGAAGAAGGAAGGATTGGGAAGATGAGAACCAGAACTAACAGAGGAAAAATGGGAACCCAGTTCGGTCGCGACCTGCAACGGCCCGCCACAAGAGCAGCTTGGAGGCGAAGGACCGGTGAGACATCGGGAACAAACTTACCCGCAATCTTGCGGATACGCTTCCAGACCAGTGGGAGAGGAGTTTCGGACGTAACGGTGGAGACATAAGACGCCCAGCAAGCACGTTTAGCCGCACGGATGGTCCTACAGGCCACCGCACTCGCCTTCCGAAACAAAAGAAAAGATTCAACCGTCTGCCGGCGGCGAGATCTCTTCCAGGCTGCACGCTTACAGCCGACAGCCCGAGCACAGTCCACATTCCACCAGGGAACGCACTTCCGAGTTCCCCGAGAGGAAGAGCGAGGAATAGAGTGGAGAGCAGCTTCAAAGACAGTATCAAAAAAAAGAAGGAGGGCACGAGGGAGAGGCAGAACGGAGAGGTCGGAAATAGTAGCACGGAGAGTAAAGAAGTGCCAGTCAGCCTTGGCAAACCGCCACCTAGGGAAGGAGAGAGGACGGCGAAAAGAGAAAAAAGTAACAAGGATAGGAAAATGGTCACTGCCATGGAGGTCATCAAGGACCCGCCACCCGAAATCTAAGGAAAGGGATGACGAGCACAGAGAAAGATCGAGACAAGAAAGAGAGCGAGTCCGAGAGTCCAAATGAGTGGGCTCACCAGAATTAAGAAAGGACAGGGAAGAAGAGAGGATGAAAGGTTCAAGTAGGCGACCCCGGGTGTTTGTCAGCACATCACCCCAAAGGGCATGACGACAATTGAAATCACCCAGCAGGAGCACAGGCTCCGGCAAGGAGTCTAGAAGGTGTTTAAGATCGGGAAGAGAAAGTGGGACAGTGGGGGGGAGATAAATGGAACAAACTGTGTACCATCTATGCACAAAGACACAGGCGGCAGAACAATGAGGCGAGGAAAAAAGTAAGGGGACAAAGGGAACATCGGAGCGAATCAAGAGAGCAGAAGAGTTATGTACCCCAGTTGTTGCTGGGGGGGGGGGGGAGAAAAGAATAGCCACGGAAGCGGCCAGGACGAGCACCAAGCATCGGCTCCTGGAGACAGACACAAAGGGGTGAAAACTGTGAAATGAGACGTTGGAGGTCAAGGAAATTGGCGGAAAATCTACGGATGTTCCATTGAAGAAAAGACATCAGCAAAGAGAGAGAGGAGAGCAACAGAGAGCGAAGAAGAAACAAAGGTGAAGAAGGAACACAGCACGCTAAAAAAGCACAGGGTCAGGATCAGGGTCAGCGATGTCAGGGTTAGGGGGCATAGGTAAAGTGAGTAAAGATGGAGGAAAAGAAGCAGGTGGACAGACCAGAGGTGGACGAGCAGGGACTCGGGAGGAAGGAAGGGGAGGAGGAGGGGCAGAAAGAGGGGAACTGGGGGCTAAAAAAAAACCCACAGTAGGAACAGGTGGCTCTACCAACGAAGCGGGAGGGGAAGGAACGATAGAATCAGAGATAGGGGGTGTAGAAGAAAGCGAAGCCTTCTTACTGACCGGGGAGGAGGAAGGAGAGGCGCCAGGTTTCCGCTTCTGACTCAAAGATACGGGCGTCCCAGCAGCAATGTACTGGGCAACAGACTCCAGCGTCTCGATAGGAGAAGAAGAGCGAGAGCGAACAACACAACCATCAGGAGAGCAATGGACATCGGCCCACACAGTCAGGCGGCGTGGAGAGCCAAGAGACGGAGGAGAATGACGGGAAGGAGAACCAGAGGGAGAGGAAAAAGAAGACACAGGAGACATGACAGACTGGGTAGAAAGAAGGGGAGCCCCAGACAGAGAACCAGGGGAAGTGGTGGTGGGCGTGTCCGGGTCTAAGGCTTGGAAACGGTTGTGAGATTGAGGAAGGCAGGACGGACGAGAAGAGGAAGAGCACACCACGGAAGCATAGGATACACCAGCGAAAGAGGGGAGACGATGAACTTGGCGTCGAGCCTCAGGAAAAGACAAACGGTCCCGGTGCTTCAAGTTGAGGACAGCCGCCTCAAGTTTGTAACGAATACACGTACGGGAGAAGGTAGGTTGGGCGTCACCGCACTTGAGGCAGCGGGCCTGGGGAGAAGTGCACTCCAACTTAAGAGTGACCCTCGCTTCCACACAGGGGACAGAGCGCGACGGGACTAGAGCATTTGAGGACATCATGCCCAAACCTTCAGCACTTACTGCAGAGCCGAGGAGACGGAATATACTCCTGAACGAAGCATCTGGCACCAGCAAGAACGACAGAGGACGGAAGGGTCCTACCATCAAAGGTAACCTTCATAACCCGAAGGGGCCGACGGCAATGACCACGAGGGGGACGAGTAAATGTATCCACCCAGAGGACAGAATGACCCTGGGCCTTGAGGAAATGCTTGATATCCTCGTGGCAGTCCTTGAGATCCCTCACACCGGTCACAACATGGTGCAGGAGGAGAACAGTGCCCACACTGGCATTCAACCGAGCGTTCTTCGAGACCCGAACAGGGGTCTCGCCAAGGCAGGATAAGGCGGCCAAGCGAGTGGCCGCATCCTGAGAAGGAGCAGCAACGACACGGGTACCAAGACGAGTGGGGTTGAAGGTGACAGAGGCATCCACGGAATCGACAAGATGCCTATGAAGGGAAAAATCATCAGGAGGAGTGGAATCCAAAGGTTGGAGGTCAAAGTGTCGGAAAACCCAACAGTATTTAATAATATTACATACAATAGGCAGATAATATTGCTGCTGTGTTGTATACACAAGTTAACCCATAGAAAATGTAGCTTGTAGTGGAATTTTCCGTAAATAGGAAACGGGATATCATTGCCACATTGTTCTATAAATTCACCAGCTATTCTGTTGGGAATTATTCTTGAATACATTAGTCTTTGGACTTTTACCATCATAAAAACATCTCATTTAAGTTAACTTAACTATCAGTACCAAAATAGAGTAAATGTGACCCTTCTACCACTTATTGACATTGGACAAAGAGAGCCAAGGCGTCAGTAGTGAGAGAGGTCAGTCATTGTTTGTTAAGACCGAATCGTTGGAGCAAATTCCGCTCCTATAATTCTCTTGGACGAAGTGTTATGGAGATGAACTTAAGTGTTCTACCATCATCAACACGCTGTCAACAACCACAAGGGAAGTGTCTTTCCAAAATCTTATCAAAGTCATTATTGGCCAGTAATGTTATGTTAGGATTATTTCCAGTTAGAACACGAACGATCGACTTATCACAGGTAATTAAGCCTTGGTCCTTGTCTGAGAATATACAGTGTTTTCTCTGATATAGCTGTCATATATTACGATTCCGGCTTTACAGCTAGTGCCCTTTGACAGGAACAAGAAGAGGAAGCAAGAATAATCTTGGTCCATCAGTTACTAGGGTGATGGAAGCTAGCCTCACACGAGGATAATTTGGTGTCTACATCCTAGTTATATCTGGTGGACTAAGCCTGCTGTACAATAAGATAAGGCACCCCCAATTTTATATACTAATATATGTAGTTTAATACTGTAGTTTGATTGGCTGCATATATATAAATTTAATATTAAACCCCCCCCCTAATGTGTAAGGATCGATTTGTGAGATTATTGCAGAAATACAGTCCACTTAACATCATACAAAATGCTATCGAAATATATAAATTAACGTAAATATAAATTCTATATAAATTCATATAAATTAAATAAATATAAATCTCACAGGCCGGTTCCCACACAAAGTACTTAGTTCATGTAGCAGGACCAAACAAAGCATGGAACGAATTAGGATGGGAAGGGAGCATACGAGAGTGGCCGTGGCAGGGACGGCGATGAGAACCCTAAGAGAGAGGAGGGTCAAATGGTGTAGTAGTCACAAGAAGAGCTGGAGCTGTGCAAGGGGACGAGACGGTCACCATAGCAGGCTTGGGGCTCGACCCAACCACAGAGGAGGGAGGGGAGCAGGGAGGAAGAGTCCGGTCTAGGCCTAAACCGGGTTCTGTAGCGGGGCTACAGATCCCGGTCTTCCAGGATGGTCCGACACAGGGGCCTGGTCGCCCACCCCATGAGCCTGGGTAAGAGAAGTCAAGTCGTCATCCATGCAGCAAACCAATATATAAGGAATGGGACCTGGAACCAAGGGATACCACCTACCAGGGCAGCCAGGGAGGCCGAGTGCGGGCCAGTGTAGGAAGGGTGCATTGTCCCCAGCGGTGCTCCCCCTTTTCAACAGGGGAGTCCTACTACTTCGTTCATTCTCCCACACTGGTGCTAAGACCCCAGTCCCCCTATCGCCCCAGCCTGGACACCCATCCATCCACTCAGGGCGGCCTCTCACAGGCGACCCCTCCAGCGGGTGGTCCGATGGCTCACAAGGCCCCTACATGGTGCCCTTCAGCACGTACACCACCCAAAGATGGGGCAGGAGAGGGGGCACAGGCAACCCACACCGGTCCCAGGGAGGTGTACGTGAGCCCCTCACCACGGCATGGAGGCACCACGGAGGGGTGCGTTTACAAAGGTGAAATGCAATTCTGACCAGTTTCCATATTCTGTATAAACATGCACATACTTATATGTCTCCTACTTTGACAGGGGAAGACAGCTTCTCTATAAACTAGTGTGTCATTAAGCACTTAACTAACGAATGTGATAAAGATGCTTTTACAAACTCAGGTAATAGTAACATCACATTCATTATATAACATATGTATTACATAGTCAATCTTGGGTACAAGTCCAATATATCATCAAGTGTTCCAGTATTCATATATTAGTTACAGAGTTCCACATACCTCAACCCTGGAGGGCGAACATCAGTCAGTATGGGACATTCAACAATATAATGTTCAAGGGAGTGTATGTTTTTATTCAAAAAGTTGACACATGGTGTATTCGCAGCCCGCCCTCCAGACAAAGCCCAAAAGTGATTCCGTGCACCCGCCAAACCCCGTTTATAAATGAAAAACAGTTTACACACGACTTACAACTGATTTCGTTCGAACACTTTCGAAACAAGTGCTTCACTGACGAATTTTGTTCGAACCACAACGCTGTAAATGCTTCACCAACGTACTACAAATACAAATAATCGCTAACAGAACCTTAACACCTAACATAACCTATGCCTATTGTGACTGTGTCCACCCCTGTATTTCTTCCTTCCCAGCTTAGAAGAGTCATATGTCCGTAGGCTAAGTGTTCTCTGCTGTTCAGGGAACATTTTCATGTGTGGGAAAGCGTGGAGCGTGATTAAGCTGGCAGTAAAATGGCCAGCTAAGTTTGATGATGCAAGGGGCTTATGCCTTATGAAGCACAGGACGGTGACGAGCCATCCTGTTCCCCGCCAAGACGTCCTGACCCTTCCCGGCACCTGATTGGCCAGGTGAGGTCACATGCCGGAAGTAAGTAAGTAATTATCAAAAGAAGGCACCAAACCGGGAAGGCTATGTAGCACCATCAAATGTGCGGAATAATCAGAGGGCGCTAAATATCACCAGGGATGCCAATACAAGAACAAAAACGCATAAGGCGAACGATATCAAAAGTATCCGAGTCACCAAGAATTCTATCGAGGGACAGGTGACCGCGAGGGGCGGTCGGAAAGCAAGACACACGCTCGTCCCGGAAGTCAGGACATTCAAGAAGGACATGCACGACCGTAAGAGGGACAATGCAATTAGGACAATAAGGAGCAGGGCGGCGCTCCATCAAGTGACCATGGGTTAAGCGAGTATGGCCGATACACAACCTCGCCAGAGCAGTTTCTCATCGACGGTTATGGTGATAGGAGGACGGCCACGAGGAAACACAACATTTCAGAGTACAGAGTTTGTTACCAGTAACAGACGACCAAGAAGCCTGCCAACGGGTAAGGATGGAGGAATGGATAACCGGGTAAAAGTCGGAATATGGAATACCTTTACGAGAGATGGGACAAGAGCGGACAGCTTCCTTGGCGGCAGCATCCGCACGCTCATTTAAAGACACGCCAATATGGCTGAGAACCCAACAAAACTCAACTGACTTAAACTTACTGTGAACAAGAAACAGCCAATTCTGGATCTCGACAACTACTGGATGAACCGGATTAAAGGACCCGAGCGCCATGAGGGTACTACGAGAGTAAACAACTACCACAAAGGAAGACTGACAACGAAAAAGCAGGAGACGAAGAGCATAGAGAATAGCAGCGGAAAGCAGCGGAAAGCTCCGCTGCTTTCTTTACAGCGGAAAGCTCCGCTGCTTTCTTTACAGCGGAAAGCTCCGCTGCTTTCTTTACAGCGGAAAGCTCCGCTGCTTTCTTTACAGCGGAAAGCTCCGCTGCTTTCTTTACAGCGAAAGCTCCGCTGCTTTCTTTACAGCGGAAAGCTCCGCTGTAAAGATGCTAATCTCCGGAGGTAAGCAACACATATAAGTGCGATTAGGAAAAACAACAGAGTAGCCAACACCGTCCGCAGACTTAGACCCATCGGTGAAGCCAGAAACGGAGCGGAAGTGAGAAGAAAAGTGTTCAAGGAAAAGGCGTTTTAGAACCGTAGGAGAGGTAAAAGCTTTAGTGACGCGGGTCAAGGATGTACAAAACTGCGGAAGGGGGACTCTCCACGGGGGCAAAGAAGGAACAACACGAGGAGAAACATTAGAAACATGAACGGAAAGAGAATCCTGTAAGCGAGATAACCGAACAGAAAGAGGGAGGGGGTGAAGAGGAACAGGAACTGCAGGAGGGGCAAAAGTTAAAGCACGACAGAGGCGAGAGGAAGGATGTTGTAAGGACCGCGCAAGATAGTGAAGACAGTAGCGATCACGGCGGTCCTGGAGAGACAGGAAGCCAGTGTCAACATACAGGCTAAGGACGGGAGTCGAACGAAAGGCACCAGAACTGAGGCGCAGCCCAGTATGGTGCAAAGCATCAAGACTACGAAGAGTAGAAGGAGAAGCAGACGAGTAAGCAGGGCAACGTTAATCGAGCTTAGACAGGACAAGAGAGGAATGCAAAGCAAGGAGAGTGTGCCTATCCGCTACCCAAGAAGTATGGGACAATACTCGAAGGAGGGTAAGGGCCTTAGAGCACTCAACACGGAGGTAAGAGACATGGGGAGACCAAGACAAACAAGTGTCAAGGAATAACCCCAAAAGCTTTGCGGAATCTTTGTACTCAAGGGGTTGACCGTAAAGTGACAAAGAGGGACGAGGAACGACCCGTTTCCGAGTAAAAGACATGGCACAAGTCTTAGAAGTAGAGAACTTGAAGCCATGATCGGTGGCCCAAGACGACACGACATCAATCGCAAGTTGAAGCCGGCGTTGAAGGAGAGGCGAATCATCACCCTGACAGCAAAGGGTAAGATCATCGACATAGAGTTCAGAGAAGACACCTGAAGGAAGACTGGAAAGAAGACTATTGAGTGCAACCAGAAAAAAGAGTAGTGCTCAGAACACTACCCTGGGGCACACCTTCGTATTGCTGAAAAGAGGCAGAGAGAGCGGTACCATGGCGCACCCGAAAGGAACGACGAGAGAGGAAGCTGCGGAGAAAGAGAGGGAGATGACCACGAAGGCCAAAAGAATGAAGCTGGGATAGAATATGATATCGCCAGGTGGTGTCGTAAGCCTTTTCTAGGTCAAAAAAGACGGCAACAACGGAGGTCATCGCAGCAAAAGCAGTACGAATATAGATCTCCAAGTTCACCAGAACATCTGTCGTGCTGCGACACTTGCGGAAACCAAATTGAGAAGGGGAGAGGAGGTGATGGTGTTCCAGGAACCACATCAGACGAACGTTAACCATACGTTCAAAGAGTTTGCAGACACAACTTGTGAGGGCAATTGGGCGAAAGTCCTTAGGGGAAGTTCCCAGAGACCCTGGTTTGCGAACAGGGAGGACAACGGCATCGAGCCAGTCCTCAGGGACTGACGACGACTCCCAGATCCGATTATACAGACTCAGTAAATACTGAGACGAGCACGGAGGGAGATGGCGAAGCATCTCATAATGGATACCATCGGAGCCCGCCGCCGTAGAACCGCAGAGGGCCAAGGCAGAACGAAGTTCAGATAGAGAGAAGGGATCATTATAGGAAAGTCGAAGATGAGTGCAGAAATCTAAAGGACGAGACTCAAGGACAGGTTTACGAAGAAGGAAAGATTGGGGAAGATGAAGACCAGAGCTAACAGAAGAAAAGTGGTAACCCAGTTCGGTAGCGACCTGCAACGGGTCCGCCACAAGAGTACCACGGAGGTGAAGGACGTGGGAAACATCGTGAACGAACTTACCCGCTATCTTGCGAATACGCTTCCATATCTGTGGCAGGGGAGTTTCAGACGTGATTGTGGAGACATAAGAAGCCCAACATTCACGTTTAGCCATACGGATGGCCCTACGGGCCACCGCACTCGCTTTCCGAAAGAAAAGAAAAGAATCGGTCGTCTGCCGACGGCGGTGCCTCTTCCAGGCTGCACGCTTACAGCGGACAGCCCGAGCACAGTCCGCATTCCACCAGGGAACGCACTTCCGTGGACCCCGAGAGGAAGAGCGAGGAATAGAGCGGAGGGCAGCGTCGATGAGTGTCATGAAAAAAGAGGAGAGTGCGAGGGAGAGGCAGAAGGGAGAGGTCAGAGAGAACAGCACTGAGGGTAAATAGGTCTCAGTCCGCTTGAGCAAACTGCCACCTAGAGAAAGAGAGGGAAGGGCGATAAGAGAAAAAGGACACAAGGATGGGGAAATGATCACTGCCATGGAGGTCATCCATAACCTGCCACGTGAAATCTAAGTAAAGAGTGGAAGAGGAGAGAGAAAGATCAAGACAGGAAAGGGTGCGAGTCCGAGAGTCCAAATGAGTGGGGTCACCAGAATTCAGAGGAGATAGGGAAGAAGAGAGGAGAAATCGCTCAAGAAGGCGACCTCGGGTATTCGTCAGAACATCACCCAAAGAGAATGACGACAATTGAAGTCACCCAGCAGGAGCACAGGCTCCGGCAAGGAGTCCAGGAGGTGTTTCAAATCAGGAAGAGAAAGCGGGACACCCGGGGGGAGATAAATGGAACAAACTGTGTACCATTTCCCCACAAAGATACGAGCAGCCGAACAGTGGAGAGGCGAAGGAAAAAGTAAAGGAACAAAGGGAACATCAGTACGAATCAAGAGAGCAGAAGAATTAGGAGCCCCAGCAACGGCTGGGGGGGGAGAGAAAGGAATAGCCACGAAAACGACCAGGACGAGCACCAAGCATCGGCTCCTGGAGACAGACACAAAGGGGCGAAAACCGCGAAATCAGAAGTTGGAGTTCGAGGAAATTGGCGTAATAACCTCGAACGTTCCATTGAAGAATATACAACGACGAGAAGAGAAAGGACAACAACAGAAAACAAGGAAGAAACAAAGGCGAAAGAGCAACATAGCACGTTAAAGAATATCAGGGTCGGGATCAGGGTCAGCAAAGTCAGGGTTAGGGGGCATGGGTAAATGAGCAAAGATGGAGGGAAGGAAGCGGGAGAACAGACCAGAGGTGGGCGGGCGGGGTCCGGAGGAGGAGGAAGAAGAGGAGGAGACAACGGAGTGGAGCAGTCAAGGACAGCAGCAGGAAGAGGGGGAGTAGAAAGAGGGGAGCGCACCTCAGCAAGGGCAGCAACCGAAAGGGAAGCAGGGGCCAAAGAAACCTCCATAGCAGGAACAGGGGGCGCAACCACTGAAATGGGAGGGGAAGGAGCAATAGAGCCAGTAGTAGGGGTCGAGGAAGAAAGCGAAGCCTTCTTACTTGCTGGGGAGGAGGAAGGAGAGGAGCCAGGCTTACGCTTCTGACTTAAAGAGACCGGTGTCCCAGCAACTATACCGAGCAACGGATTCCAGTGTCTCAACAGGAGAAGCTGAACGAGAGCACACACGACGGCCGTTAGGAGAGCGATGGACATCCGCCTGCACCGACAGGCGGCGGGGAGAGTCAAGAGATGGAGGAGAAGGATGGGAAGGAGGATCGGGAGACGAGGAAGAAGACACAGGAGACACGACAGACCAGGTAGAAAGAAGGGGAACTCCAGACAGAGGACCAGGAGGGGGACCCTTCGGGACAGAACTCAAAGGAACAAAGGAGGAGGCTGTGGGTGTATCAGGGTCCAAAGCCCGGAAACGGTTGTGAGTTTGAGGAAGGTGGGAAGGACGAGGAGAAGAAGAGCGCAACCGCGAGCATAAGAGATATTAGCATAAGGCGGGAGCCGGCGAACCTGACGCCTCGCCTCAAGAAAAGATAAGCGCTCCCGGTGCTTCAAGCTGAGGACGGCTGCCTCAAGCTTGTAATGGACACACGCACGGGAGAAGGAAGGATGGGCCTCACCGCAGTTGAGGCAACGAGCCTGGGGAGAAGTGCACTCTGACTTAGAGTGACCTTCGCCACCACACAAAGGACAGAGAGAGACAGTCCCAGAGCAGCGGAGGGCACCATGCCCAAACCTCCAGCACTTGTTACAGAGCCGAGGAGAAGGAATGTACTCCTGGACAGAGCACTTGGCACCAGCAAGAATAACGGAGGGTGGAAGGGTCCTACCATCAAAGGTAATCTTCACAACCCGAAGGGGTTGACGGCGACTACCACGCGGGGGACGAGTAAACGTGTCCACTTGGAGAATAGAATGGCCCTGGGCTGCAAGGATATGTCGAATATCGTCGTGGCAGTCTCGCAGATCCCGAACACCGGTCGCAACATGGGGCGGGAGCAGAATAGTGCCAACACTGGCATTCAACTGAGCGTTCTTTGAGACCCGAACAGGGGTCTCGCCAAGGCAGGATAAGGCAGCCAAGCGGGAAGCAGCATCCTGAGAAGGAGCAGCAACCAAACGTGTACCGAGACGAGTGGGGTTGAAAGTAACAGAGGCATCCACGGAATCAACGAGATGTCGATGGAGGGAGAAATCATCAAGAGGCGCAGAATCAAGAGGGAGGAGATCAAAATATTTGGCCCACGAAGCGGGACCAAAGAAGGCTTGATAGGTATCAGAACGGGAAAGAATCGAACGAGGACGGCGGTGAGAACCCCCAGAGAGTGAGGGGTTAAAAGGCGCAGTAGTTACAACTAGAGATGGAGCCGCGCCAGGGGATGAGGGGGGGCTTGGGGCTCGACCCAACCACAGAGGAGGGAGGGGAGCCGAGGGGACGAGTCAGAGAGGCCAAAGGAGGAGCAAGGTCGGGGCCCAATGCAGCGGAGGCTACAGAGCCTGGTCTTCCAATACAGGCCGACTCGGGGGCTTGGTCGCCCACCCAACGAGCCTGAGAGGGTACAACAGAAACATTCATTGCCATAGAGACGAAAAGAGACATTCATCCACGAATGTGCCCCCATACCCACCATGGAGCCACAATTAGAGGCAGGACACCCAACAGGAAGATATTGCTGATCGTGCCTGGGCCCCCTAGGGGTGCGTCGTGAGTATACGCCCCACAAACGCCACCTTAAGAACCGTCAGTCCGTCGAGATCGGGTTCAGCGACGAAAGGGGGATTGACAATAAAAGGTTCCCCTCGCTCGAGATGTTGGGTACTACAGTTCTACGGGTGCAAGAGTATGCCTCCTCAAGCACCCGGGCGTCAAAATAGAAGAAGTCCAAAGGAATAATCCAAAACAAGCAAAAGGTCAGCAGGAAACGACAAACAGATAGGAGAAGAGGGGGGAGAAAAACGAAACATAAGGAAAAGGAAAAGCGATCCGGCACAATTAGAAAAGACAGCAGCAGGAGTGCAAGGCCATAAAAGAACAGAGGACTATCCCACGGAGCATCACACTCCAGCAGCCGTCTACTAAGCCCTCTCACGACGCCAACGGGCCGGATGGGGAGAGGGTCTCCGGAGGTAAGCGACACATATAAGAGTAGCCAACACCGTCCGCAGACTTAGACCCATAGGTGAAGACAGAAACGGAGCGGGAGTGAGAAGAAAAGTGCTCAAGGAAGGCGAGGGGAAGCTGTGCTGGACTGTGAAGAGTAGACAGTGCAAGTTGAGTGTGGAGGACGACGACGGAGGTACCTGTCTCCAGTACCCCAGAGAATAGGAGGAGGAAGGCAGTATCTGTTGGATGTGAGCACGGCGAGGACGCATTACCACGAAGGCGACGGAGGAACCTGTGTGTGTGTGGAACTGTTCATCAGGAGACAGAACCAGGAACCTCAACATCCCTCAACAGAGGACGAGTCAGCTTCGTGGTTGGAGTAAAATAAGGTAGATAATTGTCCCCCCTTACCCCCTTTTTTGAGCTAGGCAAGTTAGAGTATTTTATTGTTTTGAACATTTCTTCTCATTTTATGTCTATCGACAGGACATTAGGCAAGAAGCCAAAAACTCATTTAGGCATGAGTTGATGTGG
>WNGS01021324.1:13073334-13092715 GCA_020271785.1 Procambarus virginalis
GTAAAGCTAGGGGACAGCCCCGAGGAAATGTCAGTTAGATGTTCCAGCTGTCTTGATACCAACTGTGTTAAAAAATTGTCCATGATGCTCCCGCAAGTGCACATCCAGGAAAGGATCAAGCACTCCAACAAGGTCGATTGAAGTATTTTTGGCCAAAAATGGCTAAGGAGATTGCTCATTATGTTGACAGATGTTTAACCTGCTTACATCACAAGGAACATATAGCAGGACCTAATCGAATTCAGGTGTGCCCAGCAACTAAAGCTCCTTGGGAACGAGTATCAATAGATTTGTTGATAAATTTTGCGGAAAACAGAAAAAGGGAACAAACATTGCTTGTAATATGGTTGATAATGGTTGATAATTTTTCATGGTATTGCAAACTAGTTTCTATCCTGAACAAAACAGCAGAAACTATAGCCAGTGCCTTCCATGACCAAATAATTTGTAGTTATAGTATGCCTAAAGTAATCATTTCAGATAATGGTCCAGAATTCAGTAATAGTATTTTAACTAGCTTGTGTGATATATAACATTAAATAATGTAGTATTATGCCATATCACCCAGCAAGTAATGGGTTAGCAGAGCATAATAACACGAAAGTATTCACCTAGTTGTATTCACCTAGTTGTGTTTGCGGTGGTTGAGCTTTGCTCTTTCGGCCCGCCTCTCAACTGTCAATCAAGTGTTTACTAACTACTTTTTTTTTCGACACACCACACACACACACACACACACCCCAGGAAGCAGCCCGTGACAGCTGCTAACTCCAGGTACCTATTACTGCTAGGTAACAGGGGCATTCAGGGTGAAAGAAACTTTGCCCATTTGTTTCTGCCTCGTGTGGGAATCGAACCCACACCACAGAATTACGAATCCTGTGTGCTATCCACCAGGCTACGAGGCCCCTAGTATTAGATAATTTGAGAGTCACATTGAATTTTGATAAATTTAGCCATAAATTCTTCAATTAATGTTTCTCCAGGCGACACTCCAACCATATTCTTTATGGTACAGATAAGATCCTTCCTAATGAATTGATTAACATACCCCCTACTCCTTTGTATAATGTAGATGATTTTGTTCAAGTAAAGCCTAGACAAATGCAACTAGTTTTCAAGAAAATATATGAGAACTCTCCAAGGCTACAGCCGAGTTCACTCGAGCAAGGAATGCACGAGGCTACCCTATATGGATACTCACAGGCGTAGTGAATACCTTAACCAGCAAAGGTCTCACCTCGTCACGTGAACACGGATTGGAGGTCCACCATCAAGAGTAAGTAATTATCAAAAGAAGGCACCAACCGGGAAGGCTATTAGCACCATCAATGTGCGGAATAATCAGAGGGCGCTAAATATCACCAAGGATGCCAATACAGAACAAAAACGTCAAGGCGAACGATATCAAAAGTATCCGAGTACCAAGAATTCTATTGAGGGACAATGACCGCGAGGGGCGGTCGGAAAGCAAGACAACGCTCGTCCCGGAAGTAGGGACATTCAAGAAGGACATGCACACCGTAAGAGGGACAATGCAATTAGGACAATAAGAGCAGGCGGCGCTCCATCAAGTGACCATGGGATAAACGAGTATGGCCATACCAACCTCGCCAGAGCAGTTTCCCACGCGGTTAGGTGGTAGGAGGAGGCCAGAGGAAACACAACATTTAGAGTACGGAGTTTGTTACCAGTAATAACGACCAAGAAACCTGCCAAGGGTAAGGATGAGGAATGGATAACCGGGTAAAAGTCGGAATATGGAATACCTTACGAGAGATGGACAAGAGCGGACAGCTTCCTGGCGGCAGCATCCACACGCTCATTTAAAGACACCCAAATGGCTGAGAACCCAACAAAACTCACCGACCTAAACTTACTGTGAACAAGAAACAGCCAATCTGGATCTCGACAACTACTGGATGAACCGGATTAAAGACCCGAGGCCATGAGGGACTACGAGAGTAACAACACCACAAAGAAGACTGACAACGAGAAAGCAGGAGACGTAAGAGCATAGAGAAAGGGGTGCTGCACGTAAAGCTCCGCTGCTTTCTTTGAAAAAGAACTGCTTACGTCTCCGGAGGAAAAGCGAACACATATAAGTGCGATAGGAAAAAAACAGAGTAGCCAACACCTTCGCAGACTTAGACCCATCGGTGAAGCAGAAACGGAGCGGGAGTGAGAAGAAAAGTGCTCAAGGAAAAGGCGTTTTAGAACCGTAGGAGAGGTAAAAACTTTAGTGACACGGGTCAAGGAGTACAAAACTGCGGAGGGGACTCTCCACGGGGGCAAAGAAGGAACAACACGAGGAGAAACTTAGAAACACGAACGGAAAGAAAATCCTGTAAGCGAGATAACCAGACAGAAAGAGGGAGGTGGTGAAGAGGAACAGGAACCGCAGGAGGGGAAAGTTAAAGCACGACAGAGGCGAGAGGAAGGATGTTGAAGGACCGCGCAAGATAGTGAAGCAACCCGTCTTACCTATAATAGGTGAAGTAACAATTGTAATTACGAAGCTATAAGATGCTTATCTTAACATCTAACAAGGTTAGGTAAGGTCGGTGTTTTCTATGAAGCTTTTCAACGTAAACTATTATGTTTAGTATGTCACCTATGCATGTATTTAATAAGTCAATATTGACTATATGAATTTGCGAGGACGGGTTGATGAAGACAGAAGCGATCACAGCGGTCCTGGAGAGATAGGAAGCCAGTGTCAACATACAAGCTAAGGACGGGAGTCGAACGAAAGGCACCAGAACTGAGGCGCAGCCCAGTATGGTGCAAAGCATCAAGACGGCAAAGAGCAGAAGGAGAAGCAGAAGAGTAAGCAGGGCAACCATAATCGAGCTTAGACAGGACGAGAGAGGAATGCAAAGCAAGGAGAGTGCGCCTATCCGCTCCCCAAGAAGTATGGGACAATACTCGAAGGAGGGTAAGGGCTTTAGAGCACTCAACACGGAGGTAAGAGATATGGGGAGACCAAGACAAACGAGTGTCAAGGAATAACCCCAAAAGCTTCGCGGAATCTTTGTACTCAAGGGATGACCATAAAGTGACAAAGAGGGACGAAGAACGACCCGTTTCCGAGTAAAAGACATGGCACAAGTCTTAGAAGTAGAGAACTTGAAGCCATGATCGGTGGCCCAAGACGACACGGCATCAATCGCAAGTTGAAGCCGGCGCTGAAGGAGAGGCGAATCATCACCCTGACAGCAAAGGGTAAGATCATCGACATAGAGAGCGGAGAAGACACCTGAAGGAAGAGAGGAAAGAAGACCATTGAGGGCAACCAGAAAAAGAGTAGTGCTCAGAACACTACCCTGGGGCACACCTTCGTATTGCTGAAAAGAGGCAGAGAGAGCGGTACCAAGGCGCACCCGAAAGGAACGACGAGAGAGGAAGCTGCGGAGAAAGAGAGGGAGATGACCACGAAGGCCAAAAGAATGAAGCTGGGATAGAATATGATATCGCCAAGTGGTGTCGTAAGCCTTTTCCAGGTCAAAAAGGACGGCAACAACGGAGGTCCTCGCAGCAAAAGCAGTACGAATATAGACCTCCAAGTTCACCAGGCATCTGTCGTGCTGCGGCACTTGCGGAAACCAAATTGAGAAGGGGAGAGGAGGTGATGGTGTTCCAGGAACCACATCAGACGAACGTTAACCATACGTTCAAAGAGTTTGCAGACACAACTTGTGAGGGCAATAGGGCGAAAGTCCTTAGGGGAAGTTCCCAGAGACCCTGGTTTGCGAACAGGGAGGACAACGGCATCGAGCCAGTCCTCAGGGACTGACGACGACTCCCAGATCCGATTATACATACTCAGTAAATACTGAGATGTGCACGGAGGAAGATGGCGAAGCATCTCTTAGTGAATACCATCGGAGCCCGCCGCCGTAGAACCGCAGAGGGCCAGGGCAGAACGAAGTTCAGATAGAGAGAAGGGATCGTTATAGGAAAGTCGAAGACGAGTGCAGAAATCTAAAGGACGAGACTCAAGGACAGGTTTACGAAGAAGGAAAGATTGGGAAGATGAAGACCAGAGCTAACAGAAGAAAAGTGGGAACCCAGTTCGGTAGTGACCTGCAACGGGTCCGCCACATGAGTACCACGGAGGTAAAGGACCGGGGAAACATCGGGAACGAACTTACCCGCTATCTTGCGGATACTGCTTCCAGGAGTTTCGGACGTAATTGTGGAGCCATAAGAAGCCCAACATTCACGTTTAGCTGTACGGATGGCCCTACGGGCCACCGCACTCGCTTTCCGAAAGAAAAGAAAAGAATCGGTCGTCTGCCGACGGCGGTGCCTCTTCCAGGCTGCACGCTTACAGCGGACAGCCCGAGCACAGTCCGCATTCCACCAGGGAACGCACTTCCGTGGACCCCGAGAGGAAGAGCGAGGAATAGAGTGGAGGGCAGCGTCGAAGACAGTGTCATGAAAAAGGAGAAGAGCGCAAGGGAGAGGCAGAAGGGAGAGGTCAGAGAGAGCAGCACTGAGGGTAAATAGGTTCCAGTCCGCTTTAGCAAACTGCCACCTAGGGAAAGAGAGGGAAGGGCGAAAAGAGAAAAAGGACACAAGGATGGGGAAATGATCACTGCCATGGAGGTCATCAAGAACCTGCCACGTGAAATCTAAGTAAAGAGAGGAAGAGCAGAGAGAAAGATCAAGACAGGAAAGGGTGCGAGTCCGAGAGTCCAAATGAGTGGGCTCACCAGAATTCAGAAGAGACAGGGAAGAAGAGAGGAGAAATGGCTCAAGAAGGCGACCTCGGGTATTCGTCAGAACATCACCCCAAAGAGAATGACGACAATTGAAGTCACCCAGCAGGAGCACAGGCTCCGGCAAGGAGTCCAGGAGGTGTTTCAAATCAGGAAGAGAAAGCGGGACACTCGGGGGAGATAAATGGAACAAACTGTGTACCATTTCCCCACAAAGATACGAGCAGCAGAACAATGGAGAGGCGAAGGAAAAAGTAAAGGAACAAAGGGACATCAGCGCGAATCAAGAGAGCAGAAGAATTAGGAGCCCCAGCAACGGCTGGGGGGGGGGGAGAAAGGAATAGCCACGAAAACGACCAGGACGAGCACCAAGCATCGGCTCCTGGAGACAGACACAAAGGGGCGAAAACCGCGAAATCAGAAGTTGGAGTTCGAGGAAATTGGCGTAATAACCTCGAACGTTCCATTGAAGAATAGACATCGACGAGAAGAGAAAGGACAACAACAGAAAACAAGGAAGAAACAAAGGCGAAAGAGCAACATAGCACGTTAAAGAATATCAGGGTCGGGATCAGGGTCAGCAAAGTCAGGGTTAGGGGGCATGGGTAAACTGAGCAAAGACGGAGGGAAGGAAGCGGGAGAACAGACCAGAGGTGGGCGGGCGGGGTCCGAGGAAGAGGAGGAGACAACGGAGAGGAGCAGTCAAGGACAGCAGCAGGAAGAGGGGGAGTAGAAAGAGGGGAGTGCACCTCAGCAAGGGCAGCAACCGAAAGGGAAGCAGGGGCCAAAGAAACCTCCATAGCAGGAACAGGGGCGCAACCACTGAAATGGGAGGGGAAGGAGCAATAGAGCCAGTAGTAGGGGCCGAGGAAGAAAGCGAAGCCTTCTTACCCGGGGAGGAGGAAGGAGAGGAGCCAGGCTTACGCTTCTGACTTAAAGAGACCGGTGTCCCAGCAACTACGTACCGGGCAACGGATTCCAGTGTCTCAACAGGAGAAGCTGAACGAGAGCACACACGACGGCCGTTAGGAGAGCGATGGACATCCGCCTGCACCGACAGGCGGCGGGGAGAGTCAATAGATGGAGGAGAAGGATGGGAAGGAGGATCGGAGGGAGACGAGGAAGAAGACACAGGAGACACGACAGACCGGGTAGAAAGAAGGGGAACCCCAGACAGAGGACCAGGAGGGGGACCCTTCGGGACAGAACTCAAAGGAACAGAGGAGGGGCAGTGGGCGTATCAGGGTCCAAGGCCCGGAAACGGTTGTGAGTCTGAGGAAGGTGGGAAGGACGAGGAGAAGAAGAGCGCAACACGCGAGCATAAGAGATATTAGCATAAGGCGGGAGCCGGCGAACCTGGCGCCTCGCCTCAGGAAAAGATAAACGCTCCCGGTGCTTCAAGTTGAGGACGGCTGCCTCAAGCTTGTAATGGACACACGCACGGGAGAAGGTAGGATGGGCCTCACCGCAGTTGAGGCAACGAGCCTGGGGAGAAGTGCACTCCGACTTAGAGTGACCTTCGCCACCACACAAAGGACAGAGAGAGACAGTCCCAGAGCAGCGGAGGGCACCATGCCCAAACCTCCAGCACTTGTTACAGAGCCGAGGAGAAGGAATGTACTCCTGGACAGAGCACCTGGCACCAGCAAGAATGACAGAGGGTGGAAGGGTCCTACCATCAAAGGTAATCTTCACAACCCGAAGGGGTTGACGGCGACTACCACGAGGGGACGAGTAAACGTGTCCACCTGGAGAATAGAATGGCCCTGGGCAGCAAGGATATGTCGAATATCGTCGTGGCAGTCTCGCAGATCCCGAACACCGGTCGCAACATGGGGCGGGAGCAGAATAGTGCCAACACTGGCATTCAACTGAGCGTTCTTTGAGACCCGAACAGGGGTCTCGCCAAGGCAGGATAAGGCAGCCAAGCGGGAAGCAGCATCCTGAGAAGGAGCAGCAACGACACGTGTACCGAGACGAGTGGGGTTGAAAGTAACAGAGGCATCCATGGAATCAACGAGATGTCGATGGAGGGAGAAATCGTCAGGAGGAGCAGAATCAAGGGGGGGAGGAGATCAAAATAATTGGCCCACGAAGCGGGACCAAACAAGGCTTGATAGGTATCAGAACGGGAAGGAATCGAGCGAGGGCAGCTGTGACGAGGACGGCATTGAGAACCCCCAGAGAGAGAGGGGTTAAAAGGCGCAGTAGTTACAACTAGAGATGGAGCCGCGCCAGATGACGAGATAGTCACCACTGGGGGCTTGGGGCTCGACCCAACCACAGAGGAGGGAGGGGAGCCGAGGGGAGGAGTCAGAGAGGCCAAAGGAGGAGCAAGGTCGGGGCCCAATGCAGCGGAGGCTACAGAGCCCGGTCTTCCAACACGGACCGACTTGGGGGCTTGGTCGCCCACCCCACGAGCATGAGAAGGTAAAGGAGAAACAGTAGAATCAGTAATCACTGCTACGAGAAAAAATATGCATTCACGAATGTGCCCCCACACCCACCATGGAGGCACAATTAGAGGCAGGACACCCAACAAGAAGCTATCGCCGATCATGCCGGGGCCTCCTAGGGGTGCGTCGTGAGTATACGCCCCCACAAACACCACGTTAAGAACCGACAGTCCGTCGAGATTGGGTTCAGTGACGAAAGGGGGATTGACAATAAAAGGTTCCCCTCACTCTCGACGTTGGGTACTACAGTTCTACGGGTGCAAGAGTATGCCTCCTCAAGCACCCGGGCGTCAAAACAGAAGAAGTCCAAAAGAAAAACCAAAACAAGCAAAAGGTCGGCAGGAAACGGCAAGCAGATAGGAGAAGAGGGGGAAGAAAAACGAAACAGAAGGAAAAGGAAAAGTTGCTCAGCATAATTGGAGAGGACAACAGCAGAAGCACAAGGCTACAATAGGGGACAGAGGACTGTCCCAAGGAGCATCACACTCCGGCAGCCGCCCACTAAGCCCCCCACCCCCCCCTCACGGCATCAACGAGTTGAGCGGGGAGGGGGGTGGGTCCATATAAGGTAACCGAGCTTATCGAAGGTAACAAGTACAGACTTAAGAATTTGTTAACAGGAGAGTATATAAATGAACATTTAGACTACACGAAGTTAGCCAAAATGACTGTTGACTAGACTGATGAGAAAGATGACAATGAACTTACCCAGATAGATTCTTCTATTGGGACACCACCTTCTGTGGTTGACAGACCACTTGTTGTACAGCAACCCCATACTAGCACCTATAATCTTAGACCTAGACCTTTTGTTTCAACCGTGCACTCACCACATGCCCATTGGCTAGATGTTAACAAGTTTACCTCTCAAGATGATAGTTTGTCTCCTGCAGTTCCATCTGTTCCTGACCTTCAGTCAGAGCCAGAGTTGTATAGTGCTCTGAATGATCTAGGTGTAGATATCCGCAGAATTTATAATTAAGTGCACTCTGCAGTTATTCTGTTTTCTTCAGCAAAATTCACTTCCAGTATTTTTACCATATGTGTCCTATTATTACCATTATATATATTGTATAATGAAATTTTTTCTCAACTTTATTTTGTGTCATAAATTAGATGCCATTGTAAAGTCTACTGCCATTTGTATTTTTACAGTGTGTGTCATAAAGAGTTCCATTAATATTCTAGCAACTACACTGAGACAAGTGATTCCTGACTGCTATCACCAAGATAATAGCCTTCTCGATCCAGGTCTTGTATATAGCCTGTAAATATATTGTACATTAAAAAAAATTCTCCATGATCTAATCTTAAAGTTCATTTGTGGTTGTTAGGTCAGAACTTTTGTTCCATTAATAGAGATAGTTGTCTTAATTTTTTTTTCCAAGCACATGCGATTAACACATGTTAATAATTTTGTTTTAGGCAATTCCTTGAGATGTATTGTGCATATCTGATTCTTAGACATACATATGTTCTTAATGCTTGTGTTTAATTAAAGCATTGTTACCATGATTTTTCACCTATTATGTTCAAATGTTATTTTTGTGCACATGCTGAGAGATGTTAGTATCCTGCAAACCTGATCTTCTTATAATGTTTATTATTTCCCATGTAAGCCATTATTGAATGCCACCGAGGTCCTTTCAGTATCATTGTAACTATCTAGCTAGCAAGAGCGTGTCGACAAGGGACGTCGACTTGGTAGCGTGTCCGAGCGGTGTTAATACTCAAATTGTATGATGGTTGGGGTACCCAATCACAGGTGAGTAGGCCTCTGACGTCATTCTCTTCAGAGCCGGCACTTGCCTCTTTCTCAAGGCAGGCTTCAGTATCTCACGAGACCAGAGTTAGGTAGGACCTCGGCAGACCAAATATATAACTTGTTACCTTGCTCAGTAAACTCCTTAAGTGATCTACTGTGTATTCTCTACAATCCAGCAACAACCATACATCCAGGAAGGTAACGAATACGTAGTCTCAAGCGAGTCACCATAGAGTCTCAGGCGAGTATCTGTAGAGTCTCAGAAGACTCACTATAGTGTCTCACGAGAGTCACCGTATAGTCTCAGGAGAGTCACCGTATAGTCTCAGGAGTCACCATAGACTCTCAGGAGAGCACTGTAGTGTCTCAGAAGAGTAAACGTAGAGTCTCAGGAGATTGTCTGTAGAGTCTCAAGAGTGTCACCATAGAGGCTTAGGAGAGTCACCATAAAGTCTAAGGAGTCACTGTTGAGTTTCATCTGAGTCACCGTAGAGTCTCAGGAGAGTCACTGTATAGTCTCAGGAGAATCACCACAGAGTCTCAGGAAAGTCACCGTAGAGTCTCAGGAGAGTGTTACCGTAGAGTTCCAGGAGTCACTGTAGAGTCTCAAGAGAGTAATTGTAGAGTCTCAGGAGTCTTCACAGTTACAAGAGAGTAGCCGTAGTCTCAGGAGTCACCATAGAGTCCCATGAGTCACCGTAGAGTCTCAGAAGAGTCACTGCAGAATCTCTGGAGAGTCACTGTAGAGTGACCATTAAGTCACCATAGAGTCAGAAAAGAGTAACAGCAGAGTCACTGTAGAGTTTCAGGAGAGTCACCAGAGTCACCGTGGATTCACTGTAAAACCACTATGGTCACTGTAGAATCACAGGAGAGTCACTCTATAGTCACAGGAAATTCATTGCAGAATCACCGAAACGTCACCATAGTGTCACCATAGAATCACTGTAAACTCACCGTGGAGTCACTGTAGAATCATTATAGAGTCGCTGTAGAGTCACCACAGAGTCACGTTTACAGTCACCATAGCGTCACAGTAGAGTCACTGTAGAGTCTCAGGAAAGTCACTGTATAATAACCATAAAGTCACCATAGAGTCACTTTAGAGTCACTTTAGAGTCACTTTAGAGTCAATATAGAGTCACTGTAGTGTCACCGTAGAGTCACAGTAATGTCTCTGTAGTGTCAAAGTAGTCACCATAGAGTCACTGTACAGTCACAGGAGTCGCCTTTAGAGTCACTGTAAAGTTACCATAGAGTCACAGGACAGTCACCATAGAGTCAACATAGTGTCACAATAGTGTCACCATAGAGTCACCGTAGAGTCACTATAAGGGTAATAACATTAAAGCAGCGAACTGCGCAAATCAGTTCAGAAAAAGTGATCTATGCAAAGTATAAACCAAAATAACAGAGGAGATGATTAGCAGCCCACACGAGGTGCAGTGCACCTGGCAGGACCCGAGGTACAGTGTACCTGGCAGGACCCGAGGTACAGTGTACCTGGCAGGACCCGAGGTACAGTGTACCTGGCAGGACCCGAGGTACAGTGTACCTGGCAGGACACGAGGTACAGTGTACCTGGCAGGACACGAGGTACAGTGTACCTGGCAGAACACGAGGTACAGTGTACCTGGCAGAACACGAGGTACAGTGTACCTGGCAGGACCCGAGGTACAGTGTACCTGACAGAACACAAGGTACAGTGTACCTGGCAGGACAAAAGGCACAGTGTACCTGGCAGGACACAAGGCACAGTGTACCTGGCAGGACACAAGGCACAGTGTACCTGGCAGGACACAAGGTACAGTGTACCCTGGCAGGACACAAGGTACAGTGTACCTGACAGGGCACAAGGTACACTGTACCTGGCAGGACACAAGGTACAGTGTACCTGACAGGACACAAGGCACAGTGTACCTGGCAGGACACGAGGTACAGTGTACCTGACAGGGCACAAGGTACACTGTACCTGGCAGGACACAAGGTACAGTGTACCTGACAGGACACAAGGCACAGTGTACCTGGCAGGACACAAGGCACAGTGTACCTGGCAGGACACAAGCTACAGTGTACCTGGCAGGACACAATGTACAGTGTACCTGGCAGGACACGAGGTACAGTGTACCTGGCAGGACACAAGGCACAGTGTACCTGGCAGGACACGAGGTACAGTGTACCTGGCAGGACACAAGGCACAGTGTACCTGGCAGGACACAAGGCACAGTGTACCTTGCAGGACACGAGGTACAGTGTACCTGGCAGGACACGAGGTACAGTGTACCTGGCAGGACACAAGGTACAGTGTACCTGGCAGGACACAAGGTACAATGTACCTGGCAGGACACGAGGTACAGTGTACCTGGCAGGACACGAGGTACAGTGTACCTGGCAGGACACAAGGCACAGTGTACCTGGCAGGACACGAGGTACAATGTACCTGGCAGGACACAAGGTACAGTGTACCTAGCAGGACACAAGGTACAGTGTACCTGGCAGGACCCGAGGTACAGTGTACCTGGCAGGACAAGAGGTACAGTGTACCTGGCAGGACACAAGGTACAGTGTACCTAGCAGGACACAAGGTACAGTGTACCTGGCAGGACACAAGGTACAGTGTACCTAGCAGGACCCGAGGTACAGTGTACCTGGCAGGACAAGAGGTACAGTGTACCTGGCAGGACACAAGGCACAGTGTAACTGGCAGGACACAAGGTACAGTGTACCTTGCAGGACACAAGGTACAGTGTACCTAGCAGGACACAAGGTACAGTGTACCTGGCAGGACACAAGGTACAGTGTACCTGACAGGACACAAGGTACAGTGTACCTGGCAGGACACGAGGTACAGTGTACCTGACAGGACACGAGGTACAGTGTACCTGGCATTACAAAAGGTACAGTGTACCTGGCAGAACACAAGGTACAGTGTACCTGACAAGACAAGAGGTACAGTGTACCTGACATTACAAGAGGTACAGTGTACCTGACATTACAAGAGGTACAGTGTACCTGGCAGAACACAAGGTACAGTGTACCTGGCAGGACGAGGTAGAGTGTACCTGACAGGACAAGAGGTACAGTATACCTGGGAATACAAGAGCCACACACGAGGTACAGTGTACCTGGTAGGACAAGAGGTACAGTGTACCTGGTAGGACAAGAGGTACAGTGCACCTGGTAGGACAAGAGGTACAGTGTACCTGGTAGGACAAGAGGTACAGTGCACCTGGTAGGTCAAGAGGTACAGTGTACCTGGTAGGACACGAGGGACAGTGTACCTGGCAGGACAAGAGGTACAGTGTACCTAGCAGGACAAGAGGTACAGTGTACCTGGCAGGACAAGAGGTACAGTGTACCTGGCAGGACAAGAGGTACAGTGCACCTGGCAGGACAAGAGGTACAGTGTACCTGACAAGACAAGAAGTCAACATTTCGTCATTGAAAAGGGGAATTAAAACACTCTGAGCCCCACTTATTACCATATACAATGCGTCATTAACAAATATACAGCTCCCGGAAATCTTGTAAACTATTAGCAAATGTAATCAGTAGGATGAAAATTGAATACCTTGAGTGAATGAAGTTTGAAGGCATGTCTGACGAACCTAATTCAATCCTACGAGTGAGCAAAATTTTCACAAGGGACAGGAGGATGAAGATTTTATCTTCAAATATCTATTAAAAAATTAGTTAATATTGTTCTTTAGAAAAAGCCATTACCTGAGAAACAACATTAGGAGGAGTGACGGTGTTGCACGTTCCTCTGTTGCAATCTGTCACTGAAATCAATCACTCACAGTCGATCAATAGGTCACAAGCAGGATCACAGTGAGGGAAGGGAAGCAGCAAGCTGGGTCTTACCCCTCGGTACGTAGATAATTTCAAATATTGATTTAGGTAAATTACTTACCGAGGAACTATGGGACAATGTTGGCAGACATCACCCCAACCACTTGGAGTGGACGGTAGAGCGACGGGCTCGTTTCATGCAGGTCGGCGTTCAATCCAACTGTCCAAGTGGTTGAGCACCATTCCTTTCCCCCGTCCCATCCCAAATCCTTATCCTGACCCCTTCCAAGTGCTATAAAATCATAATGGCTTGGCGCTTTCCCTGATAATTAACAAAAAATTGCGAAGAACAATTGTGTAAAACACAACTCTTAAGAAGACTCCGGACCGAAGGTTTTCCTCGCTATTACCTGTTCATCAAAATAAGTGCAGGTTTTGGCAACACAATGGTTATTGGAGTTATGAGAAGAACTGCGTCGGGATATAACAATAATCACTCAACACAACCTTCGTTAGACCAGTCACAAAATATGCAGCACCATCATTGACTTAACCTGGGAAATATTTTCAGGTACGTGACAAGTACCTGAATGAGTAATGAGAAGATTGAGAGAACTTTTATAATGACCACTTGAAAAGAGAAGTACCAGCGATGTATGATTACTACATATAAGATACCAGAGTGGAATAACCAAAATGTATAGCAAAAAATAGTTTCGTTTGAATGAAAATAAATGGAGAGAACAGATGGCAGTTGCAAACACAAATAAGATATATGTAAATTCAAGATATTTTAGAAATTTTAAAGATTTGAGATATTTAAAAAATACTTGAAGGGAGAGCGGTAAGCAGAGGAACAAACATCAGGCAGAAGTGGTGGCATTCACTACCATTCACAGCTTCAGGAGCTGAAAAGAGGGCTGAATAAATACATTAGGTTCAAAGCTTCATGATAGCTTTGGACTGAATGTATACAAAAGCGTCACGATAGAGCGAGACCCATTCAACAAAGTGCAACTGGTGAACATTGCAGGACTGACAAAGCAAAGCTGTAGCAACTATTACAATAGTATTATGATTTACAGAAAAAATAATACGAATTAATTTATATCAGACGATATCTGATGTCAATTATTTCCGGGTCTCTGCATTCTCAGATAACATAATTTAAGAATGAACGTTGTTATAGATTAATGATATANGGGGTTTAAGAGGAGGTGAGGTGTTGCAGCTTACGGCAGGTAAGAGAGGGGGTGGATTACGAGAGGTTTTATCCCCTTTCCAAGAAAGGTGCTAATCCCTTCTAGCCTGTGTGCGTGCATACGTACGTGGGCATGCGTGTGTGCGTGCGTGCGTGTGCGTGCGTGTGCATGCGTGCGTGTGTCACAAGGTCCCGTAAGCGTTAACTGCTACCCAAATGAGCCACTTTGAGATTTTAAATATATATGCTATCCTGAACAAGAATTTGATAATATTTTACCTCACACTGTACACCTGATTAATTGACCAGAGAGGGGGTACATACCAGTCTTCTTTCCGCTCACACAACTAGATGAGTAATGACGTTGTATGGTTGACGATGGTGCTCCGTCGTCGCCTTCCACTTGGTGATTCACTAAGTGCTAGTAGATTGATGATGGCGGTTCTTCTCTATCTACACAAATCTCTGGAGTCAGTGACTGTATTGTTGTGTTAGAGTTCACTAATTTACTGTACCACTGATCACAATCACCACCCAACAAACACAATCACCAGTTCCATGGCGGGTCGACCCACCTGGCCGTCAGGTCAGGTCTCTCTACGCGGTCCTCCACACTGTATATGTTCCGGTGATCCACTAGCTCCACTTTGATTTCTTCGCACTATCGCTAGCGATATGACTATGCTATGTAGCACCCTGCTAGCCACACACTGCGAGAGGCCAAATACTATGATTTAGCCTCTATACTCCTTCAATGTCCCGAGAAATTTACGAATTTCCGTTGACCTCACCTACCGTCGGCGATAGGAGATACACACACACACACACACAATATGTCAATAATATGTGTGTGTGTGTGCGTGTGTGCGTGTGTGTGTGTGTGTGTGTGTGTGTGTGTGTGTGTGTGTGTGTGTGTGTGTGTGTGTGTGTGTGTGTACTCACCTAGTTGTGCTTGCGGGGGTTGAGCTCTGGCTCTTTGGTCCCGCCTCTCAACCGTTTTGTGTGTGTGTGTGTGTGTGTGTGTGTGTGTGTGTGTGTGTGTGTGTGTGTACTTACCTAATTGGATATACCAAGTTGGGCTTGCGGGGGTTGAACTCTGGCTCTTTGGTCTCGCCTCTCAACTGTCAATCAACTGGTGTACAGGTTCCTGAGCCTAATGGGCTCTACCATATCTACACTTGAAACTGTGTATGGAGTCAGCCTCCACCACATCACTTCCTAATGCATTCCATTTGTCTACTACTCTGACACTGAAAAAATTATTTCTAATGTCTCTATGGCTCATTTGGGCACTCAATTTCCACCTGTGTCCCCTAGTGCATGTGCCCCTGTGTTAAATAGTTTGTGTTTATCTACCCTATCAATTCCTCTGAGAACCTTGTATGAGGTGATCATGTTCACCTTAACTCTTCTGCCTCCCAGTGACGTGAGGTTTAATTCTCATAGTCTCTCCTCGTAGTTCATACCACTCAGTTCGGGTACTAGTCTGTGTTGTGTGTGTGTGTGTGTGAAAATTAGTAGTAGTTTGTAGCAGTTGAGTGACTGACAGTTGAGAGGCGGGCAGAAAGACCAGAGCTCAACCCCGGCAAGCACAACTAGGTGAATACACATGAACACCTTGAGGACCTTGTATACCACTTATGTCAAACCAATCCTGGAGGATGATAGTTCCAGCCTGGAGTCCATACTTGGTTAAATACAAGACAAAGTTAAAGAAGGTTCAGAGGTATGCCACCAGACTAGTTCCAGAACTGATAGGCACCAGCAACGAAAAAAACACCTACAAAATTCTCAGGGGAATTGACAGGGTGGACAAAGACAATCTATTTAGCAATGGTGGAACAATGGGACATAGGTGGAAACTTAGTGCTCAAATAAGCCACAGGGACGCTAGAAAAAACGTTTTCAATGTCAGAGTAGTTAACAAGTGGAATGAATTAGGCAGTGATGTTGTGGAGGCTAACTCCATACACAGTTTCAAATGTAGATATTATAAAGCCCAATAGGCTCAGGAACCTGTATACCAGTTGATAGGCGGGACCAAAGAGCCAAACCACCCACTCAAGCACAGAAGGCTAGAAAGCAGGGTATAAAGAGCTAGAGCTCCCGTTACCATGCAGGCCGTCAGTTCCCATTAGCCAGTGATGGGCCAACCCGTCCTCCTAATAGAACGTCGCATTTTGACATGTGTCAGAGGCGAGTATGCCTCTGACATCATTTCCTTCAGAGCCAGCACTTGCCTCTCTCGAAGCAGGCCTCAGTATCTCACCAGACCAGAGTTAGGTAGAACCTCGGCAAGCCAGATATGTAACTTGTAACCTTACTCAATAACCTGCTGAAATGATCTACTGTCTACCCAGTTCATGTTTTTACAGATGACCAACCATTAATTCCTTTGTTCAATAATAAGATTCCCGTTGGAAAGTTTGCTAGATATTTGCTCATAATTCAAGAGTTCAATCCCACATTTGGTTATATTCCAGGAAAGCAAAATGTTGTAGCCGATGCATTTTCTCAACACGTAGCTGCAATTCAGTTAAATTACCCAGCATATAGATGCTACAGAGACGGAATTAATTCAAGACCCCATAAGGGCACCCATCATTATGTTTTTGACCAAGCAAGATACTCGCCCAATTCACAAACCTCCAGTACCATTGAAAG
Organism: Procambarus virginalis; assembly: GCA_020271785.1. Classification (NCBI taxonomy): domain Eukaryota; kingdom Metazoa; phylum Arthropoda; class Malacostraca; order Decapoda; family Cambaridae; genus Procambarus; species Procambarus virginalis. Next base: position 13,089,937 of record WNGS01021324.1, read on the forward strand.
AGTTAGTGATGTTAGACAATTTACTGTGTAGAGTAGTAAAGCTAGGGACAGCCCCGAGGAAATGTCAGTTAGATGTTCCAGCTGTCTTGATACCAACTGTGTTAAAAAATTGTCCATGATGCTCCCGCAAGTGCACATCCAGGAAAGGATCAAGCACTCCAACAAGGTCGATTGAAGTATTTTTGGCCAAAAATGGCTAAGGAGATTGCTCATTATGTTGACAGATGTTTAACCTGCTTACATCACAAGGAACATATAGCAGGACCTAATCGAATTCAGGTGTGCCCAGCAACTAAAGCTCCTTGGGAACGAGTATCAATAGATTTGTTGATAAATTTTGCGGAAACAGAAAAAGGGAACAAACATTTGCTTGTAATATGGTTGATAATGGTTGATAATTTTTCATGGTATTGCAAACTAGTTTCTATCCTGAACAAAACAGCAGAAACTATAGCCAGTGCCTTCCATGACCAATAATTTGTAGATAACAGTAATCCTTTCAGATAATGGTCCAGAATTCAGTAATAGTATTTTAACTAGCTTGTGTGATTATATAACATTAAATAATGTAGTATTATGCCATATCACCCAGCAAGTAATGGGTTAGCAGAGCATAATAACACGAAAGTATTCACCTAGTTGTATTCACCTAGTTGTGTTTGCGGTGGTTGAGCTTTGCTCTTTCGGCCCGCCTCTCAACTGTCAATCAAGTGTTTACTAACTACTTTTTTTTCGACACACACACACACACACACACACACCCCAGGAAGCAGCCCGTGACAGCTGACTAACTCCAGGTACCTATTTACTGCTAGGTAACAGGGGCATTCAGGGTGAAAGAAACTTTGCCCATTTGTTTCTGCCTCGTGTGGGAATCGAACCCACACCACAGAATTACGAATCCTGTGTGCTATCCACCAGGCTACGAGGCCCCTAGTATTAGATAATTTGAGAGTCACATTGAATTTTGATAAATTTAGCCATAAATTCTTCAATTAATGTTTCTCCAGGCGACACTCCAACCATATTCTTTATGGTACAGATAAGATCCTTCCTAATGAATTGATTAACATACCCCCTACTCCTTTGTATAATGTAGATGATTTTGTTCAAGTAAAGCGTAGACAACTGCAACTAGTTTTCAAGAAAATATATGAGAACTCTCCAAGGCTACAGCCGAGTTCACTCGAGCAAGGAATGCACGAGCTAAACCCAGTAAGATAACTATCGGTTCTGTAGTAATGGTACTTAACCAATAAAGGTCTGGCCCTATGTACAAGTTAACTAAGAAATTTTTGGATCCACATAAGTAAGTAATTATCAAAAGAAGGCACCACACCGGGAAGGCTATGTAGCACCATCAAATGTGCGGAATAATCAGAGGCGCTAAATATCACCAAGGATGCCAATACGAGAACAAAAACGTACAGGCGAACGATATCAAAAGTATCCGATAACCAAGAATTCTATTGAGGGACAAATGACCGCGGGGGCGGTCGGAAAGCAAGACATACGCTCGTCCCGGAAGTCAGGACATTCAAGAAGGACATGCACAACCGTAAAGGGACAATGCAATTAGGACATAAGAAGCAAGGCGGCGCTCCATCAAGTGACCATGGGTTAAGCGAGTATGGCCAATACGCAACCTCGCCAGAGCAGTTTCCCACCGCCGGTTACGGTGGTAGGAGGATGGCCATGAGGAAACACAACATTTAGAGTACGGAGTTTGTTACCAGTAACAGACGACCAAGAAACCTGCCAATGGGTAAGGATGGAGGAATGGATAACCGGGTAAAAGTCGGAATATGGAATACTTTACGAGAGATGGGACAAGAGCGGACAGCTTCCATGGCGGCAGCATCCACACGCTCATTTAAGACACACCAATATGGCTGGGAACCCAACAAAACTCAACCGACTTAACTTACTGTGAACAAGAAACAGCCAATGCTGGATCTCGACAACTACTGGATGAACCGGATAAAGAACCCGAGAGCCATGAGGGCACTACGAGAGTCAACAACACCACAAAGGAAGACTGACAACGAGAAAGCAGGAGACGAAGAGCATAGAGAATGGCATAAAGCTCGCGTGTAAAGATGCTAGTCTCCGGAGGTAAGCAACACATATAAGTGCGATCAGGAAAAATAACAGAGTAGCCAACACCGTCCGCAGACTTAGACCCATCGGTGAAGACAGAAACGGAGCGGGAGTGAGAAGAAAAGTGCTCAAGGAAAAGGCGTTTTAGAACCGTAGGAGAGGTAAAAACTTTAGTGACGCGGGAAGGACGTACAAAACTGCGGTAGGGGGACTCTCCACGGGGGCAAGAAGGAACAACACGAGAGAAACGTTAGAAACACGAACGGAAAGAAAAATCCTGTAAGCGAGATACCCGACAGAAAGAGGGAGTGGTGAAGAGGAACGGAACCGCAGGAGGGGTAAAAGTTAAAGCACGACAGAGGCGAGAGGAAGGATGTTGCACTTTCGTCATAAACATCTCTATAAACACATTGTAATGGGTTTTCACTTCCTCTGAGTAAATAGCTTGTTCCTCATTAGTACTCCACAGCCGCCTCATTGAGAATTGTACCAGAACAGGCCTATTTTTGGTACACATTGTAAGGTCCACCCGGCGCGCTGATATCCACCTCGTATATCTGCCATCCGACTGCTCCCAATAACATCTCAATATCTCATGCAATTCATATTTTTCAGTCTCTAGCCTGTCTTGTCTTGTTGATGCCCCAGATTCGAATAATCCATGTAGTATAATAGACCG
>WNGS01021324.1:13096178-13114357 GCA_020271785.1 Procambarus virginalis
AGGACCGCGCAAGATAGTGAAGCAACCCGTCTTACCTATAATAGGTGAAGTAACAATTGTAATTACGAAGCTATAAGATGCTTATCTTAACATACAAACAAGGTTAGGTAAGGTCGGTGTTTTCTATGAAGCTTTTCAACGTAAACTATTATGTTTAGTATGTCACCTATGCATGTATTTAATAAGTCAATATTGACTATATGAATTTGCGAGGACGGGTTGAGTGAAGACAGAAGCGATCACAGCGTCCTTGGAGAGGATAGGAAGCCAGTGTCAACATAAAGCTAAGGACGTGAGTCAGAACGAAGAGGCCCAGAACTGAGGCGCAAGCCCAGTATTGCAAAGCATCCAAGACAGCGAATAGTGAGTGAAGGAGCAAGCAGACAGAGTAAGCAGGGCAACCATAATCGAGCTAGACAGGACGGAGAGGAATGTAAAGCAAGGAGAGTGCGCCTATCTGCTCCCCAACAAGTATGGGACAAAACCCTGAAGTGAGGGTAAGGGCCTTTAGAGCACTTACACGGAGGATAAGAAATATGGGGAGACCAAGACAAACGAGTGTGTCAAGGAATAACTCCCAAAAGCTTCGCGGAATCTTTGTACTCAAGGGGATGACCATAAAAGTGACAAGCAGGGACGAAGAACGACCCGTGTTCCGGAGTAAAAGACATGGCACAATAGTCTTAGAAGTAGAGAACTTGAACCATGATCGGTGGCCCAAGACGAAACACGGAACATCACCATCGCAAGTTGAAGCCGCTGCTGACGGAGAGGCGAATCATCACCCTGACAGCAAACGTAAGAATCATCAACATAGAGAGGTGGAGAAGAACCTGAAGAAGAAGGAAAGAAGACATTGAGGGGCACATCACGAATATAAGAGTACGTGCTCAGAAACACTACCCTGGCGGCACACCATCGTATTGCTAAAAAGAGGCAGAGAGAGAGCGTACCGCCACAGGTTCCACCCGAAAGGAACTGAGAGAGCGAAGCTGCGGAGAGAAGAGAGGGAGTGACCCACGAGGCCAAAAGAATGAGACTGGGATAGAATATGATATACGCCAAAGGGGTGGGGGGGTGTCGTAAGCCTTTTCCAGGTAAAAAAACGGCATAACAACGGAGGTCCCCCTCGCACAAAAGCAGTACGAATACTAGACCTCCAATGTGCTCACCAAGGGCATCGTGTGTCGTGCGCTGCACTTGCGGTAACCAAATTGAGAAGGGGAGAAGGATGATGGTGTTCCAGGAACCACATCAGACGAACGTTAGCCATAATTCAAGAGTTTGTAGACACAAACTTTGTGAGGGCAATAGGGCGAAAGCTCCTTAGGGGAAGTCCCAGAGACCCTGGTTTGCGAACAGGAAAGACAACGGCATCGAGCCAGTCCCTCCTCAGTAATTCTTTGTCATGCTGGTAGCCTGTCCCCTGAGGTTTCTCCATCCCAACCGCAGTCACTAACCCATCCCCCACTAATCCTCTGTCCTTAGCCATGCTGTTAACCTTCCTAATTCGTTGTGATCCGAGCACATTCCCTTTCCCAGTCCTCTCTTCCCTTCCTAATCTCTTCCTGAATATAGAGCATAAGTTCTTGTTTCTGCCTCTCTACCTCAACCTGTATTTGCTGAAATAACTCGCTTTAATCCCTTGGATTAGATCCACCATCCATCGCTCCTTCTCTCTACAAATTTCCCTATTAATTTGTCTATAAATCTGTCCTCCTCCTCATCCCTGCTGGTGATTGACCTTGAACCCCTTCCTGATCGTGTCATTGCAGTAACAACCCAGCCAAAAAAGGCGCTCCTCAATACCTTGCTCAATCTGCAGCACAAACAGGCGAGAAAGTACACCACGCGGCTGGTCCAGATGTGAGGTCTCTGCGTCCCGCGTCCCAGCTGGTGAGGTCACTAGTGGTGAGGTCACTTTAGCTTCACAATGTCGGCTCCACAATTTCACAATACCACAAATGTACTCAACACTTATTTTCAGTGGTGCTGTTTCTACTGTTTTTCTTCACTTCCTTGTGGTTTTGAGTGAGCTTACTAATTATTCAATCACTCATATACACTCATATACGCATATACATTGATTTTCCCCCCCAATTCACTAGCTACGCAAGAGCTTCCCAGACCCGTCTAATCACCGCGGCTGTCTGACCACAGTAGAGCCAGTAGGCTCCAGAACTTGTACACCAGTTGATTGACAGTTGAGAGGCATGACCAAAGAGCCGAAGATCAACCCCCGCAAGCACAACTAGGTGAGTACACACACACACACACACACACACGTGTGTGTGTGTGTGTGTGTGTGTGTGTGTGTGTGTGTGTGTGTGTGTGTGTGTGTGTGTGTGTGTGTGTGTGTGTGTGTGTGTGTGTGTGTGTTGTGTGTGTGTGTGTGTGTGTGTGTGTGTGTGTTTGTGTGTGTGTGCATGCGTGTTTACTATTTGTATTTACTATTTATGTCTGCAAAATTGGGCTATTGAACTCCTGGACCCCGCCTTTCTAGCTGATCTATTTTTCCTCTATTTTATCTACTACATATAATTCTCTCTAACACACACCTCCCCAGGAAGCAGCCCGTAGGAACTATCTAACTCCCAGGTACCTATTACTGATAGGTGAACAGCAGCATCAGAGTGAAAGAAATTCGGCCCATTTGTTTCCGCCTCCGCCGCTAATCGAACACAAGCCTTTGGAACTACGACCACCGAGTGCTATCCACACATCTGCGAGGACCTACAAACAACTGTGTGTTTATACAAACCTAAACACATAACATAACAATTACAGAAACACGTGTGTGTGTGTGTGTGTGTGTACTCACCTAGTTGTGCTTGCGGGGGTTGATCTTCGGCTCTTTGGTCATGCCTCTCAACTGTCAATCAACTGGTGTACAAGTTCTGGAGCCTACTGGGCTCTATCGAATCTACATTTGAAACTGTATATGGAGTCTGCCTCCACCACATCACTGTGTAAGTAAGTAAGCAATTATCAAAAGAAGGCACCAATCCGGGAAGGCTATATGTAGCACCATCAAATGTGCGGAATAATCAGAGGGCGCGAAATATCACCAAGGATGCCAATACGAGAACAAAAACGCATAAGGCGAATGATATCAAAAGTATCCGATTCACCAAGAATTCTATTGAGGGACAGGCGACCGCGAGGGGCGGTCGGAAAGCAAGACACACGCTCGTCCTGGAAGTCAGGACATTCAAGAAGGACATGCACGACCGTAAGAGGGACAATGCAATTAGGACAATAAGGAGCAGGGCGGCGCTGCATCAAGTGACCATGGGTTAAGCGAGTATGGCCAATACGCAACCTCGCCAGACCTGTTTCCCATCGCCGGTTACGGTGGTAGGAGGACGGCTAAGAGGAGACACAACACTTAAGAGTACGTAGTTTGTTACTAGTAACAGACGACCAAGAAGCCTGCCAACGGGTAAGGATGGAGGAATGGATAACCGGGTAAAAGTCGGAATATGGAATACCTTTACGAGAGATGGGACAAGAGTGGACAGCTTCCTTGGTGGCAGCATCCGCACGCTCATTTAAAGACACACCAATATGGCTGGGAACCCAACAAAACTCAACCGACTTAAATTTAATGTGGACAAGAAACAGCCAATGCTGGATCTCAACAACTACTGGATGAACCGGATTAAAGGACCCGAGAGCCATGAGGGCACAACGAGAGTCAACAACAATTACAAAGGAAGACTGACAACGAGAAAGCAGGAGATGAAGAGCATAGAGAATAGTATAAAGCTTCGCTGTAAAGATGCAAGTCTCCAGAGGTAAGCGACACATATAAGTGCGATCAGGAAAAACAACAGAGTAGCCAACACCGTCCACAGACTTAGACCCATCGGTGAAGACAGAAACGGAGCGGGAGTGAGAAGAAAAGTGCTCAAGGAAAAGGCATTTTAGAACCGTAGGAGGAATAAAAGCTTTAGTGATGCGGGTCAAGGATGTACCAAACTGCGGAAGGGAACTCTCCATGGGGGCAAAGAAGGAACAACACGAGGAGAGACATGAGAAACACAAACTGAAAGAGAATCCTGTAAGCGAGATAACCGGACAGAAAGAGGGAGGTGGTGAAGACGAGCAGGAACTGCAGGAGGGGTAAAAGTTAAAGTACGACAGAGGCGAGAGGAAGGATATTGTAAGGACCGCGCAAGATAGCGAAGACAGTAGCAATCACGGCGGTCCTGGAGAGACAGGAAGCCAGTGTCAACATATAAGCTAAGGACGGGAGTCAAACGAAAGCACCAGAACTGAGGCGCAACCCAGTATGTTGCCAAGCATCAAGACGGCGAAGAGTAGAAGGAGAAGCAGACGAGTAAGCAGGGCAACCATAATCGAGCATAGACAGGACGAGAGAGGAATGTAAAGCAAGGAGAGTGCGCCTATGCGCTCCCCAAGAAGTATGGGACAATACCTGAAGGAGGGTGAGGGATTTAGAGCACTCAACACGGAGGAAAGAAATATGGGGAGACCAAGACAAACGAGTGTCAAGGAATAACCCCAAAAGCTTCGCGGAATCTTTGTACTCAAGGGGATGACCATAAAGTGACAAAGAGGGACGAAGAACGACCCGTTTCCGAGTAAAAGACATGGCACAAGTCTTAGAAGTAGAGAACTTGAAACCATGATCGGTGGCCCAAGACGAAACGAAATCAATCGCAAGTTGAAGCCGGCGCTGAAGGAGAGGCGAATCATCACCCTGACAGCAAACAGTAAGATCATCAACATAGAGAGTGGAGAAGATACCTGAAGGAAGAAAGGAAAGAAGACCATTGAGGGCCACCAGAAAAAGAGTAGTTCTCAGAACACTACCCTTGGGCACACCTTCGTATTGCTAAAAAGAGGCAGAAAGAGCGATACCAAGGTGCACCCGAAAGGAACAATGAGAGAGGAAGCTGCGGAGAGAGAGAGGGAGTTGACCACGAAGGCCAAAAGAATGAAGCTGGGATAGAATATGATATCGCCAAGTGGTGTCGTAAGCCTTTTCCAGGTCAAAAAGAACGGCAACAACGGAGGTCCTCGCACCAAAAGCATTACGAATATAGACCTCCAAGTTCACCAAGACATCCGTCGTGCTGCAGCACTTGAGGAAACCAAATTGAGAAGGGGAGAAGAGGTGATGGTGTCCCAGGAACCACATCAGACGGACGTTTACCATACGTTCAGAGAGTTTGTAGACACAACTTGTGAGGGCAATAGGGCGAAAGTCCTTAGGAGTAGCTCCCAGAGACCCTGGTTTGCGAACAGGGAGGACAACGGCATCGAGCCAGTCCACAGGGACTGACGACGACTCCCAGATCCGATTATACAGACTCAGTAAATACTGAGACGTGCACGGAGGGAGATGGCGAAGCATCTCATAATGAATACCATCGGAGCCCGCCACCATAGAACCGCAGAGGGCCAGGGCAGAACGAAGTTCAGAGAGAGAGAAGGGATCGTAATAGTCGAAGACGAGTGCAGAAATCTAAAGGATGAGACTCAAGAACAGGTTTACGAAGAAAGAAAGATTGGGGAAAATGAAGACCAGAGCTAACAGAAGAAAAGTGGGAACCCAGTTCGGTAGCAACCTGCAACGGGTCCACCACAAGAGTGCCACAGAGGTGAAGGACCGGTGAAACATCGGGAACCATCTTACCCACTATCCTGCGGATATGCTTCCAGATCTGTGGCAGGGGAGTTTCGGACGTAATTGTGGAGACATAAGATGCCCAACAAGCACGTTTAGCCGTACAGATGGACCTACGGGCCACCGCACTCGCTTTCCGAAAGAAAAGAAAAGAATCGGCGGTCTGCCGACGGCGGTGTCTCTTCCAGGCTGCACGCTTACAGCGGACAGCCCGAGCACAGTCTGCATTCCACCAGGGAACGCACTTCCGCGGACCCCGAGAGGACGAGCGAGGAATAGAGCGGAGGGCAGCGTCGAAGACAGTGTCATGAAAAAGGAGGAGAGTGCGAGGGAGAGGCAGAAGGGAGAGGTCAGAGAGAGCAGCACTGAGGGTAAAGAAGTTCCAGTCCGCTTTAGCAAACTGCCACCTAGGGAAGGAGAGGGAAGGACGAAAAGACAAAAAGGAAACAACGATGGGGAAATGGTCACTGCCATGGAGGTCATCAAGAACCTGTTACGTAAAATCTAAGTAAAGAGAAGAAGAGCAAAGAGAAAGATCAAGACAGGAAAGGGTGCGAGTCCGAGAGTCTAAATGAGTGGGCTCACCAGAATTCAGAAGAGACAGGAAAGAAGAGAGGATAAACGGCTCCAGAAGGCGACCCCGGGAATTCGTCAGAACATCACCCAAAGAGAGTGACGACAATTGAAATCACCCAGCAGGAGCACAGGCTCCTGCTCCTGCTCCGGCAAGGAGTCCAGCAGGTGTTTCAGATCACGAAGAGAAAGCGGGACACTCAGGGGAGATAAATGGAACAAACTGTGTATCATTTCCCCACAAAGATACGAGCAGCAGAACAATGGAGAGGCAAAGGAAAAAGTAAGGGGACAAAGGGAACATCAGCGCGAATCAAGAGAGCAGAAGAATTAGGAACCCCAGCAACAGCTGGGGGGGGGGGAGAGAAAGGAATAGCCACGAAAGCGACCAGGACGAGCACCAAGCATCGGCTCCTGGAGACAGACACAAAGGGGCGAAAACCGCGAAATCAGAAGTTGGAGTTCCAGGAAATTGGCATAATAACCTTGAACGTTCCATTGAAGAATAGACATCGACGAGAAGAGAAAGGACAACAACAGAGAACAAGGAAAAAACAAACGCAAAAGAGCAACTAAGCACGTTAAAGAATATCAGCGTCAGCAAAGTCAGGGATAGGGGGCATAGGTAAACTGAGCAAAGACGGAGGGAAGGAAGCGGGAGAACAGACCAAAGGGGGGGGCGGCGGGGTCCGGAGGAGGAGGAGGAAGAGGAGGAGACAAAGGAGAGAAGCAGTCAAGGACAGCAGCAGGAAGAGGGGGAGTAGAAAGAGGGGAGCACACCTCAGCAAGGGCAGCAACCGAGAGGGAAGCGGGGGCCAAAGAAACCTCCATAGCAGGAACAGGGGGCGCAACCATCGAAACGGGAGGGGATGGAGCGATAGAGACAGAAGTAGGGGCCGAGGAAGAAAGCGAAACCTTCCTCCCCGCTGGGGAGGAGGAAGGAAAGGAGCCAGGCTTAAGCTTCTGACGGAAAGAGACAGGTGTCCCAGCAACAACGTACTGGGCAACGAATTCTAGCGTCTCAACAAGGAGAAGCAGAACAAGAGCACACACAACGGCCGTTTGAAGAGCAATGGACATCAGCCCGCACCGACAGGCGGTGGGGAGAGTCAAGAGACGGAGGGAAAGGATGGGAAAGAGGAACGGAGGGAGACGAGGAAGAAGACACAGGAGATAAGACAGACCGGGTAGAAAGGAGGGGAACCCCAGACAGAGGACCATGAGGCAGATCCTTCGGGACAGAACTCAAAGGAACAGAGGAGGGGGCAGTGGGTGTATCAGGGTCCAAGGCCTGGAAACGGTTGTGAGTCTGAGGAAAGTGGGAAGGATGAGGAGAGGAAGAGCACAACATGCGAGCATAAGAGATATTAGCATAAAGCGGGAGCCGGCGAACCTGGCGCCTCACCTCAGGAAAAGATAAACGCTCCCAGTGCTTCAAGCTGAGGACGGCTGCCTCAAGCTTGTAATGGACACACGCACGGGAGAATGTAGGATGGGCCTCACCGCAATTGAGGCAACGAGCCTGGGGAGAAGTGCACTCCGACTTAGAGTGACCTTTGCCACCACACAAAGGACACAGAGAGACAGTCACAGAGCAGCGGAGGGTACCATGCCCAAATCTCCAGCACTTGTTACAGAGCCTAGGAGAAGGAATGTACTCCTGGACAGAGCACCTGGCACCAGCAAGAATGACAGAGGGTGGAAGGGTCCGACCATCAAAGGTAATCTTCACAGCCCGAAGGGGTTGACGCGGCTACCACGAGGGAGACGAGGTAGTCACCACTTGGGGCTCGACCCAACCACAGAGGAGGGAGGGGAGCTGAGGGGAGGAGTCAGAGAGGCCAAAGGAGGAGCAAGGTCGGGGCCCAATGCAGCGGAGGCTACAGAGCCCGGTCTTCCAACATGGACCGACTCAGGGGCTTGGTCGCCCACCCCACGAGCTTGAGAAGGTAAAGGAGAAACAGTAGATATCATTGTTACAAAAAAGAAACATTCATCCACGAATGTGCCCCCACACCCACCATGGAGCCACAATTAGAGGCAGGACACCCAACAAGAAGCTATCACTGATCATGCCGGGGCCTCCTAGGGGTGCGTCATGAGTATACACCCCACAAACGCCACCTTAAGAACCGACAGTCCGTCGAGATCGGGTTCAGTGAGGAAAGGGGGATTGACAATAAAAGGTTCCCCTTGCTCTCGACGTTGGCTACTACAGTTCTACGGGTATGCCTCCTCAAGCACCCGGGCGTCAAAATAGAAGAAATCCAAAGGAAGAACCAAAACAAGCAAAAGGTCTGCAGGAAACGGCAAGCAGATAGGAGAAGGGGGGGAGAAAAACGAAACAGAAGGAAAAGGAAAAGGTGCTCAGCACAATTGGAGAGGACGCAGCAGGAGCACAAGGCCTATAAAAGAAGAGAGGACTGTCCAAGGAGCATCACACTCTGGCAGCCGCCCACTAAGCCCCCCTCACGGCATCAACGAGCTGAGCGGGAAGGGGGGCATCACTGTGTAATGCATTCAGCTCATACCTCTCAGCTCTGGGACTAGTCTTGTGGTAAACCTATGAATTTTATCTGACATTGTCTTGTTTTTAAATAGGTACGGACACCAGGCTGGAGCTGCATATTCCAGGATTGGTCTGACGTAAGTGGTATACAAGGCCTAAATGGTTCTGTACACAAGTTTCTAAAATAATTCTTATGTTGGTTAATCTAGTATATTGTCGGAAAACCCGACACCATTTACTAATATTAAATACAATAGGCAGATATTATTGTTGCTGTTGTATACACAAGTTGACCCATAGAAAATGTAGCTTGTAGTGGAATTTTCCATCAATAGAAAATGGGATATCATTGCTACATAGTGCAATAAATTCACCGGCTATTCTGTTGGGAATTATACTAATACGGTAGTCATTGGACTTATTACATCATAAAAACACCTCATTTCAATTAACTTAATTATCAGTATCAAAATAGAGTAAATGTGACCCTTCTATCACATATTGACATCTGGACAAAGAGAGCCAGCAGCGTCAGTGGTGAGGGAAGTCAGCCATTGTTAGACCAGAGTCGTTGGAGCAAATTGAGCTCCTATAATTTTCCCTTGGACGAAGTGTTATGGAGATCAAATTGGTGCTTCTACCATCAACACGCAGTCAACAACCACAAGGGAAGTGACGTTCCGAAATCTTATTTAAGTCATTATTGGCCAGTAAAATTAGCTATATATGATTCATTCCAGTTAGGACATGAGGCAATGACTCAACCCAGGTAATTAATCCTTGGTCCTTATCTAATAATATAACAAATGTTTCATCTGATATAGCTGTCATATATTAGGATTCCGGTTTTACAGCTAGTGCCCTTTGACAGGAACATAGATGAGGAAACAAGAATTAATCTTGGTACATCAGTTACTTACAGTGTTGAAAGCTAGCCTCGCACGAGGATTATTTAGTGTCTACATCCTAGTTATACCTGGTGGACTAGGCCTACCATACAATAAGATGAGGCACCTCCAAAATTTATTTACTAATATATGTAGTTTAATACTGTAGTTTGATTAGCTGTATATATATATATAAATTTAATATAAACTCCCCCTAATGTGTAAGAATCGATTTGTGAGAATATTGCAGAAATACAGTCTGCTATACATCATACAAATTGCTATCAAAATATATAAATTAACGTGAATATAAATTCTATATAAATTCATATAAATCAAATATATATAAATCTCTCGAGTCGGTTCCCACACATATGACGCTGATGATATCCTTTTGATGTGGGCTTCTGGGGACTGGTTAGGAATGATATCAACCCACAGAGCCTTCACTCGATTTGACTCTTGCAGGATTTCATGTCCCATCATGGAGAATCAGGATGTGTGAATCACCTTCCATCAGCCATCAGCGTGTGTGTATATGTACTCACCTAGTTATGCTTGCGGGGGTTGAGCTCTGGCTCTTTGGTCCCGCCTCTCAACCGTCAATCAACAGGTGTACAGTTTCCTGAGCCTAATGGGCTCTATCATATCTACATGTGTGTGTGTGTGTGTGTGTGTGTGTGTGTGTGTGTGTGTGTGTGTGTGTGTGTGTGTGTGTGTGTGTGTGTGTGTGTAAGTAATAATCAAAAGAAGGCACCAAGCCAGGGAAGCTATGTTATGGAGATAAGGAGGAAAGGCAAGCCATCACCATAACAGAAGAGGGTAAGATCCTCAACATAAAGAGCTGAGAAAATGCCAGAGGGAAGGGTAGAAAGAAGACCATTGAGAGCAACAGTGAAAAGAGTAGAGTTCAGAACAATATGACCTTGGGCCATAACTTCGTATTGCCCAAAAAAAGGCAGAGAGAGTGGCACCAAGCCTAACTCGAAAGGAACAACAAGAGAGGAAGTTATGGAGGAAAAGAGGGAGTTTACCACGAAGGTCAAAAGAATAGAGTTGGGATAGAATATAGGATCTCTAGGTGCTGTCATATGCCTTTTCCAGGGCAAAAAGGACAGCAACCACGGAGGTCTTCGCAGCAAAGGCAGAACAAATATAGACCTAGAAGTTCGTGAGAACATCAGCTACGACACTTGCAAAAAGCCAAATTAAGAAGGGGAGAGGAGGTGACAGCGTTCCAAGAACCACATCAGACGGACATTGACCCTACATTCAAAAAGTTTGCAGACACAACTCGTGAGAGCAATGGGGCGGAAGTCTTTAAGGGATGACCCAAGAAAACCAGTTTATCTAATAGGAAGAAGAAACACTTCAAGTCAGTCCTCAGGGACTGACGACGACTCCCAGACAGAGTTATAAACACTCAGTAAATACTGAAACGTGCATGGATGACAAATGGTTCGAGAAGGCATTCCGGGTGTTCGTTAGAACATCTTCCCAGAGGGTATGCTGACATTTAAAATCACCCAAAAGGAGCACAGGCTCTGGTAAGGAGTCCAACAGGTGATTAAGATCAGGAAGAGAAAGTGGGACATTCGGGAGAAAATAAATGGAACATACAGTATACCATTTATTCACGAAGATACGGGCCACAGAACGCTGAACATGCGACTGAAAAAGTAGGGTGACGAAGGGAATATCAAGACGGATCAAGAGAGCAGATGAGTTGTGAGCCCCAGCAGAAGCTGGGGAGGGGGAAGAGAGAAAGGAATAATCACGGAAATGGCGAGGACAAGCACCAAGCATCGGCTCCTGAAGACGAACACAAAGCGGTGAAAACTGTGTGATCAGATGTATCAGATCAGATCAGATCAGATCAGTTCATGTAAGTTGGCATAAAAATCACGAATATTCCATTGAAGAAAAGAGAGAAAAAAAAGGAGAACAGAAACAGATATAACAAGAGAGAGAAACAAAGGCAGAGAAGAACACAGTAGACTAAGGAAGATCAGGACCAGGATCAGTGAAATCGGGGCGATGGGACAGAGGCAAAGCTAGCAAAGATAATGGAGGCAAGGGAGCGGGAGGATAAACCAGAAGCGGACTGACAGAGTCCAGAGCGGAAGGAGGCATCGGAGAAGGGCGGTCAAGGGAATCGGAGGCAAGAAGGACAGAAACAGTAGAGGGCACCAGATAAAAGGCAGCATCCAAGAGAAGATCAATGACCAAGAGAACCTCCATAGCTAGGACAGGTGACTCCACCACTGAAATGGGAGGGGAAGCAGGGAGAGTTTTGGAGTCGAAAGATGAGAAATATATTGAAGCCTTCTTACCCGCCGGGATGGAAGAAGGAGAGGAGCCAGGCTTACGTTTCTGACGTAGACAGACAGGCTTACCATCAGCAATGTACTGGACGACCGCATCGGCAGTTTCAACAACGGTCAATATGAAGAACACTGGGAGGAGGATGAACAATGGTCCGAACAGACAGGCGGTGAAGAGAGCCAAGACACAGAGGGGAGGGCTGAGAGAAAGAGTGGGGCGAGAAGGGAAAGAGGGCACATGAGACAGGGAAAACCGTGAAGAAAGGAAGGAAACACCAGACGGAGAACCAGGAACAAGACCTTCTCGCCCACTTTTGGACGAGTTGAGGTGGGACTAAAGAGCCAAAGCTCTGTTATTGGTTCCAGAAGTGTTCGGACGCCATCAGAGTCGTGTGTAAACCGTTTTTCATTAATAAACTGTAACTTTGGTGGGTGCATGGAATGAACTTTCGCGATATGATTGGAATGCCAACTGTCATTTTTTGCTTTCCCTTTATATACTGATGTAAATTTTCCACACGGAGCTTGATGTGGAGCCCAAGACTTTTCTGGTCTCCAAGTCAACTTGAAAGTAAGTGAAGTTCACATTTACAAAATCATTAATATTCTAACCTAATGCACAGAATTCTAGTGTGCACAACCTAAAATATCTTGAGATATAACATGTCTATATCTCCCCAGGCCACACAACTGAACAGCAAAGGACGACCTAGTACTAAGAGGAAAGTTAAAGGAGTTAAGGAACTTTGATGCATACAAAGATTCAAAAACTAATGATCAAGAGAGGATGAGTGATCAAGATAGTTGATGGAGGAGAGAACGTAGTCCTCCACCCAGCCAGGCAGAACTAACCCAATATACCACGAAACACGAACAGGCACAAAACCGGAGTGACAACGAACAGAATAATAATATAAAAAGAATCTAGAAGCTATCTTTCGGCCCAATAGGAACAACGAAAGAAATTTAAAGTGCTTCTATACTAATGCTAGAAGACTAGTGAATAAATGTGAAGCCTTGTGTGCATATGCTGAGACCGAGACTCCAAGTATCATTGGCCTAAGTGAAACATGGGGACGAGAGGACATTATTGAAGGGGAATTCTTCTTCCCAGGGTTTCATCCACCGTTCAGGAAGGACAGAACAACAAGAGGAGGTGGTGTAATGCTTTACGGAAGGAGTACCTGAAGGCAACAACCAATTACGAACTGAACACTATGGGATCCTCAGAGTCTGTTTGGTGCAATATACTAGCTCAACATGGTAACATACTGACAGTGGGAGTATGCAACAATGGGTGACACAGCAACAGCAGAGGAAGTTATTGACCTGCATAATGAAATCAATGTGTCAAATCCAACCCAAACTCTTATAATGGACAATTTTAACGACGAGACAATAGATTGGTTAAATCTAACATCACAAGTAGAAGGAGATCAATTTCTAGACCTGGGTGCAGGACTCATTCCTCATACAAAATGTGGTAAAGCCCACTTGAGATAACAGCATTCTGGACCTTGTTCTAACATCAGAAGAGGGCATGATCGATCAAATTCAGGAAGAGGAAAAGCTCACCCCATCAACTGATCAAAATATTTAAGATGGTATGCAATTACAGAAACTCTCATAAAGGTCCCGAGTGATGAGGAGTGTCTTGATAACCATCGAGGAAACTATCAGAGAATGAGAGAGGAATTGCAAGACACCTCCTGGAGGGAGCTAATAGGTGATGATGGCATGGGAACATTATGGGAAAATTTCATAAAGGACATTACTGAACTCGTACAAAGATATGTGCCCAAAAGGAGAAAGGAAATTAACAAGATGGATGTCACAAGTAGTAAAAAGAGGGCTAATAACTAAACGGAACCTCTGGAGACGGTATAAGTCCATGATGAACATCATGGATTATGAAATATTTAAAAGGACATTAAAATTCAGCTAGCCAGGAAATCTGATCAACCAAAAGAAACTGTTAAAGAAAATTTGCCCAAAACATAAAGGAAGATCCAAGATCATTCTATGCATATACACGAAGTAAAACCAAACCAAAGGACCCCTAAGAGATGTGACTAACCAAGTTATATTTAATGATAAAAGGGCAGCAAACACTCTGAATGAATACTTTACATCAGTATTCACACTAAAAACATTGAACGAAATCCTATCACCCACACAAGTGTTTGAAGGAGAATGTTGACCAGACCACGCACTAGAAGGTGAAGGGACGACGACGTTTCGGTCCATCCTGGAGCATTCTCAAGTAGATTGAGAATGGTCCAGGACGGACCGAAACGTCGTAGTCCCTTCACCTTCTAGTGTGTGGTCTGGTCAACATATTTAACCACGTTATTGTGACTCATCGCCTGCATGAAGAGAATGAATTATGGGATATACACATTACATGCAACACAGTCAGGAAGAGCATTGACAAACTGAAAGACTCAAAAGCCCCCAGGTGTAGACAGATTTCAATCCAAAGTCGTAAAGGAACTGGCAAATGTACTATGTACACCACTGAAACTTCTTCTCAGAAAATCCCTGGACCCAGTGATAATTCACCTGGATAGGAAATATGCTAATGTTACCCCTACTTTCAGAAAAGGCAGAAAGAGCTCGGCAAAAAACTATCGTCCGATCAGCTTGACATCACACATCTGCAAGCTCACGGAAAGAATCCTAACGGAAGGAATCATACAATATATCACAGAGAACAATGTAGTAAAATCAACGTAACATGGTTTTGTTAAAAATAGATCCTGCCCTACTTACCTGATCACATTTCTAGTGTTATGGTAATCTCCTGCTTAGGCACTTGATCTTACCTGTTTCCTATACCACTATTCACCAACGTACCTGCAAGCTCCAACATAAGGAATCAACATAAGCGACAACAATACGTGTTCAGACGCCTCAGTGTCTAGGCGGACACCACCCCCCTCCACCCTCTAGCACCACCCCCCTCCACCCTCTAGCACCACCCCCCCTCCACTCTCTAGCACCACCCGCCTCCACCCTCTAGCACCACCCCCCCTCCACCCTCTAGCACCACCCCCTTCCACCCTGTAGCACCACCCCCCCTCCACCCTCTAGCACCACCCCCTCTCCACCCACTACTACCCGAGACACCTGGACACCTGCTGACTGGACAAAGGCCCACACGCCACTCGCTGGTCTGCCAGATGCTAACTACTTGTTTAACTGCCGGCCAATGGTTACCTACAAGATTCGCGCCATCTATGACGGCCTTGCCCATATACAAGTGGCCCACCGGCGTCCAGCCTTCATAATACCCTTCGTGCTCCCAGCAGTAACATCTACTCTCGCCTCCCAAAAAGGCAGTAGATGCATACATCTTTTATACAAAGTTATTGCACCCCTTTTGAGTAACGAAAAATCTCACCTGTATTTATCTTCGTAATTTTGTGTAAAGCCAAGGTTTAAGGATTTTGTTTTTCATTCATTAATTACTTATTATTTTGTGTTATTAAAGTCATTTTTCGTTATATTAAGTGATTAATGTTTTTCGTTCTTTGGTTTTTACCCACAGCTCTCACACAGTAGAGGTCTGAAGCAGTCTTATTTACTTTATTTTACTTTTGTTGTATTAATGTGTGACTGAAACAACACCAGCAAGAATAGCCACAGCTCTAGTTCATATTATCGTCACACTATCACACAATCACTATTATGAGGCTGGGTCGCCGAGTGGACAGCGCGCTAGACTCGTGGACCTAGGGACCGGGGCTCGATCCCTGCACCCGGCAGAGACAGATGGGTAGAGTTTTCTAAACCCTGATGCCCATGTTACCTAGCAGTAAATAGGTACCTGGGAGTTAGACAGCTGCTACGGGCTGCTTCGTGGGTGTGTGGGTGTGTGTGGAAGAAAAGAAAATAGTTACTTAGTAGTTAGTAATAGTTGATTGGCAGTTGAGAGGCGGGCCGAAAGAGCAGAGCTCAACCCCCGCAAGCACAAATAGGTGAATAACCGGCTATTCAGACAAAGGACTTCCCATAGACGTAGCTTACATGGACTTTGCTAAAGCTTTTGACAAGGTACCACATGAATGGATAAAACAATGGTTAAAATATAGAAGACAAAGGGTCATGCTAAATGGGAATGACTCTGACTGGGGAAATTTGCTAAGTGGGGTGCCACTTAGGTGCCAGGCATTCATTTTGGGGCCAACCCGTTTGCCATATACATCAGTGACATAGATGAGAATATTACAAACCACATCATCAAATTTGCAGATAACACCAAGATCTATGGTAAAGTGGGATGTGAAAGTGATATTGAAACTTTACAAAGAGATCTACATGAACTCCAACAATGGTCACATGACTGGTAAATGCTTATGCACGATCTTTCATGTGGCGCATACCAACATGCGTCACAACTACCAAATTGACAGCACTACCTTACAACAGATAGACGAAGAAATGGACCTTGGAGTCAGAATCCATCATTCTCTAAAAGTTGCACAACAAGTGGGAGCGGCAGTAAAAAAAATGAACCAAACCTTGGGAATAATCAAGCGTACCTTTACCTTCAAGGAATAATAGACGTTCAATTTTGTAAGTCTCTGGTGCGCACCCGCCTGGATTATTATATGCAGGTATGGAGATCTCATCTTCAGAAAGACGTAGCTGCTCTGAAGAAGGTGCAACGCCGGGAAACAAAAATCATACCTCGTATCATCATCTCTCATATCAGGAACAGTTGAGGGCCACAGGGCTAACAACACTGCAGACCAGGCATGACAGGGAGGATCTCATAGAAACCTTCAAAATACTGAACAGTTTGGACAATGACGATCCGGCAGTTTATTCAAAAGTTCAGATGTAACACGAACGAGGATCAATGGGTTCAAGCTCACCAAGCCACAATGTAGGACAGAAAGCAGATGCTTTTTCACCCAGAGGGTTGTAAACCCGTGGTATCGCCTACCCGCGCTGAAGTCGTAAACGCCAAAACTTTGCTGGGGTTTAAAATACAGTTAGAAAAGCTCATCTGGGCAAATGGCGGATTACCTCAATTGACAAGCCGCCAGCTTCCTGTCCTCGTCGAGGCCACTAGTAATAGTGGCCCTCAGGTAAATTCGTTCTTTGATGGTACAGTGAAGTTTCCACATATATAACAAAACGCATCTGCACTTTTCAAACACATTCTTCTAGCAGCAGCCATTATATGACACAAGATAGATGATGTACTTAAATAAGTTGTTGCCATAGTTTTCCTGATAGTTGCTACATAACTTTCATGCATTCATTCTACAGCATCCCACCTCTGATGGATATTTACTGCAGAATAAATGTAAAATGTCATGGAACAAAAACTTGAAAAAATGCAAAATGTTGTAAACACAAATCTGACGTGATAGGCCATGACCAATTTCATTTTTTAAAATCTGCACCCCAAAATTAGTTAAAACAAATGTCAGAATTTATTCATCTGAAAAAATGAAACAAATTGTTGGCCAGTGAATACTGAACGCACATATGCATGTACATGTGCATACAAACACTCACGCACGCATACATGAACGCATGCACTTACAGGTAAATGAACAAGTAATCAGACTACTGAAAATTTGGCGGAGGCTACACAAAGAATGATAAGTGTGTGAAGAAAATAAAAGCTTCCAGGACGTTTTTAAGATTGAACCAGAACTGTAGCCAGATATTCACCTTTTTTATGGAACAGGTGCTACGAGAAGAATGACTGACTGAAATGTAAGTAACGCCAGAGGAAGTAAAGAAACAATTAGAGGAGCTGGATGAGATGAAACCCACAGACCCCTTCAAGGTCTCACCACGGGTCCTAGAAGAGGCAGCTGCAGCATTGTGTGGACCTCTGGTTATAGTATTCAACTCCTCACTAGAAATGAGGGAACTTCATGACATTTGGAAAGTGGAAAATGCGACAAAGGGACAAAACCTATGTAGAACAAAAGAGGAAGACAGGAGCAAAAATGGATTCCACAAATTAAAATCTTGCTTGACTAACTTGTTAGAATTTTATGACAAGATGACAACAATCAAACAGGATAGAGATAACTAGACAAACTACATTTTCCTGGATTGCCAGAAAGCTTTTGACACTGATCCCCATAAACCATTATGCAAACCCCAAAACAAGCTAGTATATCGGGGAAAGGTACTAAAGTGGGCGAAGGAGTACCTTTCAGGAGGAAGGTAGAGGGGCACTGTATAAGAAGAGCTATCAG
>WNGS01021324.1:13144913-13159659 GCA_020271785.1 Procambarus virginalis
CTCACCTAGTTGTACTCACCTAGTGTTGCTTGCGGGGTTGAGCTCTGGCTCTTTGGTCCCGCCTCTCAACCGTCAATCAACAGGTGTACAGTTTCCTGAGCCTATTGGCTCTATCATATCTACACTTGAAACTGTGTATGGAGTCAGCCTCCACCACATCGCTTCCTAATGCATTCCATTTGTCAACCACTCTGACACTAAAAAAGTTCTTTCTAATATCTCTGTGGCTCATTTGGGCACTCAGTTTCCACCTGTGTCCCCTAGTGCGTGTGCCCCTTGTGTTAACAGCCTGTCTTTATCAACCCTGTCGATTCCCCTGAGAATCTTGAATGTGGTGATCATGTCCCCCCTAACTCTTCTGTCTTCCAACGAAGTGAGGTTTAATTCCGCAGTCGCTCCTCGTAGCTCATACCTCTCAGCTCGGGTACTAGTCTGGTGGCAAACCTTTGAACCTTTTCCAGTTTAGTCTTATGCTTGACTAGATATGGACTCCATGCTGGAGCCGCATACTCCAGGATTGGTCTGACATATGTGGTATATAATGTTCTGAAAGATTCCTTACACAAGTTTCTAAAGGCCGTTCTTATGTTAGCCAACCTGGCATATGCTGCTGATGTTATCCTCTTGATATGAGCTTCAGGGGACAGGTCTGGCGTGATATCAACCCCCAGGTCTTTCTCTCTCTCTGACTCTTGAAGTATTTCATCTCCCAAATGATACCTTGTATCTGGTCTCCTGCTTCCTACCCCTATCTTCATTACATTACATTTGCTTGGGTTAAACTCTAACAGCCATTTGTTCGACCATTCCTGCAGCTTGTCCAGGTCTTCTTGAAGTCTCAAGCTGTCCTCCTCTGTCTTAATCCTTCTCATAATTTTGGCGTCGTCAGCAAACATTGAGAGGAATGAGTCTATACCCTCTGGGAGATCATTTACGTATATCAGAAACAGGATAGGTCCAAGTACAGAGCCCTGTGGGACTCCACTGGTGACTTCACGTCAGTCTGAAGTCTCACCCCTCACTGTAACTCTCTGCTTCCTATTGCTTAGGTACTCCCTTATCCACTGGAGCGCCCTACCTGTTACTCCTGCCTGTTTCTCCAGCTTATGCATCAACCTTTTATGGGGAACTGTGTCAAACGCTTTCCGACAGTCCAAAAAAATGCAGTCCGCCCACCCTTCTCTTTCTTGCTTAATTTTTGTCACCTGATCGTAGAATTCTATCAAGCCTGCAAGGCAAGATTTACCCTCCCTGAACCCATGTTGATGGGTTGTCACGAAGTCTCTTCTCTCCAGATGTGTTACTAGGTTTTTTCTCACAATCTTCTCCATCACCTTGCATGGTATACAAGTTAAGGACACTGGCCTGTAGTTCAGTGCCTCTTGTCTGTCACCCTTTTTGTATATTGGTACTACATTAGCAGTCTTCCATATTTCTGGTAGGTCCCCGTTTCCAGTGACTTACTATACACTATGGAGAGTGGTAAGCAAAGTGCTCCTGCACACTCTTTCAATACCCATAGCGAGATTCCTTCCGGCCCAACAGCTTTTCTCACATCCAACTCCAATAGATGCTTTTGACTTCATCTCTTGTAATTTCGAACCTATCCAAGGTCACCTGGTTTGCTGCCACCTCTCCCAGCGCCGTGTATCTCCCTGTTCTATTGTAAAGACCTCCTGGAACCTTTTGTTGAGTTCTTCACACACCTCTTTGTCATTCTCTGTGTACCTGTCCTCGCCCACCCTAAGTTTCATCACCTGTTCCTTCACTGTTGTCTTCCTCCTAATGTGACTGTGTAGTAGCTTTGGTTCAGTCTTGGCTTTATTAGCTATATCATTTTCATACCTTTTCTCAGCTGCTCTTCTCACACTGACATACTCGTTCCTGGTTCTCTGGTATCTCTCTCTACTTTCTGGTGTTCTGTTATTACGGAAGTTCCTCCATGCCCTTTTGTTCAGCTCCTTTGCTTTCATACATTCCCTATTAAACCACGGATTCTTCCTTTGCTTCTCTGTTATTTCCTGTCGGGCTGGGACAAACCTGCTTACAGCCTCCTGACATTTTTGGGTGACATAGTCCATCATGTCTTGTACGAACTTGGTTCCGAGTTCTGTGTCCCAATGTACATCCCATAGGAATTTATTCATCTCCTCATAGTTTCCCTTTCGGTACGTGTACTTACCTATTTGTGCTTACCTATTTGTGCTTGCAGGATCGAGCATTGACTCTTGGATCCCGCCCTTCCAGCTATCGATTGTTTACAGCAATGACTCCTGTCCCATTTCCCTATCATACCTAGTCCTAAAAGTATGAATAGTATTTGCTTCCACAACCTGTTCCCCAAGTGCATTCCATTTTTCCACTACTCTCACGCTAAAAGAAAACTTCCTAACATCTCTGTGACTCATCTGAGTTTCCAGTTTCCACCCATGTCCCCTCGTTCTGTTATTATTCCGTGTGAACATTTCATCTATTTCCACTTTGTCAATTCCCCTGAGTATTTTATATGTCCCTATCATATCTCCTCTCTCCCTTCTTTTCTCTAGTGTCGTAAGGTTCAGTTCCTTCAGGGGGCAATAGGTTGGTTGCAGAAAAGTTGTTCAATGTCAACCAATATTTTTTGACTATTTGTATATGAAGAGGGCTGCAATTGTCCCATGTTTCAGTACTTCAGCGTAAATAGAAAGAGAGTTTTTTTTTTCAACGTTTTTTTCACATTTTCAATTCGACACTTCTTCACACACGTTTCAGATATAATTATTCTGTGACCCTTTTCTGACACATTGGCATATAATAAAGGATTGCAAGTAAAAGAATTTCCAAAACATCTTTAGTTTTCCTAATACAAATGTTCAAAGTTCCCCCCCAAAAATTATGCTAATATGGCATGTTTATTGCTATTATAAAATCAATAAATGAACTTAGAGAAACATGAATACTTGCACATGTAGAGAGATGCCATACATTATATACTGTGTAAGTTTCATGTAAATTGAATAAAAAATGAAAAGGTTTTGTAAACGTTTGTGTCAATTGAAAAAAAAACAGAAATTAATAAAGTCTAAGGTTATAAAATCTGTGGCTGAGGTTGACATCAACCAATTTTTTCCAAAATTGGCATCCTTACAGATAGGCATACGTACAGTAAAGTCTGTAAGTTTGATGCAAATCGCCCCAAAAAAAATGAAACAAAAAAATTTGAAAAAAAAAAATCCTTTTTTTTTTTCTCTTAAATTTTTTTCCAATTAAACTAATTATAATATTTGTTTAATATATGATATTGTGATAGCAAAGAGTCATAGCTATGATTTCAGTTGACACTTTTGATTCACAATCAATTTTGACCATTTTGGCATAATTTTCACAACTACTTCAATATTTTTTTCTCCCTTCCTATTTATGCTACGATGCTGAAACTTGGACCAGATGAAACACTTTTCATATAGAACTTGTCAAAAAAGTTTGATTGAAATCGAACGAGTTTTCATTTTTTGCATTTTTGGAGCCAAACTGGATTGGAATGCCCCCTTCAGTCGCTCTTCATATCCCTTCCCTCGTAACTCTGGGACAAGCCTCGTCGCAAACCTCTGAACCTTCTCCAGTTTCCTTATGTGTTTCTTCAGGTGGGGGCTCCATGATGGCGCGGCATACTCTAAGACGGGTCTCACGTATGCAGTGTAAAGCGCCCTAAAAGCCTCCTCATTTAGGTTTCTGAATGAAGTTCTAATTTTCGCCAGTGTAGAGTACGCTGCTGTCGTTATCCTATTTATATGTGCCTCAGGAGTTAGATTAGGTGTCACATCCACTCCCAGATCTCTTTCTCGAATCGTTACAGGTAGGCTGTTCCCCTTCATTGTGTACTGTCCCTTTGGTCTCCTATCACCTGATCCCATTTCCATAACTTTACATTTACTGGTGTTAAACTCCAGTAGTCATTTCCCTGACCATCTCTGCAACCTGTTTAAGTCCTCTTGGAGGATCCTACAATCCTCGTCTGTCACAACTCTTCTCATTAATTTTGCGTCATCCGCAAACATTGACATGTATGACTCCACTCCTGTAAACATGTCATTTACGTAAATTAGAAAGAGGATTGGTCCCAGCACCGATCTTTGTCATGTGTGTGTGTGTGTGTGTGTGTGTGTGTGTGTGTGTGTGTGTGTGTGTGTGTGTGTGTGTGTGTGTGTGTGTGTGCACGTGCTGTATGTGTGTGCACGTGCTGTATGTGTGTGTGTGTGTGTACTCACCTAATTGTACTCACCTAATTGTGCTTGCGGGGGTTGAGCTTTCTCTGCCTAATGCATTCCACCTGTTAGCTACTCTGACACTGAAAAAGTTCTTTCTAACGTCCCTGTGGCTCATTTGCGTACTCAGTTTCCACCTGTGTCCCCTTGTTCGCATACCGCCCGTGTTGAATAGTTTATCCTTGTCTACCCTGTCAATTCCCCTGAGGATTTTGTAGGTAGTGATCATGTCTCCCCCTCACTCTTCTGTCTTCCAGTGTCGTAAGGAGCATTTCCCGCAGTCTTTCCTCGTAACTCATGCCTCTTAGTTCTCGGACCAGTCTTGTGGCATAAGTCTGAACTTTTTCCAACTTCGTCTTGTGCTTGACAAGGTGCGGGCTCCATGCTGGGGCCGCATACTCCAGGATTGGTCTTACGTATGTGGTGTACAAGATTCTAAACGATTCCTTACACAGGTTCCTGAAGGCTTTTCTGATGTTAGCCAGCCATGCATATGCGGCAGACGTAATTCTTTTTATGTGGGTTTCAGGAGACAGGTTTGGTATGATGTCAATTCCTAGGTCTTTCTCTCTTTCCGTTTTATTAAGTACTTCATCTCCTATTCTGTTTCTTGTGTCTGGCCTCCTGTTTCCACCGCCTAGTTTCATTACTTTGCATTTACTCGGGTTAAACTTTAACAGTTATCTGTTGGACCATTCATTCAGTCTGTCTAGATCGTCCTGTAGCCTCCTCCTATCATCCTCTGTTTCAATCCTCCTCATAATTTTTGCATCATCGGCAAACATTGAGAGAAACGATTCTATACCCTCTGGGAGATCATTTACATATATCAGAAACAGTATAGGTCTAAGGACTGACTCCTGGGGGACTCCACTTGTGACATCACGCCAATCCGTGACCTCACCCCTCACAGTGACTCGTTGTCTTCTGTTACTTAGGTACTCCCGTATCCAACGGAGTACCTTCCCTTTCACTCCAGCCTGCATCTCCAGCTTTCTCACTAGCCTCCTTTGTGGTACTTTATCAAAGGCTTTTTGGCAATCCAAAAATATGCAGTCTGCCCACCCCTCTACTTCTTGCCTGATTTTTGTTGCCAGGTCGTAGAATTCAATTAGCCCTGTGAGGCAGGACCTGCCATCCCTGAACCCATGTTGATGCTGTGTAGCAAAGTTCTTTCGCTCCAGATGTTCCACTAGTTTTCTTCGCACAATCTTCTCCATCAGCTTTCATGGTATGCAGGTTAGGGACACTGGCCTGTAGTTCAGTGCCTCCTGCCTATCCCCCTTTCTTGTATATTATAACTACATTAGCTGCCTTCCAAATTTCTGGCAGTTCCCCTGTTTCCAGTGATTTCTTATACACTATGGAGAGTGGCAGGCACAGTGCTTCTGCTCCTTCCCTTAGTATCCAAGGGGAGATTCCATCTGGGCCTATATCCTTTATCACATCCAACTCTAGTAAACACTTCTTTACTTCCCCACTGGTAATCTCAAACTCTTCTAGTGGTTCCTGGTTAACTATTCCCTCTCTTATCTCTGGAATCTCTCCTTGCTCTACGGTGAAGACCTCCTGGAATTTCTTATTCAGTTCCTCACACACTTTCTTGTCGTTTGTAGTGAATCCTTCTGCCCCTATCCTTATATTCATTTCCTGTTCCTTTACTGTAGTTTTTCTCCTGATGTGACTATGCAGCAACTTGGGTTGAGTCTTTGCCTTACTTGCGATGTCATTTTCGTATTGCCTTTCTGCCTCTCTTCTCATTCTGACATATTCATTCCTGGCATTCTGGTATCTTTCTCTGCTCTCCAGTGTCCTGTTATTCGTATAGTTTCTCCATGCCCTAATGCTTTGCTGCTTAGCTAGCCTACATCTCTGATTAAACCATGGGTTTCTCATCTTCATATAAATTTTTGGACTGGGGCAAACTTGTTCGCTGCTTTCTTGCACTTGTGCGTGATAAAGTCCATCATGTCCTGGGCCGTCTTTCCTTTGAGCTCTGTTTCCCCATGTTATATCTGTTAAGAATTTTCTTAACTACTCATAGTTTCCCTTTCGGAATGCCAGTTTTTTGTTTTTTATGTCGGAGTCGTTCAGAGTGAAGACTAGGTCGAGTCTCGCTGGTTCATCGTTTCCTCTCATCCTAGTGGGTTCCCTGACATGTTGGCTTAGAAAGTTTCTTATCGCCACCTCCATTAGTTTGGCTCTCCATGTATCCTCTCCTCCATGCTGTTCCTTGTGCTCCCAGTCTATCTTTCTGTGATTGAAGTCTCCCATGATGAGCAGATGGGATCTATTTCTACAGGCAGCAGAGGCTGCCTTCTCAATTATAGTGTTAATTGCCATGTTGTTGTTGTCATACTCTTGCATTGGTCTTCTGTGATTTGGTGGAGGGTTATATATCACTGCTACTACTACTTTTGGTCCTCTCAATGTTATGGTGCCTATTATGTAGTCTCTGAAGCCCTCACAGCCCGGGATGACCATCTCTTTGAAGCTCCATTCCTTTCTCATTAGTAGGGCCACTTCACCTCCTCCCCGTCCTTCCCTCTCTTTCCTTATTACAGTATAGTTCTGGGGAAACACCACAATAGTTATGATACATGAGAGTTTTGTTTCTGTGAGTCTGATTACATCTGGGTTCACTTCTTGTGTTCTTTCCCGTAGTTCACTTGCCTTGCTGGTGATCCCATCTATGTTCGAGTACATCACCCTGAAGCTGACTTTCTTCTGCCCTTTCTAATATCCTATTGCTTCCTCTGAAGCAGGGAAACAGGGAGGGACTGGAATGGGGGGGGGCCTATGAAGGGGAACCTGGGGGTTCTGGGGTGTGCGGGGGCTGAGAGGATCTGGTATGGGGAGGCTGGTGTAGGAGGGAGGGTTTGGGGGGTTTGGGGAGAAAAGAGGGCTTGGGGGGTGAGCGGGGGAGGCTTAGGGGGTGATAGGGGGACGCTTTGGATAGTCTTAGAGAAGGGGAGGCTTGGAGGGGTATGGGAGGAGGGAGGGCTTTGGGGGATGCGGGGGAGTGGGGGGCATAAAAGGAAGGAGGGCTTGGGGGGGGGGATAGGGAGTGCTGAGGGGGATGAGGAAAAAGGGAGGGCTGAGGAGAGTGGGGGAGAAGGGAGGGCTCAGGAGGGTGGAGGATACTGGAGGGTTTAGGGGGGTGGGGGAGAATGGAGGGCTTGGGAGTCGGGGAGAAGGGAGGGCATGGAGGATTAGGGAGGGCTTGGGGGGGTGGGGAGACGGGAGATCCTGGCGAGGGGGGGAGGTAGGGCATCTACTGGGTGGAGGATAGGGGAGGTGCTTCTCTCCCTGTGTCTGTTGAGTCGCTTGTGGAGGGTTCCCCGCTCCCCTCTGGGATTGTAGGGCTCAGGGTTGTGGCTCCCTGATTCCTTTCTTTCTCCCTGCGCTCCCTCCTTGCGGCTGCTGCCCTGTCTCTCTCGTCCCTTGTCAGATCCCTCTGCAGGAATACCTTTTTGAACCTCTGTACATTTGCTAGTCCACTCTTCCTTGCTAGCAAATCCTGTGTGTGTGTACTCACCTATATGTACTCACCTATATGTGTCTGCAGGATCGAGCATTGACTCTTGGATCCCGCCTTTCGAGCATCAGTTGTTTACAGCAATAACTCCTGTCCCATTTCCCTATCATACCTGGTTTTAAAATTATGAATAGTATTTTCTTCCACAACCTGTTTCTTAAGTGCATTCCATTTTCCCACTACTCTCACGCTAAAAGAAATCTTCCTAACATCTCTGTGACTCATCTGAGTTCCCAACTTCCTTCCATGTCCCCTCGTTCTGTTACTATTCCATGTGAACATTTCGTCTATGTCCACTCTGTCAATCCCTCTGAGTATTTTATAAGTTCCTATCATGTCCCCTCTCTCCCTTCTTCTTTCTAGTGTCGTAAGGCACAGTTCCCTCAGGCGCTCCTCATACCCCATCCCTCGTAGCTCTGGGACGAGTCTCGTGGCAAACCTCTGAACCTTTTCCAGTTTCATTATATGCTTCTTCAGATAGGGACTCCATGATGAGGCGGCATACTCTAAGACTAGCCTCACGTAGGCAGTGTAAAGCGCCCTAAATGCCTCCTTACTTAGGTTTCTGAATGATGTTCTAACTTTTGCCAGTGTAGAGTACGCTGCTGTCATTATCCTATTTATATGTGCCTCAGGAGATAGATTAGGTGTTACGTCCACACCCAGGTCTCTTTCGCGCGTCGTCACAGGTAGGCTGTTCCCCTTCATTGTGTACTGTCCCTTTGGTCTCCTATCTCCTAGTCCCATTTCCATAACTTTACATTTGCTCGTGTTGAATTCCAGTAGCCATTTCTCTGACCATCTCTGCAACCTGTTCAGGTCCTCTTGGAGGATCCTGCAATCCTCATCTGTCACAACTCTTCTCATCAACTTTGCGTCATCCGCAAACATCGACATGTAGGACTCTACACCCATAAACATATCGTTAACATAAACAAGAAATAGAATTGGTCCCAGCACCGATCCTTGTGGTACTCCACTTGTTACTGTTCGCCAGTCCGACTTCTCGCCCCTTACCGTAACTCTTTGGCTCCTTCCTGTTAGGTAGTTCCTTATCCATGCTAGGACCTTTCCCCCCACCCCTGCCTGCCTCTCGAGTTTGAACAGCAGTCTCATGTGTGGTACTGTATCAAAGGCTTTTTGGCAGTCCAGAAATATGCAGTCTGCCCAACCATCTCTGTCCTGTCTTATCCTCGTTATTTTATCATAGAATTCCAGAAGGTTTGTTAGGCACGATTTCCCTGTCCAGAACCCATGTTGATGTTTGTTCACAAACCTAACGTTCTCCAGGTGTGCAACCAGTCGTAGCCTAATTATTCTTTCCAGTATTTTACAGGGGATGCTTGTCAGTGATACAGGTCTATAATTAAGTGCCTCCTCCCTATCGCCTTTCTTGAAAATCGGCACGACATTAGCCTTCTTCCAGCAACTGGGCAATTCTCCCGACATAAGTGACTCATTAAAGATCATTGCCAGAGGCACGCTGAGGGCCTGCGCTGCTTCTTTTAGTATCCACGGTGATACTTTGTCTGGTCCTACTGCTTTAGATGCATCTAGAGTTGTCAACTGTTTCATTACCTCCTCTGCTGTCACCTCTATATCTGATAGTCTTTCATCTAGGGTAACCCCTTCCAACAATGGGAGCTGCTCAGGCTCGGTAGTGAACACTCCATGGTGTGAGGAGATGTAGAATCTCCTCAGCTAGTTTTCCTAGTTTCTAGAATAGGCTAGTCGCTCTAGGGACTCTAGAAACTGAAGCTTTCAAAATTTACATATACTTGTTGGGTGTCATATGAAAGCTTATGTTAAATGCTGGCAGTTAAAACTAATGAGAGGTCTGTGATTGCTCTGTAGAGAGAATTACAGCAAAATTTGCCTGTTCTGTGAAACAGAGAGGGTAGTATAACAAAAACCGTTAGAGGTGGAGGGGGGACAGTGGGGCGAACGCTGCCTCCCCCCCACCAAGGGAGACGTTGAGACGTTGTGTTAGGCCTCACCCTCCTTGTGACGTCACGCCACGCCACAGGCGAGGGGCCCGTGTGATTGGTCTAAGCACCCCTGCTCCTATGCCGAGTTTTGGCGCGAGAAGCTGTCATTGGAAGCGGCACGAGGGACCGTGCCGGCTTCCTGCTGATTGGTCAAGACAAGGTAGGGGGAGAAATATGGGCATGTGAGCCTCTCTAGCCGCCAAGAGAGTTTAGTTTGAATTGGGCAGCCAGGGTGTGAGTGTCTAGGTGCGGGGTGGCGGGCCTGCCACCCCCACCACCGTTATCGCTCCTGTCGTTCTGTTTACTCATATAGCATGGCACTACAGCCACCCTGGGTGTGACGAAGCCCAAAATTGCGAGAAACTGGGACTTGGACTTTGAATTGCGCCCGTCGTCGTCCATGGGGAGGTGACGCCGGCCAGTGTCACTCCTGTAACCCCAGTGTAAGAGCGAGTCATGCTCTGGTATGATGGGGTTGTTAGTGATTCCCCATCCAAGTGTGTATGGCACGCGGCCACCCAGGCCGCCCTCTGGCCACCCAGGCCGCCCTCTGGCCACCCGCCGGCCGCCCAGTCACCCACCCATGCGGCCCGGCCCGGGCCAGGCCCAGGCCACCCACTTTACACCGCGCGCGAGCTGCTCGGGTGGGGTGGGGTGGGGTGCTGTGACGTCACGCGCCACCCGTGGCCACCCTCCTGAAGGCCACGCAGTGGCCACATGTTGGCCACCACCTTTGGCCACCACCCTTGGCCACATTCCCAGGACAGCCTAAGGCCACATCTTGTCGACGCACGAGGAGCAAGCTAAGTGTTGACAGCCAGGTGGTAAGGACCTGGGAAATGAGGAAATGTGTGGACGGAAACGTGAGTACTTTATCAGTGTATAACAGGGTCTCAGTTATATGAGAATAAGTGAAAAGTTGTGTGGGCCCCTAGCCCGGCCAGGCTAGGGAAGTAGCTGAGACGCCCGTCTGTGGCATGCCCAGGTGACTGTGGGGCAGTACCTGGAGTGGGAAATTGTCACTGTAAATCACGTAGTGTTATAATGATATATATATCTGTAGATATATGGTTGTGTGTAGACTGACTAGAGTTTGGGACCAGTCAGTGTAGAGAAATCATCATATAAATGATCCAGTCTGGCGATTCTGTATAATCGTCCAGCCTTGGTTAGTGCCATGGTACCTCATTGTGTAATTAGGCCAGGTTAGAGTTAATTAAGCAGGCCCGTGGGGCAGGGTTATTAGTGAATATCCTGAGGTCTGTATATATCACCTGTTGATTAATTACATTGTTATGGAGGCCATTTCCATATGTTTCATATGCATGTTGCATGTATCATGTTGTGTGGTGAGTCAGTAGATGTGATCGCTGACTGATTGCCTAATGATGTCATTAGCATGGGGGGCATGCTGACGGTATCATTATGTGCAGGTTTGTGCAGTGTTATCAGGTATACGATATTACTGTCCTAGGAACTGTGTTGAGGATTTAAAGGGACCCTTTGAGTATTCAGGGAAATTCTCAGTCACTTAATGAGAGCGAGCAATTAGTTAATTTGCCTAATTATGGGAGAATTAGTGCCAGCTGTCCGCGTAGAGCGACGGTGTCTTATATTAACGTATATTGTCTTGCTGAAGCCACCGGGATCGGGCGATCTTTTGCAACGTTTGCAAGATTAGAGGGACAGTAAGATTGGTATACCTTGATTGTTGCAAAACCGTGTGTCATTACTGTGTGGGCATAGTAATTAACGAGTTGCAGTAGTCGCAACCGTATGTGGGCAGTGCTAATTTATGTTTTGCATGCCATTTTATGTGTGACCTATGTAACCTTAGGGTTACTTTGTTTCTTTAAGTTGTGTTGAGAACTTGAGGATTCAGTGAGTTAATTAGGGGTAATTAACTGGATAAGGGGGTGCACACTTGAAGTTGTTGAATGAGTGAGTGCTGTTATGGGAGAACAGTGTTGAACTTGAGCTTGTGGGAATACGTGTCCGGTGCAATTAATTGTCCGTGTGACAATTAATTGACCACTCTAGCTAATTATGTAATTAGCATTCTCATCATGAATTCACGTAGTGGGAGAGGATCTGTCAGAGTCTGTCAGTGATAGTGCTAACGTCAGTTGCTCGAGACTAACCGCCTTTCAGGGTTGGGGCAATTAGTGGCTCATGATAATTAGTGGAGTAATTAACGTCTGGAGTCTTGAGGACTCAGATGACTCGGTAAAGCGAGGTCATGGGGTTAGCATAATACGTTATATTAATCATATTCTGTCTGGTGACAGTGGATTAAGTTGCACTCATTGTTAATTAGGGTAATTAACTCCTCTTCCGTGAATTCACAGTGTTTGATGAGACCTGCTTAGGCAGTGCGGAGTGAGACGTATTTATGTATGATTAATTATCGGTCCTGGTGACAGTTAATTAATTGCTCAAGGCTAATTAGGGTAATTAGCACTCATTAGTAAGTAAACGTAATTAATGTTACACAGACTGTTGAGAAGCCACCCACTTGGGGTAGGCTTAGTTAACGTAACTCAATGGGGATGTAATTAGTGGTCCGTTTGACCTTAATTAAGAATTACTCACTGAATACTTGCAAGGAGTCAAGTGTGATGTAATTTAAGAGTTTGAGTTATTGTGACAAGAGGACTTGTGTTAACGTAGAGTACTATCATGTTGTGTCTAGCGTGAGACACTTGTTGTTATTAAAGTAGTACTTGTTGCTGACTGCTGTGATCAGTCAATTTCCATCATTATTCACATAATCAATGTTGTAATTGATTAAGGCAATTTCTTTTGGTTATCGTCTAGTGACGAGGGTAAAGTAACTTAGGGATGAGTGGAGCTGTGTCCCAGAATCCCACCTTGCCTGACTGTGTTCACTTTAGTTGTGATAGGGGGAGTCACTGTTAGACTACCCACCTGATTACGGGGGTCGCTCCTGTTGGGCGGGAGGGCCTTAAGCTTGTGATTAGAGTAGTTGCCACTAGGAAGCCGTGTCACTATTGATTGCTTGCTTGTGTCATCAGTGGATAAATTGTTCAGTTAGTTCATGTTGTCAGCCCGAAGTGTCAGCAGGATGGAGCCTGCTGTCATTTCTCGAGGGGCTGTTGAATAGCTGTGTTGCAAATGCCACTGGTTGGACTGTAACGTAATTAAATCACACGCTGTGGTGTAACTTAGTCTGTGATATTTTTCTTTGAGTTTGCATTATTGCGTCATCAGTGGGCACACCTGTGTTCAGGTTAGTTCAGTATGCAGCCACACAGCAAGGGTTGCTATTTAGCTGTTGGTTATGGTGCCACTGGATGGACATTAACGTAAAGATTAATTTGAGGAAGGGTGCTGGAGTTGCCAGTGAACCCATTAGTTATTGATGTCATTGAAAGGCTACTGATTTGATTGCATTGCAACCGCTATTGCAGGTGTAGACTGCACTGAGGCGTAGAACAGTTAGGAGGTTACTGGAGACGTGTTCCAGAACTCACTGTGTCATTTGTTGTAATTGTGATTATAGATCTGTTAGTTCTTGCTTGCGTGTTGATTCCTCTGTGGGCACGCTTATGTTCGAGTAACGTCATTGACATTCTTTTGTTTTAATGTAGTAGTCTAGTCTCTTGTTATAATAAATTGTTATTTGTTAACAGTCTTTGATGTCAACCTTCAACTATTCTGTACCACTCCCATTGTTCTGATATATATTTGATATTGTTGTTTTAAATCTTTGATATGACGGCTGCGCTCTTGGGAATTCGAATTCCAATTCATAGCGCCACACAACAAATATAAAATTTGATTGTGAGAACCCGTCGGTTACCCTTTATTGGTTTTAACGTCATGTTTAACTAGGAGGAACCAGCGGCCTATTGTGGACAGGTTTCCACCCCTGCTGGTGGAAGCCTGGCGGTTTGCTCCCGCTTCTCCTTTTTCTACTGGACTCATGCTTAACTGCCAAGAGCAGCCTTTAAACTTGTAGTCCACCTCCTAAGGGAGGTAGGCGTAGAGAAAAATCTCACACATGGAAACTGGCATTCAGTGCCTCACAGATTTCCTTGTCACTTTCAGTATATGCCCCCTTTGCCTTCCTTAGTCTTGTCACTTGGTCGTTCACCGACATTTTTCTTCTTATATGACTGTGTAGTAGCTTAGGTTGTTTTTTCGCTTTGATTGCCATATTGTTCTCATAGTCCCTTTCCGATGTTCGTCTTATGTTAATGTAATCGTTCCTAGCTCTGTTGTATCTGATCCTGTTGTCCTCTGTCCTTTGTCTTCTGTACTTCCTCCACTCCCGCCTGCTGGCCATTTTTGCCTGACACTGTCTATTAAACCAAGGGTTATTATATTCCTTCTTATTTTTTCCCTTACTGTTGGTATAAACCTCTCTTCGGCCTCTTGCATTTCTCTGTATGACTAGGTCCATCATATCTTGGACTGTTTTCCTCAAATTTCTTCCTCCCACTGCACTTCTCCCAGATAGTTCCTTATCCTCCTATAGTCCCCTTTCCTGTAGTCAACTCTCCTTTCCAGATCTCTTGTCCCATGGTCATAAGTTTGAATTCCATCATGTAGTCGAAGACTAGGACACAATGGTCACATGGCCCCTAGAGGTATTTCATTGCTCGAAATTCTCGATATCTTCTGCGTCTAGGTGAAAATCAGGTCTAATAGGCTCAGTGCATCTCCTCCTATTTCCCTTGTGTCTTCCTTCACATGCTGTGTTAGGAATTCGCTGTCTATAACATCTACTATTTTCTCCCCATGTTCGTCCCCTCCATGGGGATTCCTTGATTCCCAAAATTATCTCTCCGTGATTTAGGTTCCCCATGATCAGCAGCTTCGCTCTCATTTTGTGGGCTAGTGTTGCTGCCTTCTGCAGTTCATCTATGGCATGCCTTGTTGTTGTCTATCATACTCCTGCCTGGGTCTTCTACTGTTTGGTGGGGGATTGTAGATTACCAAGATCACAATCT
>WNGS01021324.1:13160659-13168159 GCA_020271785.1 Procambarus virginalis
ACTGTGTATAGTGTAGATGGTTACAGTGATGAAGACTGTGAATAGTGTAGATGGTTACAGTGATGACTGTTCTTCACAGTGAAGATGGTAACAGTCAGTGTAATCGTGTGCAGTAAACATGGTTAATGGTGGGCACAGTTAATATAGCGATGCCGGTAATGTACAGTGTAAATGTGCTCATAGTACTGTGTAAAGAACGTGTGACCTTCCTCACGGCAACAGTCGCCGTGTACCCCCTTCTGTATTATGACTTCTAGTTGGTGAGGATCGTAAATTACAAACTACAACAAACTCGAAGCAACTTACTGTATTATGTTGGCGAGCGAGGACTGGTGGTTGTGTACCGTGGTGAGCCAGAGGCAGCAGAGAGCCAGCACCAGCACCGTGTTGACGGCCAGGCACAGGCGGGACAAACTGAACCTCATCCTCCTCCTCCCTACCTGTAACACATCTCTCTCAGCCACCTCCCTCTCACTCCTACAGTCAGATCACTACGGCTACTGTAGCCACCTCCCTCTCACTCCTACAGTGAGCTCACTACGGCTACTTTAGTGAGATCTCTTCGACTACTGCAGTGAGCTCTCAATGACTACCACAGTGAGCTCTCTATGACTACCTCAGTGAGCTCTCAATAACTAACTCAGTGAGCTCTCAATGACTAGTGCAGAGAGCTCTCAATGACTAGTGCAGAGAGCTCTCATGAAGGGAGCTCTCAATGACTACCAAAGTGAGCTCTCAATGACTACCTCAGAGAGCTCTCAATGACTACCTCAGTGAGCTCTCAATGACTACCACAGTGAGCTCTCAATGACTACCACATTGAGCTCTTAATGACTACCACAGTGAGCTCTCAATGACTACCACAGTGAGCTCTCAATGACTACCTCAGTGAGCTCTCAATGACTACCTCAGTGAGCTCTCAATGACTACCTCAGTGAGCACTCAATGACTACCTCAGTGAGCTCTCAATGACTACCTCAGTGAGCTCTCAATGACTAGTGCAGAGAGCTCTCAATGACTACCTCAGTGAGCTCTCAATGACTACCTCAGTGAGCTCTCAATGACTACCTCAGTGAGCTCTCAATGACTACCTCAGTGAGCTCTCAATGACTACCTCAGTGACCTCTCAATGACTACCTCAGGGAGCTCTCAATGACTACCTCCGTGAGCTCTCAATGACTACCTCAGTGAGCTCTCAATGACTACCTCAGTTAGCTCTCAATGACTACCTCAGTGAGCTCTCAATGACTACCTCCGTGAGCTCTCAATGACTACCTCAGTGAGCTTTCAATGACTACCTCAGTGAGCTCTCAATGACTACCTCCGTGAGCTCTCAATGACTACCTCAGTGAGCTCTCAATGACTACCTCAGGGAGCTCTCAATAACTACCTCAGTGAGCTCTCAATGACTAGTGCAGAGAGCTCTCAATGACTACCTCAGTGAGCTCTCAATGACTACCACAGTGAGCTCTCAATGACTAGTGCAGAGAGCTCTCAATGACTACCTCAGTGAGCTCTCAATGACTACCACAGTGAGCTCTCAATGACTACCTCAGTGAGCTCTCAATGACTACCTCAGTGAGCTCTCAATGACTACCACAGTGAGCTCTCAATGACTACCTCAGTGAGCTCTCAATGACTACCTCAGTGAGCTCTCAATGACTACCTCAGTGAGCTCTCAATGACTACCACAGTGAGCTCTCAATGACTACCTCAGTGACCTCTCAATGACTACCTCAGGGAGCACTCAATGACTACCACAGTGAGCTCTCAATGACTACCACAGTGAGCTCTCAATGACTACCTCAGGGAGCTCTCAATGACTACCTCAGTGAGCTCTCAATGACTACCTCAGGGAGCTCTCAATGACTACCTCAGTGAGCTCTCAATGATTACCTCCGTGAGCTCTCAATGACTACCTCAGTGAGCTCTCAATGACTACCACAGTGAGCTCTCAATGACTACCACATTGAGCTCTTAATGACTACCACAGTGAGCTCTCAATGACTACCACAGTGAGCTCTCAATGACTACCTCAGTGAGCTCTCAATGACTACCTCAGTGAGCTCTCAATGACTACCTCAGTGAGCACTCAATGACTACCTCAGTGAGCTCTCAATGACTACCTCAGTGAGCTCTCAATGACTAGTGCAGAGAGCTCTCAATGACTACCTCAGTGAGCTCTCAATGACTACCTCAGTGAGCTCTCAATGACTACCTCAGTGAGCTCTCAATGACTACCTCAGTGAGCTCTCAATGACTACCTCAGTGACCTCTCAATGACTACCTCAGGGAGCTCTCAATGACTACCTCCGTGAGCTCTCAATGACTACCTCAGTGAGCTCTCAATGACTACCTCAGTTAGCTCTCAATGACTACCTCAGTGAGCTCTCAATGACTACCTCCGTGAGCTCTCAATGACTACCTCAGTGAGCTTTCAATGACTACCTCAGTGAGCTCTCAATGACTACCTCCGTGAGCTCTCAATGACTACCTCAGTGAGCTCTCAATGACTACCTCAGGGAGCTCTCAATAACTACCTCAGTGAGCTCTCAATGACTAGTGCAGAGAGCTCTCAATGACTACCTCAGTGAGCTCTCAATGACTACCACAGTGAGCTCTCAATGACTAGTGCAGAGAGCTCTCAATGACTACCTCAGTGAGCTCTCAATGACTACCACAGTGAGCTCTCAATGACTACCTCAGTGAGCTCTCAATGACTACCTCAGTGAGCTCTCAATGACTACCACAGTGAGCTCTCAATGACTACCTCAGTGAGCTCTCAATGACTACCTCAGTGAGCTCTCAATGACTACCTCAGTGAGCTCTCAATGACTACCACAGTGAGCTCTCAATGACTACCTCAGTGACCTCTCAATGACTACCTCAGGGAGCACTCAATGACTACCACAGTGAGCTCTCAATGACTACCACAGTGAGCTCTCAATGACTACCTCAGGGAGCTCTCAATGACTACCTCAGTGAGCTCTCAATGACTACCTCAGGGAGCTCTCAATGACTACCTCAGTGAGCTCTCAATGATTACCTCCGTGAGCTCTCAATGACTACCTCAGTGAGCTCTCAATGACTACCTCAGTGAGCTCTCAATGACTACCTCAGTGAGCTCTCAATGACTACCTCAGGGAGCTCTCAATGACTACCTCAGGGAGCTCTCAATGACTACCTCAGGGAGCTCTCAATGACTACCACAGTGAGCTCTCAATGACTACCTCAGTGAGCACTCAATGACTACCTCAGTGAGCTCTCAATGACTACCTCAGTGAGCTCTCAATGACTAGTGCAGAGAGCTCTCAATGACTTCCTCAGGGAGCTCTCAATGACTACCGCAGTGAGCTCTCAATGACTACCTCAGGGAGCTCTCAATGACTACCTCAGTGAGCTCTCAATTACTACCTCAGTGAGCTCTCAATGACTAGTGCAGAGAGCTCTCAATGACTACCTCAGTGAGCTCTCAATGACTACCTCAGTGAGCTCTCAATGACTACCTCCGTGAGCTCTCAATGACTACCTCAGTGAGCTCTCAATGACTACCTCAGTGAGCTCTCAATGACTACCTCAGTGAGCTCTCAATGACTACCTCCGTGAGCTCTCAATGACTACCTCAGTGAGCTCTCAATGACTACCTCAGTGAGCTCTCAATGACTACCTCCGTGAGCTCTCAATGACTACCTCAGTGAGCTCTCAATGACTACCTCAGTGAGCTCTCAATGAATACCTCCGTGAGTTCTCAATGACTTCCTCAGTGAGCTCTCAATGTCTACCTCAGTTAGCTCTCAATGACTACCTCAGTGAGCTCTCAATGACTACCTCCGTGAGCTATCAATGACTACCTCAGTGAGCTCTCAATGACTACCTCAGTGAGCTCTCAATGACTACCTCCGTGAGCTCTCAATGACTACCTCAGTGAGCTCTCAATGACTACCTCAGGGAGCTCTCAATAACTACC
Organism: Procambarus virginalis; assembly: GCA_020271785.1. NCBI lineage: Eukaryota > Metazoa > Arthropoda > Malacostraca > Decapoda > Cambaridae > Procambarus > Procambarus virginalis. The sequence continues at coordinate 13,164,627 of WNGS01021324.1, forward strand.
TCAGTGAGCTCTCAATGACTAGTGCAGAGAGCTCTCAATGACTACCTCAGTGAGCTCTCAATGACTACCACAGTGAGCTCTCAATGACTAGTGCAGAGAGCTCTCAATGACTACCTCAGTGAGCTCTCAATGACTACCACAGTGAGCTCTCAATGACTACCTCAGTGAGCTCTCAATGACTACCTCAGTGAGCTCTCAATGACTACCACAGTGAGCTCTCAATGACTACCTCAGTGAGCTCTCAATGACTACCTCAGTGAGCTCTCAATGACTACCTCAGTGAGCTCTCAATGACTACCACAGTGAGCTCTCAATGACTACCTCAGTGAGCTCTCAATGACTACCTCAGGGAGCTCTCAATGACTACCACAGTGAGCTCTCAATGACTACCACAGTGAGCTCTCAATGACTATCTCAGGGAGCTCTCAATGACTACCTCAGTGAGCTCTCAATGACTACCTCAGGGAGCTCTCAATGACTACCTCAGTGAGCTCTCAATGACTACCTCCGTGAGCTCTCAATGACTACCTCAGTGAGCTCTTAATGACTACCTCAGTGAGCTCTCAATGACTACCTCATTGAGCTCTCAATGACTACCTCAGTGAGCTCTCAATGACTACCTCCGTGAGCTCTTAATGACTACCTCAGTGAGCTCTCAATGACTACCTCATTGAGCTCTCAATGACTACCTCAGGGAGCTCTCAATGACTACCTCAGGGAGCTCTCAATGACTAGTGCAGAGAGCTCTCTGTGACTCCTGCAGTGATCTCTCAATGCTCTCAATACTGCTGCGACAGTATTCACTGCCGCCATCACTGTACCAATCTTCATTATTCACTGTCACCATCACTGTAACAATCTTCATTTTTCACTGTCACCTTCACTGTTACAATCTTCATTATTCACTGTCACCATCACTCTAACAATTTTTACTATTCACTGTCACCATCACTGTAACAATCTGTACTATTCACAGTCACTATCACTGTAACAATCTTCACTATTCACTGTCGCCATCACTGTAACAATCTTCACTATTCAGTCACTATCACTGTAACAATCTTCACTATTCACTGTCGCCATCACTGTAACAATCTTCACTATTCACTGTCGCCATCACAGTAACAATCTTCACTATTCAGTCACTATCACTGTAACAATCTTCACTATTCACTGTCGCCATCACTGTAACAATCTTCACTATTCACTGTCGCCATCACTGTAACAATCTTCACTATTCACTGTCGCCATCACTGTAACAATCTTCACTATTCACTGTCGCCATCACTGTAACAATCTTCACTATTCACTGTCGCCATCACTGTAACACTACTACTACTACTCGGATGCTCCATCTCGGCAAATTAATATATTCTTAGAAACTTAAAATTTAATAATGTAAAAATTCAGCCCGTCCTCCGGGCGGAGGTCCCCTGGGAGGGAAGGGAACTATCAAGCCATTACGACTATATAGCACTTGGAAGGGGTCAGGATAAGGATTTGGGATGGGCCGGGGAAAAGGAATGGTGCCCAACAACTTGGACGGTCGGGGATTGAACGCCGACCTGCATGAAGCGAGACCGTCGCTCTACCGTCCAGCCCAAGTGGTTGGGATAAAGAGGTACCCTGGAGGTAATCACGTCAAAACCACTACTATTTAGGGCGGTCATCTATCCCCAGGCATTATTAGATTAGGTTAAGGAGAGTTTAAGCTTAGGCTAAGTTTAGGTCAAGATTTGTTCAAAGTTAGGTCAAGTTTAGGTTAAGGAGAGGTAAAAGTCAGATTAAGTTTTGGTCAAGGTTAGGTTATGTTTAGGTTAAGGTTAAGCTAGGCTAAAGTTTCATAACATTTCGTTATGTTAAGGGTATGTTAAATTAAGGTTACATTAGGTTAAGGTTACGTTAGGTTAAGGTTACATTACGTTAAGGTTAAGTTAAGGATATGGTTACATTAGGTTATGCTTATATTTGGTTAAGGTTATGTTAGGTTAAGGTTTTGTTAGGATAGGGTTGGTTACACTTAGGTTAAGTTTGCATTACATTTGGTTAAGTTAAAGTAACTATGTTAAGTTAAGGTTATGTTAGCTTAATATCTTGTAAGGTTAAGGTTATGTTAGGGGAAGGTTACGTTAAGTTAATAATGTAATAAGGTGTCATTACATATAGTTAAGTTAAGATGGTATATTCTCAAACATGTGAAATGTGAAATTCAAAACCTGAGTTGCCCTTTGAATTTTAATTACAGAACACCAAATTCTTCAGACTGTTTCAGAGAAAACAAGTATAGACTTTTATATTTCAAACCAACGATTTATAACAATACAATTTTAACTTGAAAATATTCTCGCTTTATGAAAAAGGTTTACTTGCCAGTCTACATGTAAACTAATATTGGAACCTTAATATGCTTTTAGACCATCACAAATATTTAGATTGGTGTCTTGTGGTAATCACTTTACCCTGAAGACTGACTCTGAGGACTAAAAATATTATGCTGGATAAATCATAGGACGGGATCTAATATTTAGTGAGGTTGAAAGTTGACATCAAGGAAGAGGGGAAACCATGAGGGCCGGCAACAATCCTCCTATGGCCATCCCCCAACAACCACCAGTCACCCTGCAGAGGTTGGTGGGGTTTGACACCCCAAGTGTCTGGCCTCAAACCTTGCATAGACAAACTGGTATATGTATATAATGAAGGATATCTGCTTCAGGGAGTATCCAGCACTGCTTGTGGGAGTATCCAGCACTGCTTGTGGGAGTATCCAGCACTGCTTGTGGGAGTATCCAGCACTGCTTGTGGGAGTATCCAGCACTGCTTGTGGGAGTATCCAGCACTGCTGGAGGGAGCATCCAGCACTGCTGGAGGGAGTATCCAGCACTGATTGTGGGAGTATCCAGCACTGCTTGTGGGAGTATCCAGCACTGCTGGAGAGAGTATCCAGCACTGGTTGAGAGAGTATCCAGCACTGCTTGAGAGAGTATCCAGCACTGCTTGTGGGAGTATCCAGCACTGCTTGTGGGAGTATCCAGCACTGCTTGTGGGAGTATCCAGCACTGCTTGAGGGAGTATCCAGCACTGCTTGAGAGAGTATCCAGCACTGCTTGTGGGAGTATCCAGCACTGCTGGAGGGAGCATCCAGCACTGCTTGAGGGAGTATCCAGCACTGCTGGAGGGAGCATCCAGCACTGCTTGTGGGAGTATCCAGCACTGCTTGTGGGAGTATCCAGCACTGCTGGAGGGAGCATCCAGCACTGCTTGAGGGAGTATCCAGCACTGCTGGAGGGAGCATCCAGCACTGCTGGAGGGAGCATCCAGCACTGCTTGAGGGAGTATCCAGCACTGCTTGTGGGAGTATCCAGCACTGCTTGAGGGAGTATCCAGCACTGCTTGTAGGAGTATCCAGCACTGCTTGTGGGAGTATCCAGCACTGCTTGAGGGAGTATCCAGCACTGCTTGAGAGAGTATCCAGCACTGCTTGTGGGAGTATCCAGCACTGCTGGAGGGAGCATCCAGCACTGCTTGAGGGA
>WNGS01021324.1:13170659-13175443 GCA_020271785.1 Procambarus virginalis
ACACTGAAAAAATTCTTTATAATGTCTCTATGGGTGTGTGTACTCACCTAGTTGTGCTTCGAGGGAAAGGGGGGGGGGGGGGCTCCGGCTCATTGATCTCGCCTCTCAACTGTCACATTCCTGAGCCTATTGTGTTCAATCATATATACATTTGATACTGTGATGGAATCTGCCTCCACTATACAGTGTGTGTGTGTACTCACCTAGTTGTGCTTGCAGGGGTTGAGCTCTGGCTCTTTGGTCACAGTTCTGTTCCCATGGTATTCCTTGTGTGTGTGTGTGTGTGTGTGTACTCACCTATTTGTACTCACCTATTTGTGCTTGCGGGGGTTGAGCTTTGGCTCTTTGGTCCCGCCTCTCAACTGTCAATCAACTGGTGTACAGATTCCCGAGCCTACTGGGCTCTATCATATCTACCCTTGAAGCTGTGTATGGAGTCAGCCTCCACCACATCACTGCCTAATGCATTCCATCCGTTAACTACTCTGACACTGAAAAAGTTCCTTCTAACGTCTCTGTGGCTCAGGTGGGTACTCAGTTTCCACCTGTGTCCCCTTGTTCGCGTCCCCCCAGTGTTGAATAGTTTGTCCTTATCTACCCGGCCGATTCCTCTGAGGATTTTGTAGGTTGTGATCATATCTCCCCTTACTCTTCTGTCTTCCAGTGTCGTAAGGTGCATTTCCCGCAGCCTTTCCTCGTAACTCATGCCTCTTAGTTCTGGGACTAGTCTAGTGGCATACCTTTGGACTTTTTCCAGCTTCGTCTTGTGCTTGACAAGGTACGGGCTCCATGCTGGGGCTGCATACTCCAGGATTGGTCTTACATATGTGGTGTACAAGATTCTGAATGATTCCTTACACAGGTTCCTGAACGCTGTTCTGATGTTAGCCAGCCTCGCATATGCCGCAGATGTTATCCTTTTTATGTGGGCTTCAGGAGACAGGTTTGGTGTGATATCAACTCCTAGATCTTTCTCTCTGTCCGTTTCATTAAGTACTTCATCTCCTATTCTATATCCTGTGTCTGGCCTCCTGTTTCCACTGCCTAGTTTCATTACTTTGCATTTACTCGGGTTGAACTTCAACAGCCATTTGTTGGACCATTCACTCAGTTTCAATCCTCCTCATAATTTTTGCATCATCGGCAAACATTGAGAGAAACGATTCTATACCCTCTGGGAGATCATTTACATATATCAGAAACAGTATAGGTCCAAGGACTGACCCTGCGGGACTCCACTCGTAACGTCTCGCCAATCTGAGACCTCACCCCTCACACTGACTCTTTGTCTCCTGTTGCTTAGGTACTCCTGTATCCAACGGAGTACCTTCCCTTTCACTCCAGTCTGCATCTCCAACTTTCGCACTAGCCTCTTGTGTGGCACTGTATCAAAGGCTTTCTGACAATCCAAAAATATGCAGTCTGCCCACCCTTCTCTTTCTTGCCTTATTTTTGTTGCCTGGTCGTAGAATTCAAGTAACCCTGTGAGGCAGGACCTGCCATCCCTGAATCCATGTTGGTGCTGTGTTACAAAGTTCTTTCGCTCCAGATGCTCCACTAGCTTTCTTCGCTCAATCTTCTCCAGCAGCTTGCATGGTATGCAGGTTAGGGACACTGGCCTGTAATTCAGTGCCTCCTGTCTATCCCCTTTCTTGTATATCGAAAGGGTATGTATGTGTGTGTGTGTGTGTGTGTGGTGTGTGTGTGTGGTGTGTGTGTGTGTGTGTGTGTGTGGTGTGTATGTGTGTGTGTGTGTGTGGTGTGTGTGTGTGTGTGTGTGTGTGTGTGTGTGTGTGTGTGTGTGTGTGTGTGTGTGTGTGTGTGTGTGTGTGTGTGTGTGTGTGTGTATTACAATAGGAAGATTTTTTTGCAATGCCAAAGCAAAGATGATGCACTGTGGTATTTGAAATAGGAATAAATTATTTAAAACCTAATATCCAAGTGGATGGGCACCATTCCTCCACGACCCATCCCAAATCCTTATCCTGATCCCTTCCCAGTGCTATACCGTCGTAATGACTGGGCGCTTCCCCCTAATAGTTCCCTTTTCTGACAAACCTAAAAATAACTAGACCTTATCTAATTTTGAGAATTGAATGTCACGGGTCATTAGACAATTTGCAATAAGTTCTAAACTTGTGGCAAAATAAAAACTCACACTTGTCAGGGATGATAAAGAACGGCTGAGGATTGTAGGGGCGAGATGTAAGGGTAGAGCAGCTGCTATCCAGCACTAGCAGCTGCCTCACTGACGCTCCACATTACCACACTCCCAGCTAATCATATCTTATCAGACAACGTCTAACGTATGAAGAGCGCGCGCGAGCACGCACACACACACACACACACACACACACACACACACACACACACACACACACACACACACAAGGAATACCATGGGAAACAGAACTTAGAGACAAGAATGTGCAGGTCATGATGGATTTTCTCACCCAGAAGTGCCAGGAAGCTGCAGACAGGTTTATCCCCGTCCAAAAGGAGAAAACGAAAAACAACAGAAAAACCCATGGTTCAACCAGGAATGCAAGGCAGCAAAGCAACTGAGTAAAAGAACATGGAGAAATTACAGAAATAACAGAACACCAGAGAGCAGGGAGAGATACCAGAGGGCCAGAAATGAGTACCTCAGAGTGAGGAGGGAAGCAGAGAGACAGTTTGAAAATGACATCGTGAGTAAAGCCAAGACCCAACGAAAGCTGCTCCACAGCCACATCAGGAGGAAAACAGGAGTGAAGGAACAAGTGATGAAGCTGCGAAAAGCGGAGAACAGATACACAGAGAATGACAAGGTGTGTGAAGAACTCAACAAGAGATTCCAGGAGGTATTCACAATAGAACAAGGAGAAGCCCCTGCACTAAATGAGGAGGCGGCAAACCAAGCAACCTTGGAGGAATTTGACCTCACCAGTGATGAGGTCAAAAGGTGTCTACTGGAGCTAGATGTGACAAAGGCTGTTGGGCCTGACAGAATCTCACCATGGATACTAAAGGAAGGTGCAGAAGCACTAAGTGTGCCACTCTCTATGGTGTATAACAGGTCACTGGAACAGGAGACTTACCAGAAAGTTGGAAGACAGCTAACGTGGTCCCAATATACAAAAAGGGTGACAGGCAAGAGGCACTGAATTACAGGCCAGTTTCCTTAACTTGTATACCATGCAAGGTGATGGAGAAGATCGTGAGGAAAAGGCGCGTAGAGCATCTGGAGGGAAATAACTTTGTAACGCACCACCAACATGGGTTCAGGAATGGTAAATCGTGCCTCACAGGTTTAATAAAATTTTATGACCAAGCAACAAAAATTAGGCAGGAAAGAGAAGGGTGGGTCGACTGCATTTTCCTGGATTGCCAAAAAGCCTTTGACACAGTACCGCACAAAAGGCTGTTAAAAAAGTTGGAGCAACAGGCAGGAGTAAAAGGGAAGGTGCTCCAGTGGATAAGGGCGTACTTAAGCAACAGGAAACAGCGAGTAACGGTGAGGGGGGAGACATCAGAGTGGCGAGATGTCACCAGCGGAGTCCCACAGGGCTCAGTACTTGGACCCATCCTGTTTCTAATATATGTGAACGATCTTCCGGAGGGTATAGACTCATTCCTCTCAATGTTTGCTGATGATGCAAAAATTATGAGAATAATCAAGACGGATGAAGATAGACAGAGACTACAGGATGACCTGGATAAACTGGAGGAATGGTCTAGAAAATGGCTGCTAAAGTTCAACTCGGGAAAGTGTAAGGTGATGAAATTAGGAGAAGGGAGCAGGAGGCTGAACACAAGGTATCCTTTGGGAGGGGAAATCCTGCAAGAGTCAAATAGAGAGAAAGATCTGGCTGGGGGTTGATATCACACCGAACCTGTCCCCAGAAGCCCACATCAAAAGAATATCATCAGCGGCATATGCTAGACTGGCCAACATAAGAACTGCCTTTAGAAACTTGTGTAAGGGATCTTTCAGAACCCTGTATACCACTTATGTAAGAACAATCCTGGAGTATGCAGCTCCAGCCTGGAGTCCATACCTAGTTAAACACAAGACAAAGTTAGAGAAGATTCAGCGGTATGCCACCAGGCTCGTCCCGGAACTGAGAGGATTGAGCTACGAGGAAAGGCTAAAGGAGCTGAACCTCACATCCCTGGAAAACAGAAGAGTAAGGGGAGACATGATAACCACCTACAAAATTCTCAGGGGAATTGACAGGGTGGACAAAGACAAACTCTTCAGCACGGGTGGGACACGAACAAGGGGACACAGGTGGAAACTTAGTACCCAAATGAGCCACAGAGACGTTAGAAAGAATTTTTTCAGTGTCAGAGTAGTTAATAAATGGAATGCACTAGGAAGTGATGTGGTGGAGGCTGACTCCATACACAGTTTCAAATGTAGATATGATAGATCCCAGTAGGCTCAGGAATCTGTACACCAGTTGATTGACAGTTGAGAGGCGGGACCAAAGAGCCAAAGCTCAACCCCCGCAAGCACAATTAGGTGAGTACACACACACACACACACACAAGGACAAGAAAGGAGAAAGAGGACAATCATAATCCATGGATTGCTTGAAGCCAGGGCAACATCGAGGCAGGAAAGGATGGAGATTGAGGATTTGGAGCTACAGGGGATTTTGAGGGACATGAGAGCCCATATGGCAGGGAATGAGGGACAAGTCCATCGACGCATTGGGCCATACAACTGTAACAGGAAACGACCTGTCCTGGTACAGTTCACTAACGAAGAGGCAGTTGATTACATACTGCATCACAAA
>WNGS01021326.1:0-28778 GCA_020271785.1 Procambarus virginalis
AGCTGCTGGGGTTTGTGTGGTGAAGATGCTGCTGGGGGTTGTGTGGTGACAGATGCTGCTGGGGGTTGTGTGGTGAGATGCTGCTGGGGGTTGTATGGTGACGATGATGCTGGGGGTTGTATGGTGACGATTCTGCTGGTGGTTGTATGGTGAAGATGCTGCTGGGGGTTGTATGGTGAAGATGCTGCTGGGGGTTGTATGGTGAAGATGCTGTTGGTTGTTGTATGGTGACGATGCTGCTGGAGGTTGTATGGTGAAGATGATGCTGGGGGTTGTGTGGTGAAGATGCTGCTGGGGGTTGTGGTTGTATGGTGACGATGCTGCTGGGGGTTGTATGGTGAAGATGATGCTGGGGGTTGTGTGGTGAAGATGCTGCTGGGTTGTGTGGTGACGATGCTGCTGGAGGTTGTGTGGTGACGATGTTGCTGGGGGTTGTATGGTGAAGAGCTGCTGGGGGTTGTGTGGTGACGATGCTGCTGGGGTTGTATGGTGAAGATGCTGCTTGGGGTTGTGTGGTGACGATGCTGCTGGGGTTGTGTGGTGACGATGCTGGCTGGGGGTTGTATGGTGAAGATGCAGCTGGGGGTTGTGTGGTGACGATGCTGCTGGGGGAGAAATAACGTCTCATGAGACCAGAAGACATGGCAGGATGTGCAGAATACCCCGTTGAAAAGGCAGAGGTGCAACTGGTACTCTGAGAGAGAACTCTATCATATCAGAGGCCCGAGACTGTTCAACACGCTTCCACTACACATAAGGGACATAACTGGCAAACCCCCACAGTGTTCAAGAGAGAACTGGATAAGCACCTCCAAAGGATACCTGATCAACCAGGCTGTGACTCATACGTCAGGCTGCGAGCAGCCGCGTCCAACAGCCTGGTTGATCAGTCCAGCAACCAGGAGGCCTGGTCGATGACCGGGCGCGGGGACGATAAGCCCCGAAGCACCTCAAGGTATCCTCAAGGTAAGGGGTTTGTGGACGATGCTGCTGGGGGTTGTGTGGTGACGATGCTGCTGGGGGTTGTGTGGTGACGATGCTGCTGGGGTGTTTGGTGACGATGCTGCTGGGGTTATATGGTGAAGATGCTGCTGGGTTATGGTGAAGATGCTGCTGGGGGTTGTGTGGTGAAGATGCTGCTGAGGGTTGTGTGGTGAAGATGCTCTGGGGGTTGTGTGGTGACGATGCTGCTGCGGGTTGTGTGGTGACGATGCTGCTGGGGGTTGTATGGTGAAGATGCTGCAGGGGGTTGTGTGGTGAAGATGCTGCTGAGGTTGTGTGGTGAAGATGCTGCTGGGGGTTGTGTGGTGACGATGCTGCTGGGGGTTGTGTGGTGAAGATGCTGCTGGGGGTTGTGTGGTGAAGATGCTGCTGATAGTTGTATGGTGAAGATGCTGCACGGGGTTGTGGTGAAGATTCTGCTGGGGGTTGTATGGTGAAGATGCTCCTGGGGTTTTGCGTGATGAAGATGCTGCTGATGATTGTGTGGTGAAGATGCTGGGATGGTTGTGTGGTGAAGATGCTGCTGGGGTTGTGTTGTGAAGATGCTGCTGGGGGTTGTATGGTGAAGATGCTGCTGGGAGTTGTGTGGTGAAGATGATGCTGGGGGTTGTGTGGTGAAGATGCTGCAGATTGTTGTGTGGTGAAGATGCTGCTGATTATTGTGTGGTGAAGATGCTGCTGATGATTGTGTGGTGAAGATGCTGCTGATGGTTGTGTGGTGAAGATGCTGGTGTGGGTTGTGTGGTGAAGATGCTGCTGGGGGTTGTGTGGTGACGATGCTGCTGGGGGTTGTGTGGTGAAGATGATGCTGGGGATTGTGTGTTGAAGATGCTGCAGATTGTTGTGTTGTGAAGATGCTGCTGGGAGTTGTGTGGTGAAGATGATGCTGGGGTTTGTGGTGAAAATGCTGCTGGAGGGTTGTGTGGTGAAAATGCTGCTGATGGTTGTGTTGTGAAGATGCTGCTGTGGGTTGTATGGTGAAGATGCTGCTGGGGGTTGTGTGGTGAAGATGCTGCTGATGGTTGTGTTGCGAAGATGCTGCTGGGGGTTGTGTAGTGAAGATGCTGCTGATGGTTGTGTGGTGAAGATGCTGCTGATGGTTGTGTGGTGAAGATGCTGCTGGGGGTTGTGTGGTGAAGATGCTGCTGGGGGTTGTGTTGCGAAGATGCTGCTGATGGTTGTGTGGTGAAGATGCTGCTGATGGTTGTGTGGTGAAGATGCTGCTGATGGGTTGTGTGGTGAAGATGCTGCTGATGGTTGTGTGTGAAGATGCTGCTGATGGTTGTGTGGTGAAGATGCTGCTGATGGTTGTGTGGTGAAGATGCTGCTGATGGTTGTGTGGTGAAGATGCTGCTGATGGTTGTGTGGTGAAGATGCTGCTGGGGGTTGTGTGGTGAAGATGCTGCTGATGGTTGTGTGGTGAAGATGCTGCTGATGGTTGTGTGGTGAAGATGCTGCTGGGGGTTGTGTGGTGAAGATGCTGCTGGGGTTGTGTGGTGAAGATGCTGCTGGGGGTTGTGTGGTGAAGATGCTGCTGGGGTTGTGTGGTGAAGATGCTGCTGGGGGTTGTGTGGTGAAGATGCTGCTGGGGGTTGTGTGGTGAAGATGCTGCTGGGGGTTGTGTGGTGAAGATGCTGCTGGGGGTTGTGTGGTGAAGATGCTGCTGGGGTTGTGTGGTGAAGATGCTGCTGGGGGTTGTGTGGTGAAGATGCTGCTGGGGGTTGTGTGGTGAAGATGCTGCTGGGGGTTGTGTGGTGAAGATGCTGCTGGGGGTTGTGTGGTGAAGATGCTGCTGGGGGTTGTATGGTGAAGATGCTGCTGGGGGTTGTGTGGTGAAGATGCTGCTGGGGTTGTGTGGTGAAGATGCTGCTGGGGGTTGTGTGGTGAAGATGCTGCTGGGAGGTGTATGGTGAAGATGCTGCTGGGAGTTGTGTGGTGAAGATGCTGCTGGGAGTTGTGTGGTGAAGATGCTGCTGGGGGTTGTGTGGTGAAGATGCTGCTGGGAGGTGTATGGTGAAGATGCCTCTGGGGGTTGTTTGGTGAAGATGCTGCTAGGAGGTGTATGATGAAGATGCTGCTGGGGTTGTATAGTGAAGACGCCGCTGGGGGATGTGTGGTGAAGATGCTGCTGGAAGTTGTGTGGTGAAGATGCCGCTGGGGGTTGTATAGTGAAGATGCTGTGTGGGGTTGTGCTATGGCCACGCATACATCAGTATGATCATACTGAGTTTGGTGTATGAGTGTTGGAAATAACCAACAGTTTTATACATCATTGTATTTATACAACCTTTGAATTAACCAAAGTAGTTACTAAAATTACTAACTTATAGATTTAATCATTATCATGATTTATTCATTGCCAAATTCTTCCTAGTCCGAGTAAGGACAGGCAGTAACCTGAATTTTCTCCACATTTAGTTGGATTTATAACAAGAGTCCAGTTTATCATTTCATTTACTAAAAATAGTTAAGTTTGATTTCGTAGTATACTATTACTTACTGGAGCTCCCTTATTTAATTAACATTAAACATTCTAGAGGAAATTACTTTGATGCAAATGATTTTACTTTAATTTCCTCGATTGGCTGCACAACTTTTAGTAAGCCAATTTATGTTACGAGAAATTCTATTTTATCAGAGAAGAATTTAATGTGATATTAATACTTGTTATTACCTCTTCCTTCCTTAGTGAATTGCGATAAATACATATTCATTTATGCTCGAGATGTATATCTAGAGCCGCGCATGTGCAATAAGAAAGAGGAGGAAGATGGGAGAGCGTCACTTGACACGTGAACGAGAGCACGGCGTGGACGCCATTGACAGCGTGTAGCAGAGCTGTGTTTGACCTACTTATTTCGCTCCCACGATCAGTTGAGCGATGCCACGTTATCTGGCATAACATTTGCCGTGTCATAAACTAGTATATGAGCAGTTTCAAAGTCAACGCCTTTTAAGCAGCAGCTGGAGGACGAAGAATTGCTCAAGTTTCCACATCAACGACATGAGGCTCGGCAGCTAGGTTTACCTTTTTGTTATTATGTGGCCACAATTAACATTTAGGCTAGCAGTCGTTAGGCCGAATGCAAAATAACAAAATCTAGTACGTGTCTCTAGTAAATTTACCATCTAAATAGATGATTTATTAGTTTATTTTCTCCAAAGAGATTTCACAGTGCTTGAATATAAATTGCTCAGACATTAGCTGATATTTACTGCAGTTATCCTCATGGTTTAGGATGTAATTGTAAATACCTATTATGTAGAAGATTTCTACAATGTAATTGCCTTTCAGTACCAAGGCGACTTCAACCGAGGTGCTAGGCTTCCCCACCGTTCTGTGCAACAATTTGCCTTATGCAACACGTCGTCGGTGGAGCGAAGCAACTGATTACTTCTCACTAGATTACAGCTAAGCTATCCCTTTGTTATCTGTAGCAATAACTCTATAGTTACAGTAGTGATCTCCTAAAGAGATCAATTATACTAATCCATTGACTTACTGATGCTGTTCAACATTTCAGTAGTCTCAAAAAGTGGTGGTCCTTCATAGCTATCGAAGTATATATATATTTATTTATTTATTAGTTATTGGAGTCAGGTTTTCCCCACAATGAGTATGTTCAAACTATACAGTGATATCTTGGTTGATAGCCTCGTATCACGAATATTGTGTATATGATTTATTCTCATGTTACCGTATATTATTGTTATTTTAAATATTGTCAATGTGTGATATACGTTTCCAAGTCTATATTAATTCTGTATCAAAGATGTATGACATGTAATTTTGGATATATATATTAGATGTCTAGTTATAGCAGTAGCCTAGTGTCATAAATTTGAAAAACATCCTTGTATGTTTATTGTAGGTAATGCTACATCATTGCTATATAGGTAACATTATGTGGGCCATGTTAGAGAGTGTATACATTTAGTTTCCATATGTATTCATCACATGTATACTGAGACGATTCCATTTTAGTGTTGTACCGAGCATTGTCCCATTGTCAGTACATTATATGAAATTATGGCACTGTGAAACGTTTTCCACTTAGACAATCTTATGATACACATGTTGTATATATTTAATATATTTATTATATTTGTATGCATATTGTTGTTGCGGTGGTGGTTTGGGTGATATTATCGCTGACGGACCACCCAACCCACAACTCGATAGAGTGCTTATATTCCACTAGGAGATCACACCAGGCGCTTCAGGCTCTAGGAGAGGGCCTCAACATCACACGTTTAGGGGATGCGGCTCCAGCACTCAGCCTTGTTGTCACGTGCACACACCCACTCGAGCCGCTGTGACTCCCCACTCTCTCCTTATGGGATATGACTCCTCAATCACCTTTGTCTTACTAGACTTCCGTCTTACCCTGTCCACAGCAGTGGTTCCTGTTTCTTGCTCTCTCTCTCTCCTTCTTTACTATTTCCAGGGAAGCCTCACTAGGACAAGTGCAAACACCAGCAAATTTGAATACATTTACTGGACGAAGTACATATGCAATACACGCATACATATAATAACAATGAATCCTATACTCTGTACTATTATAATCAGGTTGCACTCCAACACCATCAGAACTCTATCCTCAGCTTGCTAAGTGGTATTCTATCTCTTGGTATTACCACCTAGTATTACCAACCTCCTCAAGTAGATTAAGTCTTACAGTATAATGGTAGACTTTCAACAAGAGAATATATACATATAAATATATCTCTAAACACGTACAAGAAAATTCAGCCGGAAGATGCAATAACACAGATATATTTATATATCAGTATAAATGTTCAGTGACACACAACGAATCAATCGATCACTCTATCCGTCCTAGAATATCTGTAGGTAATCCTGCCTACGACCGTGACTCTAAACTTCAATATACACTTCGTGGCACATAAATGGCAAACGATCACTCACCTCTCACTGCGTCTTTCACGCTAATGACAAACACTCTATCGCCTCCCTACAAGTGATCATTTAGAACTATTTCACTACCCTGATAACTTCAGGTTCCTCAGGGCTTAACCACCAGGATCCTCTGCAGCTCCTCCTGGCTGCTACCATGAAGTTTCCTTGGACAACTATGGTGCTTCTCTACTCCTCCTAGGGTCCTCCACAGCTCTCCTGGCTGCTGCACCATAAAGTTTCCTCGAATAACTGTGGTACTTCACCACCTCTGCAGAAGCACGTGACACTCCTCACTGCTTCTCCTCACAGATCGAGGTCCTCTCCTCCACTGCCTTGGAGTCTCACCAACTACTCCTTCTGTGCTGGCTTCGAAGTCATCAGCAACTTCTTCCCCAAAGACAAACCTGCAACCCATTTGCACTCCAATAAAATGTTTCCCCTTTAACACATAAACAAAATTAATCACACAATATCTTTGCCTCCAATCTCTATCTGTCTTCTCCAGATAGTGAGAGTGGACTCCCCCGTCGGGGTGGGTCCATGCGCCACCTCGCCTGGTGGGCCTCACTCACTCTGGGAGGGGCCTCCCCCGACAGGACCTCAGTCACCTGCCAGCGCCCAGAGGATACGGATGTCGCTCCGCGCTCCTCCCACTTCACTCCCTTATTTTAGGCTCTCTGCCTTACCAAAACATTTCTAACTTGTAAATAAACATTGCTACTGTCGCTGGGCACACGACCAACTACAAGCAAACACTATGAACTGGCTTAAATCGGGCTTACCACAGATTATCTGGTCGAGGGCGCCCCTCCCTCTGACAGGTCTGACCAGGGCGCTTCCCACTGCCCACAAAACTGTCTCTGGGCGGCTTAATACTCTCCCCGCCGTCCAGGACTTGAGACCGCAACGTCTTCAGCTCGACTCCACAGCTGGCACGTCTGCACACTTCTCTTCTCTTTGGAGATATATCACTAGGGGTTCCCTTCTGGCGGGAGCTCGACGAAGCGCGGCTTTCCCCCTGCGATGTCCGGCCTCAAGTGAGGTCAAGGCTCTCCCAAAGCGAGCCTCACACCTCCAGCCAATTGTCCACATCTCCTAACCAATCATTTATCTGTTTCCTCGTTCATTGCCCATAATCTCAAATTTTTATTTAAATCGACCAAACTATCTTACCTATGTATTATCGCCTCTATGATTCCTGGACCTTCCATTTAGGTCAGGCTTGCTGAATAACTCTCAAGGAGGTAGACTCGTTTCTCCTGCAGGCTGAGATCATAACAATATGTATAACCGTTGGCGAATGTCGTTGAATCCTCCCCCCCCCCCATCTCCCCCAGTGATGGACTTGCCAGTGTTGCCATCTCTTATCAATGCGAATTCTTTGTGTACTTATTTTGTATTTCATGATAATTTCTTTAATGTATTGAATTATTATTACATATCATTGTGTAAGTTTGTGCCTCATACTCTTTAAGTTGTTGTATAGTGAATTAGAAGTTCCTGAGTGAGTTTATATTGTAAATGAGTTAGCGAGATTTGAAAGTTGAAGGTCAGTTGACTTATTGGAGTTGGTTACAGTATCGCCTCTCGGCAAGCTTGCCTCAAGAAGTCACTGTTTTCTGATCTCCTCAGGCGAGCGGACCTGTTAGGGTTTAGTCCGTGATTTGTGACCTTATTTGGGTAGTGTTGCCTGCTAGAGTTATACCATGTAACTGTATGTATTTATATGGATTATTTTCTGCTGTTGTCCATTATGTATACCAGGTGGTGGGTGATTTTTATGTCTTAGTGAGGTGATATATTTTGAGGAACTTGTGAAATGCCAAGGAGCTGTATGTGATATTGTTCCTCTTACCTCATGTGTTATTGTTTGACACACCACCACCCTTGTTGGTATTAGCAGCATATAGACACTAGTGTTCCACTGCGCTTGGCAAAGCTCCTGGTGTCAGCTAGTGTTGATTGATGCAGTTTACAGACCTGTATTTGATTGATCATGCCTAATTGTTGAGAAGCTGGATATATAGTTTTAGTGTGTGTGATATTAGTAGAGTGTTTTATTTATTACTCTTGTGGAAGGTTCTTAATGCCAGTAAACTGGAATATTTGATGCTAGCTTTTTACTCCCCTAGAACCTTGATTGATATGTGGCCAGGCTATGTGTTCCAGTGATGCTGTAAGTTACTCCCTTAAGATATGTATATGGAGGTCTTATCTCCCTGACCATAACAAGTAATATGGGGGCCTAGTCCGTGAGCATCAATTAGGTAACTCCTGTTGTTTCAGGATCTTTATGAGATAACTCCTGTGTTTCCAGGACAATTATTGTTGTAATCCTAGTGTTCAGGATTAATAATTATATATGACACATTAGAACTGATCCATGATTATTTTCTAGCTTGTGCCTATTTGAAGTGAATGTTGCGGTATTATTTCCTTGAAGACGCTTTGATGACTTGTGTTTCTGCATATGATTCAGCTTGCAGTCCTATGGGATTCTAGTTATTACTGCACTTGCAACGCTGCACGACAGAGGTAAGCGTTACATTTTTGTTGCAGGATCATATGCTAATCGAGTATATTCCTATTGTGGTATAATAATTTTTTTTGAAAGTTTCTTAATAATTAATTATTATGGAGCAATTAGTAAAAGAAATTTTGCAAAATCCATCAGTAGGTAGGATTGAGATCTTAACAAAATCAGTGTTGATTTGTATGGTAAAAACACTAAAGTTAAAAGTGGCACGCAGAATGATTAAAGCTAAGTTACTGAGAATTATTTTTCTGCATCTAGTAGAAGATGGTTTGTTAGGTGATGAGGTATTTGAAGTTTGATGAAACTTATTATTATTTGAAACCCTGATGAGTTTGAGAGTACTGCCAGACTAAGAAGGTAGGAGTTAGAACTTCAGCTAAAGCAAGTTGAGCTTGAAAGGTTTAAGTGTGAAGAAAAAACTAAACATAGAGAAGAGAAAACTAAGCAGAGAGAAGCAGAGTTAGAGACATTTAGAATTAAACAACAGATGGCTGAGGCACAGATTAGGCATAAGGAGAAAAAGTTAGAAGCTGCAGCCGCTGCCAGTAGTAAGGGTTCTAAGGGAAGTTTTAGTAGAAGTAGTCACAGTAGTGGACTTTAATACCCTAAAGGGTTTGAATTTCCCAAATTTGATGAGAGGGACCCTGAATTGTTTTTCTTACACTTTTCAAAGCTAGCTACTAATTTAAAATGGCCAGAAGATTCTTGGGTGACCTTTATGTAAGGTCAGTTGTGCGGGAAGGCACAAGAGATTTTCGCTTCGCTCCCTTTCGAAGACAGCTTTCATTACCCCACAGTAAAAAAGAGGATCTTACAAGCGTATGAACTCGATGCAGAAGCATTAACTGGTTAGCAACACCTTGCCCGGGCTTCCCGTAGTTGTTACCCCTACGGGCCCTGGAAACCCCTGTCGGGGCTTGGTGGACCATTGTATGTGTCTTCCGGGTCCCAACCCGTCTTGTACAGGAGCGTTGGTTGCTGTGCCCTTGTCTCCGGGTGACAGTCACCACTTTTACCTCCGTCATGTTGCCTGTTGGGTCACTGACACCTTGACCCGGAGTCTTACCAGAGAGATTCTCTGCTTGTTCTCCAATACTCTCCTGATGTTATTTCTGTTCAGAGTACAGGCGGCATCCGTGTTGCAAGCTTGGTTAGGTTGCTGCTACACGCTAGGTTGGTTTCCCACTCGGATGCCCCGGGGTCGCCCCGTTTTGGTTAGATGCTGTTCGCCCTTTCCCGGCCCCGGACCATCTGTGGGTTTCGGGGTCGGGGCGGGGTTTAATTGGGGTCAGAGACTCGGGTGGTTTTCAGGGGCTGCCTTGTTTGGGTTGGGGACGGAGGTTTTCGAGACTGTTCCTCTTGTCAAGGCTTCTGGGTCTTACCCGCGACCCTTTCTTGCTGCCTTTCCCATGGACTCTTCCTTTTCTTTAAGGGCGGAGGGCTTGGAGGACGGCTCTGCCCCGGGGCCTCTGTTGCGGGTTCCCGGGGCTGTGGGGAATGCCTGCTAGCAGTTCTGGGGCAGTTAGCCCCTTCCTGGGTTTTCTGCTTCTGGGCTGAGTTTTTTGCCCATCCAGTCTGCTTGCTTTCCACTTTCGCTGGCGTGTTTTCGTATCTTTTGCGTCAGTCTGAGCCCTCTGTTCTGGTGGCCATTTTCTTCTGCCGGTTTCCCGGCGTGGCCACGAGGACGGCGTTGTGGTTTGTTTACATGCACCTGGGTGTGCGAGCGAGCGTCTTGGGTGAGTTTTTCACTTTTTCAGGGGTATTATTCTCCTGTTGTCGTTTCTTTGCTTTTCTGGTGTTTTCTGCCCGTTTCCTGTTCCTCTGGGAACGTTTGAGTGTTGATTTTACACCGGGTTTTCCGTTTTGTGGGCTCAGTGTCCCTGTCTGTTATGCTTGCTCCCACACCTTGTCCCTCTGTTTTCGGTCTGTTTTGACCATTTCCGTGGGGGTTCTGTCTGGGGCTGTGCTTTGCCTTTCTGTGGTGTATCTCCGCCGGCAAATGTGGTGATTTGGGCTCCCCCTGGTTCGATTCCGGGTTCCTTTGGGTTCTTTGGTTTAGTTCTGGAGGTTTCTTCCTCTTGGGCCCCCTTTGTGAGTTCAGGGGGCTTTGGTTCCTCGTGTGTGACCCGGTTCTGCCTTCTTGGGTTCCGGGGTCTTCCTGACTTGCAGACTAATCTTTTTGGGTCTTGGCACGTGTTGTGGTCGTGCTGGGACTTTGGGGTTTTGTTGTCGAGGTGGCCTTTTGATGCAGTTTTGTGCCTTCTTCGCCTGGCCGGCGTGGTGCTCTCTGCCCACTGGTCGGCGGCTTGTAATTTTCTTTTCACGTGTATGTGTGCACATGTGTATGTGCATATGCATGTGTGTGTAACATACCTTGTGTGTATGTGTATATATATATGTGTATATACATAATATGTATTATTAAATATGACTGAAAAAGTAAGATTAATAATTCTAACACGAATTTTCTCAATATTTCTTATGTTTCTTTTCAATGTCGATGGTAATTGAAAAATCAGTTCTCCAAAATTCATTTTTATTTCTAGTCTGACGCGACACTTCAATGCGTTTCGTAATAATTTATTACATTTTCAAAGACTTTAGTTTACAACTATAACCTGCAAACACTAAACAGATTTCTTACTATGCTATAGTTCAAATGGCTTTTCATTTTATATACCTGCGTTTGGGTGAGGTGATATGTTACAACAGTTTTGGATGAGGTGAAAACAAACTTTCAACACAGGATAGAACACGAAATATTGGGTAATATTGGGTAAAGTTAAAAGGGAAGAATGGAAGTAACTGCAGAGGGCCTATTGGCCTATATTTCTTGATGCTTCTGTATTGGTGCGGAGTCTTGAAGTGGGTAGAATATAGTTGTGTATTAAATGGCTGTTGATTGCTGGTGTTGACTTCTTAATGTGTAGTGCCTCGCAGATATCAAGCCGCCTGCTATCGCTGTATCTATCGATGATTTCCGTGTTTTTTGTTAAGACTTCTCTGGTGATGGTCTGGTTGTGGGAAGAGATTATATGTTCCTTAATGGAGCCCTGTTGCTTATGCATCGTTAATCGCCTGGAAAGAGATGTTGTTGTCTTGCCTATATACTGAGTTCTTTGAGGCTTACAGTCCCCAAGTGGGCATTTGAAGCCATAGACGACATTGGTCTCTTTTAAAGCGTTCTGCTTTGTGTCTGGAGAGTTTCTCATGAATAGGTTGCAGTTTTCTTGGTTTTATAGTAAATTGTCAATTGTATCTTCTGATTTCAAGTTCATGTCGACATGAACTTGAAATCGGCCATATACTGCAGGTATGTTGACGACATTTTTACACAGGTACCTGATGTCAGACATCTGCAGGAGCTGAAAGAGGCATTTGAGCGGAATTCTATGTTGCGTTTCACTTACGAGATGGAAAAGGATGGGAAACTGCCCTTTCTAGATGTAACAGTCATGGAAAGGAGCGGAGGTTTCCACACTGCAGTCTACACTAAGGAAACAAACACAGGAATGTGCCTCAATGCCAAGAGTGACTGCCCAGACAGGTACAAGAGGAGTGTTGTTAACGCTTATGTCGACTGTGCTCTCAGCCACAGCTCAGGATGGAAGCAAGTCGATGAAGAACTCTGTAGGGTAAGGCAGGTCCTAGTCAACAACGGCTTCTCCAATGGTTTCGTTGAAGACATCATAAGAAGGAAGGTGAAACGCCATGCAACCTCTGAAGAGACAACTAACACAACACCTGTACCCCCTATTAGACTATTTTACAGGAACTTCTTTTCTACAGCTCATAAAACGGAGGAAAGGGTCCTGAAAGATATTGTTAATAGAAACGTTATCCCTACAGACAAAAATCAGAAGATACAATTGACGATTTACTATAAAACCAAGAAAACTGCAACCTACTCATGAGAAACTCTCCAGACACAAAGTAGAACGCTTTGAAAGAGACCAATGTCGTCTATGCCCTCAAATGCCCACTTGGGGACTGTAAGCCTCAAAGAACCCAGTATATAGGCAAGACAACAACATCTCTTTCCAGGCGATCAGCTTGATGTCTGCGAGGCACTACACATTAAGAAGTCATCACCAGCAATCAACAGCCATTTAATACTCAACTATATTCTACCCGCCTCGAGAATCCGCACCAATACAGAAGCATCAAGAAATATGGGCCAATAGGCCCTCTGCAGTTACTTCCATTCTTCCCCTTTAACTTTTCCCAATATTACCCAATATTTCGTGTTCTATCCTGTGTTGAAAGTTTGTTTTCACCTCATCCAAAACTGTTGTAACATATCACCTCACCCAAACGCAGGTATATAAAATGAAAAGCCGTTTGAATTATAGCATAGTAAGAAATCTGTTTATTGTTTGCAGGTTATAGTTGTAAACTAAAGTCTTTGAAAATGTAATGAGTTATTACGAAACGTGTTCAAGTGTCGCGTCAGACTAGAAATAAAAATGAATTTTGGAGAACTGATTTTTCAATTACCATTGACAGTGAAAAGAAACATAAGAAATATTGAGAAAATTCGTGTTAGAATTATTAATCTTACTTTTTCGGTCATACAGTATTTAATAATATATGTCTACAAGAAAGACTGCTACCAAAATATACTAATACATAATATGTATGTATATATGTGTATGTATACTTTTTTCTTTCGGAAGGGGCTTCTCCCCATTTGGGGGGTTCAGGGCTGGTGGGGTGGGCTTCTTCCCCTGCGCTTAGTTGTCATCTTCGTGGGTGCATTGGATGTGGTCGATCCGCCCCATCCTTCTGGGATTTCCGTCTGCTCTATGCAGACATGGGCCTGTCGATTCTGCGGTTCTTCTGAACTTCTTCAGTCTGCGCCCTGGATTCTATGCCCTCATCGGATGACAGTTGTCTCCTGTCTGGCTTCTGTTGGGGCCGGGTGCCTGGATGGTGGCCCTGGACCTCCAGGTCAATTCTTGGCACGTTCCTCTCCAGTTTTCCGGGACTGGCTCAGTTGGTGGTGGAGCTTCAGGCTTACTGCTTTTGTTGCCTTCCCTGTTTTGTAATTGGCACTTGGTGTATTTACGCATCTTTACCGGATCTTGGTGCCCTGTCTGAGTCTGCTTGGGATTCAGTGTCTGGCCTACCTCAACGACTGGCTGGTGTGGGCTCCCAGTCAGTCCACTTGTCTGCTCGCCAGGGGTGTGGTTCTTTCCAGATCGCCGGGTTTGGTTTCCTGGTGATCTGGAGGTCGTTCCATTTGTTTCCGTCCTGGGTTCAGACCTGGCTGGGTCTTGTTTAGGGCTCTTGGGGCACTCCTTGTCTTTCCCTCCAGAAGTGTTGCTGCAGCTGTGGTCCCGCCTTCGGCTGTTCATGAGGGGGTCCCAGGTTGCTCGGCGGTTGCTCGAGCAGTTGTGTGGGAGTCTGAACTTCGACGTGCAAGTCTGCCCGCAGGGTCGGGTTTGGCTTTGGCGTCTGTTTGGTTCCTTCAGAGACTCCCCTTCCGCCTCTTGCAATCGTTGGGTTCGTTCCTCCGGGGATCTTGTGTTGGTGCTGCGTCACCAGCTTCCTCTTTGGGGTTTTCGGGCTTCCGTGCCTTGGCACCTCCCCGAGCCTACTCTCGACGTGTTCACGGACGGGTCATCTCTCGCCTGTGCTTTGTGACAAGTGCTCACCAGGTCGGCCGGGGATGGTAGGGTCTGTCCGTCCGTCGGGCTAACAGCACGGTTCGGGAGTTCGTGGCTGTCTGGTTTGCACTTTGGAGGGTTTGGGTCACTCGGTGCTCTGCCATCCAGCTCCATTCGGACTGTTCTCTGGCGGTTCTTTGCCGGAACCACAGGGTTTCTCTTAGGTGTTTGTCCTTTCGAGTTGGTCCCTTAGAGTGGCTCGTTTGCTGGATTCTCGGGGTTTGACTAACCGTGAGGTTAATGTCCGGGGTGTGTCCTGCGTCCTGGCGGACAGCTGTCTCGTTTCATTCCTCTGTTCGCGGATTGGCCAGTCATTGCCGACTCGTTTTGTTGGCTCTGCCGGACGTATGGACTCCTGGCCATGGACGTCTTCGGGTCAGCGTGGTCTAGGCGTCACCCATTTTATGTGGCGCCCTTACCCGCCTGCGAGGCATTCACGGTGGATGCCCTTCGGCAGGACTGGTCGAGGTGGGGGTACCTGTTCCTCTTCTCCTGGTCCAGCTGTTGCTTTGGGTTCTGGCTCGGTTAGAGTCCATCCCACGAGAGTAGTCCTTATGGTCCCTTAGTGGCCGAACCAGCTTCTTTTCAAACGCTGCTTGCCGGCGGAGATACACCACAGAAAGGCAAAGCACAGCCCCAGACAGAACCCCCACGGAAATGGTCAAAACAGACCGAAAACAGAGGGACAAGGTGTGGGAGCAAGCATAACAGACAGGGACACTGAGCCCACAAAACGGAAAACCCGGTGTAAAATCAACACTCAAACGTTCCCAGAGGAACAGGAAACGGGCAGAAAACACCAGAAAAGCAAAGAAACGACAACAGGAGAATAATACCCCTGAAAAAGTGAAAAACTCACCCAAGACGCTCGCTCGCACACCCAGGTGCATGTAAACAAACCACAACGCCGTCCTCGTGGCCACGCCGGGAAACCGGCAGAAGAAAATGGCCACCAGAACAGAGGGCTCAGACTGACGCAAAAGATACGAAAACACGCCAGCGAAAGTGGAAAGCAAGCAGACTGGATGGGCAAAAAACTCAGCCCAGAAGCAGAAAACCCAGGAAGGGGCTAACTGCCCCAGAACTGCTAGCAGGCATTCCCCACAGCCCCGGGAACCCGCAACAGAGGCCCCGGGGCAGAGCCGTCCTCCAAGCCCTCCGCCCTTAAAGAAAAGGAAGAGTCCATGGGAAAGGCAGCAAGAAAGGGTCGCGGGTAAGACCCAGAAGCCTTGACAAGAGGAACAGTCTCGAAAACCTCCGTCCCCAACCCAAACAAGGCAGCCCCTGAAAACCACCCGAGTCTCTGACCCCAATTAAACCCCGCCCCGACCCCGAAACCCACAGATGGTCCGGAGCCGGGAAAGGGCGAACAGCATCTAACCAAAACGGGGCGACCCCGGGGCATCCGAGTGGGAAACCAACCTAGCGTGTAGCAGCAACCTAACCAAGCTTGCAACACGGATGCCGCCTGTACTCTGAACAGAAATAACATCAGGAGAGTATTGGAGAACAAGCAGAGAATCTCTCTGGTAAGACTCCGGGTCAAGGTGTCAGTGACCCAACAGGCAACATGACGGAGGTAAAAGTGGTGACTGTCACCCGGAGACAAGGGCACAGCAACCAACGCTCCTGTACAAGACGGGTTGGGACCCGGAAGACACATACAATGGTCCACCAAGCCCCGACAGGGGTTTCCAGGGCCCGTAGGGGTAACAACTACGGGAAGCCCGGGCAAGGTGTTGCTAACCAGTTAATGCTTCTGCATCGAGTTCATACGCTTGTAAGATCCTCTTTTTTACTGTGGGGTAATGAAAGCTGTCTTCGAAAGGGAGCGAAGCGAAAATCTCT
Source organism: Procambarus virginalis (assembly GCA_020271785.1). Taxonomy (NCBI): domain Eukaryota; kingdom Metazoa; phylum Arthropoda; class Malacostraca; order Decapoda; family Cambaridae; genus Procambarus; species Procambarus virginalis. The sequence goes on from WNGS01021326.1 coordinate 15,980, forward strand.
TGTGCCTTCCCGCACAACTGACCTTACATAAAGGTCACCCAAGAATCTTCTGGCCATTTTAAATTAGTAGCTAGCTTTGAAAAGTGTAAGAAAAACAATTCAGGGTCCCTCTCATCAAATTTGGGAAATTCAAACCCTTTAGGGTATTAAAGTCCACTACTGTGACTACTTCTACTAAAACTTCCCTTAGAACCCTTACTACTGGCAGCGGCTGCAGCTTCTAACTTTTTCTCCTTATGCCTAATCTGTGCCTCAGCCATCTGTTGTTTAATTCTAAATGTCTCTAACTCTGCTTCTCTCTGCTTAGTTTTCTCTTCTCTATGTTTAGTTTTTTCTTCACACTTAAACCTTTCAAGCTCAACTTGCTTTAGCTGAAGTTCTAACTCCTACCTTCTTAGTCTGGCAGTACTCTCAAACTCATCAGGGTTTCAAATAATAATAAGTTTCATCAAACTTCAAATACCTCATCACCTAACAAACCATCTTCTACTAGATGCAGAAAAATAATTCTCAGTAACTTAGCTTTAATCATTCTGCGTGCCACTTTTAACTTTAGTGTTTTTACCATACAAATCAACACTGATTTTGTTAAGATCTCAATCCTACCTACTGATGGATTTTGCAAAATTTCTTTTACTAATTGCTCCATAATAATTAATTATTAAGAAACTTTCAAAAAAAATTATTATACCACAATAGGAATATACTCGATTAGCATATGATCCTGCAACAAAAATGTAACGCTTACCTCTGTCGTGCAGCGTTGCAAGTGCAGTAATAACTAGAATCCCATAGGACTGCAAGCTGAATCATATGCAGAAACACAAGTCATCAAAGCGTCTTCAAGGAAATAATACCGCAACATTCACTTCAAATAGGCACAAGCTAGAAAATAATCATGGATCAGTTCTAATGTGTCATATATAATTATTAATCCTGAACACTAGGATTACAACAATAATTGTCCTGGAAACACAGGAGTTATCTCATAAAGATCCTGAAACAACAGGAGTTACCTAATTGATGCTCACGGACTAGGCCCCCATATTACTTGTTATGGTCAGGGAGATAAGACCTCCATATACATATCTTAAGGGAGTAACTTACAGCATCACTGGAACACATAGCCTGGCCACATATCAATCAAGGTTCTAGGGGAGTAAAAAGCTAGCATCAAATATTCCAGTTTACTGGCATTAAGAACCTTCCACAAGAGTAATAAATAAAACACTCTACTAATATCACACACACTAAAACTATATATCCAGCTTCTCAACAATTAGGCATGATCAATCAAATACAGGTCTGTAAACTGCATCAATCAACACTAGCTGACACCAGGAGCTTTGCCAAGCGCAGTGGAACACTAGTGTCTATATGCTGCTAATACCAACAAGGGTGGTGGTGTGTCAAACAATGACACATGAGGTAAGAGGAACAATATCACATACAGCTCCTTGGCATTTCACAAGTTCCTCAAAATATATCACCTCACTAAGACATAAAAATCACCCACCACCTGGTATACATAATGGACAACAGCAGAAATTAATCCATATAAATACATACAGTTACATGGTATAACTCTAGCAGGCAACACTACCCAAATAAGGTCACAAATCACGGACTAAACCCTAACAGGTCCGCTCGCCTGAGGAGATCAGAAAACAGTGACTTCTTGAGGCAAGCTTGCCGAGAGGCGATACTGTAACCAACTCCAATAAGTCAACTGACCTTCAACTTTCAAATCTCGCTAACTCATTTACAATATAAACTCACTCAGGAACTTCTAATTCACTATACAACAACTTAAAGAGTATGAGGCACAAACTTACACAATGATATGTAATAATAATTCAATACATTAAAGAAATTATCATGAAATACAAAATAAGTACACAAAGAATTCGCATTGATAAGAGATGGCAACACTGGCAAGTCCATCACTGGGGGAGATGGGGGGGGGGGAGGATTCAACGACATTCGCCAACGGTTATACATATTGTTATGATCTCAGCCTGCAGGAGAAACGAGTCTACCTCCTTGAGAGTTATTCAGCAAGCCTGACCTAAATGGAAGGTCCAGGAATCATAGAGGCGATAATACATAGGTAAGATAGTTTGGTCGATTTAAATAAAAATTTGAGATTATGGGCAATGAACGAGGAAACAGATAAATGACTGGTTAGGAGATGTGGACAATTGGCTGGAGGTGTGAGGCTCGCTTTGGGAGAGCCTTGACCTCACTTGAGGCCGGACATCGCAGGGGGAAAGCCGCGCTTCGTCGAGCTCCCGCCAGAAGGGAACCCCTAGTGATATATCTCCAAAGAGAAGAGAAGTGTGCAGACGTGCCAGCTGTGGAGTCGAGCTGAAGACGTTGCGGTCTCAAGTCCTGGACGGCGGGGAGAGTATTAAGCCGCCCAGAGACAGTTTTGTGGGCAGTGGGAAGCGCCCTGGTCAGACCTGTCAGAGGGAGGGGCGCCCTCGACCAGATAATCTGTGGTAAGCCCGATTTAAGCCAGTTCATAGTGTTTGCTTGTAGTTGGTCGTGTGCCCAGCGACAGTAGCAATGTTTATTTACAAGTTAGAAATGTTTTGGTAAGGCAGAGAGCCTAAAATAAGGGAGTGAAGTGGGAGGAGCGCGGAGCGACATCCGTATCCTCTGGGCGCTGGCAGGTGACTGAGGTCCTGTCGGGGGAGGCCCCTCCCAGAGTGAGTGAGGCCCACCAGGCGAGGTGGCGCATGGACCCACCCCGACGGGGGAGTCCACTCTCACTATCTGGAGAAGACAGATAGAGATTGGAGGCAAAGATATTGTGTGATTAATTTTGTTTATGTGTTAAAGGGGAAACATTTTATTGGAGTGCAAATGGGTTGCAGGTTTGTCTTTGGGGAAGAAGTTGCTGATGACTTCGAAGCCAGCACAGAAGGAGTAGTTGGTGAGACTCCAAGGCAGTGGAGGAGAGGACCTCGATCTGTGAGGAGAAGCAGTGAGGAGTGTCACGTGCTTCTGCAGAGGTGGTGAAGTACCACAGTTATTCGAGGAAACTTTATGGTGCAGCAGCCAGGAGAGCTGTGGAGGACCCTAGGAGGAGTAGAGAAGCACCATAGTTGTCCAAGGAAACTTCATGGTAGCAGCCAGGAGGAGCTGCAGAGGATCCTGGTGGTTAAGCCCTGAGGAACCTGAAGTTATCAGGGTAGTTAAATAGTTCTAAATGATCACTTGTAGGGAGGCGATAGAGTGTTTGTCATTAGCGTGAAAGACGCAGTGAGAGGTGAGTGATCGTTTGCCATTTATGTGCCACGAAGTGTATATTGAAGTTTAGAGTCACGGTCGTAGGCAGGATTACCTACAGATATTCTAGGACGGATAGAGTGATCGATTGATTCGTTGTGTGTCACTGAACATTTATACTGATATATATATATATATCTGTGTTATTGCATCTTCCGGCTGAATTTTCTTGTACGTGTTTAGAGATATATTTATATGTATATATTCTCTTGTTGAAAGTCTACCATTATACTGAAGACTTAATCTACTTGTGTGGTGAAGATGCTGCTGGGGGTTGTGTGGTGACGATGCTGCTGGGGGTTGTGTGGTGAAGATGCTGCTGGGGGTTGTGTGGTGAAGATGCTGCTGATAGTTGTATGGTGAAGATGCTGCACGGGGTTGTGTGGTGAAGATTCTGCTGGGGGTTGTATGGTGAAGATGCTCCTGGGGGGTTGCGTGATGAAGATGCTGCTGATGATTGTGTGGTGAAGATGCTGGGGATGGTTGTGTGGTGAAGATGCTGCTGGGGGTTGTGTTGTGAAGATGCTGCTGGGGGTTGTATGGTGAAGATGCTGCTGGGAGTTGTGTGGTGAAGATGATGCTGGGGGTTGTGTGGTGAAGATGCTGCAGATTGTTGTGTGGTGAAGATGCTGCTGATTATTGTGTGGTGAAGATGCTGCTGATGATTGTGTGGTGAAGATGCTGCTGATGGTTGTGTGGTGAAGATGCTGGTGTGGGTTGTGTGGTGAAGATGCTGCTGGGGGTTGTGTGGTGACGATGCTGCTGGGGGTTGTGTGGTGAAGATGATGCTGGGGATTGTGTGTTGAAGATGCTGCAGATTGTTGTGTTGTGAAGATGCTGCTGGGAGTTGTGTGGTGAAGATGATGCTGGGGGTTGTGTGGTGAAAATGCTGCTGGAGGGTTGTGTGGTGAAATGCTGCTGATGGTTGTGTTGTGAAGATGCTGCTGTGGGTTGTATGGTGAAGATGCTGCTGGGGGTTGTGTGGTGAAGATGCTGCTGATGGTTGTGTTGCGAAGATGCTGCTGGGGGTTGTGTAGTGAAGATGCTGCTGATGGTTGTGTGGTGAAGATGCTGCTGATGGTTGTGTTGCGAAAATGCTGCTGATGGTTGTGTGGTGAAGATGCTGCTGATGGTTGTGTGGTGAAGATGCTGCTGGGGGTTGTGTGGTGAAGATGCTGCTGATGGTCGTGTAGTGAAGATGCTGCTGATGGTTGTGTGGTGAAGATGCTGCTGATGGTTGTGTGGTGAAGATGCTGCTGGGGGTTGTGTAGTTAAGATGCTGCTGATGGTTGTGTGGTGAAGATGCTGCTGGTGGTTGTGTAGTGAAGATGCTGCTGATGGTTGTGTGGTGAAGATGCTGCTGATGATTGTGTGGGGAAGATGCTGCTGATGGTTGTGTGGTGAAGATGCTGCTGGGGGTTGTGTGGTGAAGATGCTGCTGGGGGTTGTGTGGTGAAGATGCTGCTGAAGATGCTGCTGGGTGGTGAAGATGCTGCTGGGTTGTGTGGTGAAGATGCTGCTGGGTGTGCGAAGATGCTGCTGGGGGTTGTGTAGTAAATATGCTGCTGATGGTTGTGTGGTGAAGATGCTGCTGGGGGTTGTGTGGTGAAGATGCTGCTGGGGTTGTGTGGTGAAGATGCTGCTGATGGTTGTGTGGTGAAGATGCTGCTGGGGGTCGTGTGGTGAAGATGCTGCTGGGGGTTGTGTAGTAAATATGCTGCTGATGGTTGTGTGGTGAAGATGCTGCTGGGGGTTGTGTGGTGAAGATGCTGCTGGGGTTGTGTGGTGAAGATGCTGCTGGGGGTTGTGTGGTGAAGATTCTGCTGGGGGTTGTATGGTGAAGATGCTGCTGGGAGGTGTATGGTGAAGATGCCTCTGGGGGTTGTATGGTGAAGATGCTGCTGGGAGTTGTGTTGTGAAGATGCTGCTGGGGGTTGTGTGGTGAAGATGCTGCTGGGGGTTGTGTGGTGAAGATGCTGCTGGGAGGTGTATGGTGAAGATGCTGCTGGGAGTTGTGTGGTGAAGATGCTGCTGGGAGTTGTGTGGTGAAGATGCTGCTGGGGGTTGTGTGGTGAAGATGCTGCTGGGAGGTGTATGGTGAAGATGCCTCTGGGGGTTGTTTGGTGAAGATGCTGCTAGGAGGTGTATGATGAAGATGCTGCTGGGGTTGTATAGTGAAGACGCCGCTGGGGGATGTGTGGTGAAGATGCTGCTGGAAGTTGTGTGGTGAAGATGCCGCTGGGGGTGTATAGTGAAGATGCTGTGTGGGGTTGTGCTATGGCCACGCATACATCAGTATGATCATACTGAGTTTGGTGTATGAGTGTTGGAAATAACCAACAGTTTATACATCATTGTATTTATACAACCTTTGAATTAACCAAAGTAGTTACTAAAATTACTAACTTATAGATTTAATCATTATCATGATTTATTCATTGCCAAATTCTTCCTAGTCCGAGTAAGGACAGGCAGTAACCTGAATTTTCTCCACATTTAGTTGGATTTATAACAAGAGTCCAGTTCATCATTTCATTTACTAAAAATAGTTAAGTTTGATTTCGTAGTATACTATTACTTACTGGAGCTCCCTTATTTAATTAACATTAAACATTCTAGAGGAAATTACTTTGATGCAAATGATTTTACTTTAATTTCCTCGATTGGCTGCACAACTTTTAGTAAGCCAATTTATGTTACGAGAAATTCTATTTTATCAGAGAAGAATTTAATGTGATATTAATACTTGTTATTACCTCTTCCTTCCTTAGTGAATTGCGATAAATACATATTCATTTATGCTCGAGATGTATATCTAGAGCCGCGCATGTGCAATAAGAAAGAGGAGGAAGATGGGAGAGCGTCACTTGACACGTGAACGAGAGCACGGCGTGGACGCCATTGACAGCGTGTAGCAGAGCTGTGTTTGACCTACTTATTTCGCTCCCACGATCAGTTGAGCGATGCCACGTTATCTGGCATAACATTTGCCGTGTCATAAACTAGTATATGAGCAGTTTCAAAGTCAACGCCTTTTAAGCAGCAGCTGGAGGACGAAGAATTGCTCAAGTTTCCACATCAACGACATGAGGCTCGGCAGCTAGGTTTACCTTTTTGTTATTATGTGGCCACAATTAACATTTAGGCTAGCAGTCGTTAGGCCGAATGCAAAATAACAAAATCTAGTACGTGTCTCTAGTAAATTTACCATCTAAATAGATGATTTATTAGTTTATTTTCTCCAAAGAGATTTCACAGTGCTTGAATATAAATTGCTCAGACATTAGCTGATATTTACTGCAGTTATCCTCATGGTTTAGGATGTAATTGTAAATACCTATTATGTAGAAGATTTCTACAATGTAATTGCCTTTCAGTACCAAGGCGACTTCAACCGAGGTGCTAGGCTTCCCCACCGTTCTGTGCAACAATTTGCCTTATGCAACACGTCGTCGGTGGAGCGAAGCAACTGATTACTTCTCACTAGATTACAGCTAAGCTATCCCTTTGTTATCTGTAGCAATAACTCTATAGTTACAGTAGTGATCTCCTAAAGAGATCAATTATACTAATCCATTGACTTACTGATGCTGTTCAACATTTCAGTAGTCTCAAAAAGTGGTGGTCCTTCATAGCTATCGAAGTATATATATATTATTTATTTATTTATTAGTTATTGGAGTCAGGTTTTCCCCACAATGAGTATGTTCAAACTATACAGTGATATCTTGGTTGATAGCCTCGTATCACGAATATTGTGTATATGATTTATTCTCATGTTACCGTATATTATTGTTATTTTAAATATTGTCAATGTGTGATATACGTTTCCAAGTCTATATTAATTCTGTATCAAAGATGTATGACATGTAATTTTGGATATATATATTAGATGTCTAGTTATAGCAGTAGCCTAGTGTCATAAATTTGAAAAACATCCTTGTATGTTTATTGTAGGTAATGCTACATCATTGCTATATAGGTAACATTATGTGGGCCATGTTAGAGAGTGTATACATTTAGTTTCCATATGTATTCATCACATGTATACTGAGACGATTCCATTTTAGTGTTGTACCGAGCATTGTCCCATTGTCAGTACATTATATGAAATTATGGCACTGTGAAACGTTTTCCACTTAGACAATCTTATGATACACATGTTGTATATATTTATATATTTATTATATTTGTATGCATATTGTTGTTGCGGTGGTGGTTTGGGTGATATTATCGCTGACGGACCACCCAACCCACAACTCGATAGAGTGCTTATATTCCACTAGGAGATCACACCAGGCGCTTCAGGCTCTAGGAGAGGGCCTCAACATCACACGTTTAGGGATGCGGCTCCAGCACTCAGCCTTGTTGTCACGTGCACACACCCACTCGAGCCGCTGTGACTCCCCACTCTCTCCTTATGGGATATGACTCCTCAATCACCTTTGTCTTACTAGACTTCCGTCTTACCCTGTCCACAGCAGTGGTTCCTGTTTCTTGCTCTCTCTCTCTCCTTCTTTACTATTTCCAGGGAAGCCTCACTAGGACAAGTGCAAACACCAGCAAATTTGAATACATTTACTGGACGAAGTACATATGCAATACACGCATACATATAATAACAATGAATCCTATACTCTGTACTATTATAATCAGGTTGCACTCCAACACCATCAGAACTCTATCCTCAGCTTGCTAAGTGGTATTCTATCTCTTGGTATTACCACCTAGTATTACCAACCTCCTCAAGTAGATTAAGTCTTACAGTATAATGGTAGACTTTCAACAAGAGAATATATACATATAATATATCTCTAAACACGTACAAGAAAATTCAGCCGGAAGATGCAATAACACAGATATTTTATATATCAGTATAAATGTTCAGTGACACACAACGAATCAATCGATCACTCTATCCGTCCTAGAATATCTGTAGGTAATCCTGCCTACGACCGTGACTCTAAACTTCAATATACACTTCGTGGCACATAAATGGCAAACGATCACTCACCTCTCACTGCGTCTTTCACGCTAATGACAAACACTCTATCGCCTCCCTACAAGTGATCATTTAGAACTATTTCACTACCCTGATAATTTCAGGTTCCTCAGGGCTTAACCACCAGGATCCTCTGCAGCTCCTCCTGGCTGCTACCATGAAGTTTCCTTGGACAACTATGGTGCTTCTCTACTCCTCCTAGGGTCCTCCATAATTTAGGAATAAATAATTATTCCTAAATCCTTTAGCTAAGGTAAGCACTGACCAACCAATGTCCGTTCCCTACCCCATACCATTCCCTCTACAATATACATTAATTTGGTAATAATACACCTTAATAATATATTAATAAATAAATTTAAAATTAAATCTGTGTAAGGCCACAGCCTCCAGCATGTGGCCTCATTAAATAGATAGACATTCGCTTTATATATATATATATATATATATATATATATATATATATATATATATATATATATATATATATATATATATATATATATATAACTGAAAACTCACCCCAGAAGTGACTCGAACCCATACTCCCAGGAGCAACGCAACTGGTATATACAGGGATGCCTTAAACCACTTGACCATCACGACCGGACATAAGGAAGTGATAGCCTGAGCTATATGAACCACTTCCCCGCCGGCACCTGGATGGTTATCTTGGGCATAGCATTTTATCAAATCACCTCTTTTTTTGGGGCAACACGTGAGGAACACAAATGCAAACAAGCCTGAATGGTCCCCAGGACTAGATACAACTGAAAACTCACACCCCAGAAGTGACTCGAACCATACTCCCAGGAGCAACGCAACTGGTATGTACAGGGATGCCTTAAACCACTTGACCATCACGACCGGACATAAGGAAGTGATAGCCTGAGCTATATGAACCACTTCCCCGCCGGCACCTGGATGGTTATCTTGGGCATAGCATTTTATCAAATCACCTCTTTTTTGGGGCAACACGTGAGGAACACAAATGCAAACAAGCCTGAATGGTCCCCAGGACTAGATACAACTGAAAACTCACACCCCAGAAGTGACTCGAACCCATACTCCCAGGAGCAACGCAACTGGTATGTACAGGGATGCCTTAAACCACTTGACCATCACGACCGGACATAAGGAAGTGATAGCCTGAGCTATATGAACCACTTCCCCGCCGGCACCTGGATGGTTATCTTGGGCATAGCATTTTATCAAATCACCTCTTTTTTGGGGCAACACGTGAGGAACACAAATGCAAACAAGCCTGAATGGTCCCCAGGACTAGATACAACTGAAAACTCACACCCCAGAAGTGACTCGAACCCATACTCCCAGGAGCAACGCAACTGGTATGTACAGGGATGCCTTAAACCACTTGACCATCACGACCGGACATAAGGAAGTGATAGCCTGAGCTATATGAACCACTTCCCCGCCGGCACCTGGATGGTTATCTTGGGCATAGCATTTTATCAAATCACCTCTTTTTTGGGGCAACACGTGAGGAACACAAATGCAAACAAGCCTGAATGGTCCCCAGGACTAGATACAACTGAAAACTCACACCCCAGAAGTGACTCGAACCCATACTCCCAGGAGCAACGCAACTGGTATGTACAGGGATGCCTTAAACCACTTGACCATCACGACCGGACATAAGGAAGTGATAGCTGAGCTATATGAACCACTTCCCCGCCGGCACCTGGATGGTTATCTTGGGCATAGCATTTTATCAAATCACCTCTTTTTTGGGGCAACACGTGAGGAACACAAATGCAAACAAGCCTGAATGGTCCCCAGGACTAGATACAACTGAAAACTCACACCCCAGAAGTGACTCGAACCCATACTCCCAGGAGCAACGCAACTGGTATGTACAGGGATGCCTTAAACCACTTGACCATCACGACCGGACATAAGGAAGTGATAGCCTGAGCTATATGAACCACTTCCCCGCCGGCACCTGGATGGTTATCTTGGGCATAGCATTTTATCAAATCACCTCTTTTTTGGGGGCAACACGTGAGGAACACAAATGCAAACAAGCCTGAATGGTCCCCAGGACTAGATACAACTGAAAACTCACACCCCAGAAGTGACTCGAACCCATACTCCCAGGAGCAACGCAACTGGTATGTACAGGGATGCCTTAAACCACTTGACCATCACGACCGGACATAAGGAAGTGATAGCCTGAGCTATATGAACCACTTCCCCGCCGGCACCTGGATGGTTATCTTGGGCATAGCATTTATCAAATCACCTCTTTTTTGGGGCAACACGTGAGGAACACAAATGCAAACAAGCCTGAATGGTCCCCAGGACTAGATACAACTGAAAACTCACACCCCAGAAGTGACTCGAACCCATACTCCCAGGAGCAACGCAACTGGTATGTACAGGATGCCTTAAACCACTTGACCATCACGACCGGACATAAGGAAGTGATAGCCTGAGCTATATGAACCACTTCCCCGCCGGCACTGATGTTCTTGTTCATAGCATTTTATCAAATCACCTCTTTTGTTGGGGGCAACCGTGAGCCACAATGCAAACAATGCCCTGATGAATTGATTGATAAATGCTATGCCCAAGATAACCATCCAGTGCCGGCGGGAAGTGGTTCATATAGCTCAGGCTATCACTTCCTTATGTCCGGTCGTGATGGTCAAGTGGTTTAAGGCATCCCTGTACATACCAGTTGCGTTGCTCCTGGGAGTATGGGTTCGAGTCACTTCTGGGGTGTGAGTTTTCAGTTGTATCTAGTCCTGGGGACCATTCAGGCTTGTTTGCATTTGTGTTCCTCACGTGTTGCCCCAAAAAAAGGTGATTTGATAAAATGCTATGCCCAGATAACCATCCAGGTGCCGCGGGGAAGTGGTTCATATAGCTCAGGCTATCACTTCCTTATGTCCGGTCGTGATGGTCAAGTGGTTTAAGGCATCCCTGTACATACCAGTTGCGTTGCTCCTGGGAGTATGGGTTCGAGTCACTTCTGGGGTGTGAGTTTTCAGTTGTATCTAGTCCTGGGGACCATTCAGGCTTGTTTGCATTTGTGTTCCTCACGTGTTGCCCCCAAAAAGAGGTGATTTGATAAAATGCTATGCCCAAGATAACCATCCAGGTGCCGGCGGGGAAGTGGTTCATATAGCTCAGGCTATCACTTCCTTATGTCCGGTCGTGATGGTCAAGTGGTTTAAGGCATCCCTGTACATACCAGTTGCGTTGCTCCTGGGAGTATGGGTTCGAGTCACTTCTGGGGTGAGTTTTCAGTTGTATCTAGTCCTGGGGACCATTCAGGCTTGTTTGCATTTGTGTTCCTCACGTGTTGCCCCCAAAAAAGAGGTGATTTGATAAAATGCTATGCCCAAGATAACCATCCAGGTGCCGGCGGGGAAGTGGTTCATATAGCTCAGGCTATCACTTCCTTATGTCCGGTCGTGATGGTCAAGTGGTTAAGGCATCCCTGTACATACCAGTTGCGTTGCTCCTGGGAGTATGGGTTCGAGTCACTTCTGGGGTGTGAGTTTTCAGTTGTATCTAGTCCTGGGGACCATTCAGGCTTGTTTGCATTTGTGTTCCTCACGTGTTGCCCCCAAAAAGAGGTGATTTGATAAAATGCTATGCCCAAGATAACCATCCAGGTGCCGGCGGGGAAGTGGTTCATATAGCTCAGGCTATCACTTCCTTATGTCCGGTCGTGATGGTCAAGTGGTTTAAGGCATCCCTGTACATACCAGTTGCGTTGCTCCTGGGAGTATGGGTTCGAGTCACTTCTGGGGTGTGAGTTTTCAGTTGTATCTAGTCCTGGGGACCATTCAGGCTTGTTTGCATTTGTGTTCCTCACGTGTTGCCCCAAAAAAAAGGTGATTTGATAAAATGCTATGCCCAAGATAACCATCCAGGTGCCGGCGGGAAGTGGTTCATATAGCTCAGGCTATCACTTCCTTATGTCCGGTCGTGATGGTCAAGTGGTTTAAGGCATCCCTGTACATACCAGTTGCGTTGCTCCTGGGAGTATGGGTTCGAGTCACTTCTGGGGTGTGAGTTTTCAGTTGTATCTAGTCCTGGGGACCATTCAGGCTTGTTTGCATATATATATATATATATATATATATATTATAATATATATATATATCTTATATGCCTGCGTATAATATATATGCCTGCCTTTTGCCTGGAGCCATGTCATTAGGGCCGAGAACACACCCTCCTTGCGCCCCCCTCGGGTCCTAATGCCATTGAGGAGATCCCTTGACAAGGAAAATCGCAGACCTTAGGAGGATGGAAGACAGAATAGTGAATCGATGCCCACATGCTTGTTATTCCTCACCAAATGCCTATCCCTTCCGAGGCTAACCTACTTTCTGAGGTGCGCCCCATCTTACGACAACCGAAAGCTTGAAGAGTATGACCTCTTACTGAAGACCATGCTGGAAAAAGTTGTTAATCTCTCCCTCAACGAGTGCCAGTGGAAACAAGCCACTCTTCCTGTTAGGCTCG